>LPNX011058748.1:107860-227926 GCA_001517045.1 Pseudotsuga menziesii | reverse complement strand
GAGGCATTGCAGAAAACTTTGATAGTATACAACGTGTTTTTTCACTATTTCCCCATCTAATTAGATTGTGAGGAGAGTCATGCGCAAAATGGCCATTAACATATTGTTTCCTTTAGAGTGGGAAAGATAAATTCCTTCTATAAATCCCATGTTGCTTTTAAGTATCACAAGGTAACCTAAAGCACCAACAACTAAGTCATATAGATTGGATGCACAAGGCAACCTTGCCAACTAAGACATAGCATAAGGCAACCTTGCCTAATTGACCTGTAAAGCCCAAAGGCAACCTCTAAGGCTTATCGATTCAAAGTCAAACATCAAAGTAATTAAGCCAAGGCATCTGAGAAGAGGGTGGGGACCAGTCAACTCTGTTGTAGGCTTTCTGAAAATCAATTTTCATGAAAAGTATTTACTGGACAGAATTTTTGCCCCTATGCATCCCTTCCTAGATTGCTAAGAGATATCTACACTGGCTAGGATAGATTGTTTGAAAGCTTTAGTTAAAACCTTATAAGCAATTGTCAAAAGGGTGATGGGTTTCCAATTCCCCCCCTAATTTTGGGGGATCAACTTGCTGTTTCACTGATAAATAAAAGTGGCCAAGGTATTAAAATAAATGCCTTTGTCATATACCTTGAGTAGGGGCAAGGCAGGGCCAATAAAGTCCCAGGTTGATTTGCAAAATTCACAAGGCAGCTCATCAAGGTCAATGGCTTTGTCATCAACACTACTAAACCAAATTAAGCTCAAGCTCTTTGAAAGAGAGATTAAGCTCACAGGCATTACTATCTTAAGGTGAAAGCTTGGCTAGAACAACTTGAAGGCATTCATTCAAGGCAAACCATTGTGCATTCCGAGGCCTGTTTGTGATGAAAACTTGCTTATATTGGGAACAGATTCATCTAAGATCTGTTGGTGTCTTATGAGCCAGCCTTTGACAATTTTGAGAGGATAACTATTTTCAGCCTCATGCTTCTACTTGAGGGATTGAAAGAACTAAGTTCCTTTATACCCTTCTTTAACCTAGTGGAGCCTTGCTCGAATTTGTGCACCTATAGCTTTCTTAGCTTTAGAGATCTTCAATACATGCCTAGCTTGGTCTGCTTGTTATTGCAAGAAGCTCCTTTCTTTGTGGATATTGCAAAACTTGCCTAGCAACTAATGCCTATTTATAGTGATGAAAAAAAGTATGTGTACCAAAATACAAGCAAGCATTTGAATTGTGGTACTTGAATGCAATAATTACCTCATATGCTTCTGCCACTTCTCTGAACTTGGCCTCTGCCTCCTCCAGATTGTCTACATTCTTGTCAGGATGCCACTGTAGTGCTAGCTTTTTATATGCTCGCTTGATTTCTGCAATAGATGAAGTCCTTGAAACACCAAGAACCTTGTACCAATATTTCCGCTTGCTCAACTTCAGAGAGTGTTCAGCTTTCATTAATACTTCTCTAATATTCATATCCTGTAAAATACAATCAGCCTCAGCCTGAAGATTTCAAAGATCTTATAGAAGTATTGTTCCAAGTTCAGTGCTGGAAAATCAGTGTGAAACCTTTTTACAATGAGGAATCTGCATTACAACAAATATCCAGGAAGAATTTGAAAGCTTAACTAGAGCAATCCTGAAAGGGAGGAGGCAGAATGTTTTTAATAAAACTATTGTTTAGTTATAATTTGCATCAGCTAATAGTCAAATAGACGACAGGGGGAGGAAGGATAAGGAAATGGATGCATAGGCTGAATGTGAATGACATTTATGCAGCACTCAAAGTGAAGCATGGCTTGGCCACAACAGAAGAACCACAAGGTTTGGAGTTTGTGGAGGGCCTAAACATGAAAAGGAAGAAATTCCGGAGGTTTTTTAGGATCCAGAACCCTCTGGGAAGTACAAGAATACCTTTATTTTGGCTGCGGTGTTGAGATTGTGGTTAGGGATTTGTTTGAAAGGCTACTCACAGACTTGGTGAAATTAGAACTAGCATGATACTGATTCAACCCAAGAAGGAACACTTAGGCTATTGAACCGCTACTGTGTATGGGCAATTGGCAACTAGGTATCTATGTTGGTAGATTATGTGAAAGCGAGTAGAGGGTAATGGACATTATAAGAAGCACAAAGGAAATTTTGGAGGATATCCTAAAGATTATATATCTACAAATGATACATGAAGTTGCTGCTCAGGGTTGGAAGTTGTTTTAAGGACTCTGGTCCTTAGAAGCTGCTCTCAGTTATAAAGATTGAGCTTTTGAGGTCTTGCTATCAGTTACACTTTTGATCTTCATAATGATGTACAGGTCGTAGCAAGTTATCATTGTAGAAATATTAGAAAATCTGGGTTATATGTAATTTGAAAAGGGCCATTTTGGGAAGTGAAATTATATTTTTCTTTTTCTGGTCAAAGATAATCATAAACATTGTAATAATCTAGAGTCCTTAGCATCTCTTACAGAGGATAAAAATTAACTTCACTGCACATATTTTATTGAAGAGTGGTAATGGCAAATCTTTTTTATCATTCTATGTTCTATTACGCTAATATTATGTAATGGCAAATATTATGTTCCGGCCATTGCTTTTCTATGGCGGGCCATTCTATGCCTGAGTCCGCATATGAGGGAGTGGCACGACGATGAAGCACTCGTTATTACCACAAGTTGTCCTATTTCTCGCACCCAATCTTCATTTTCTTCATCTGTTCCACACCTGGCTGCATTGTTTGGTTGCTTGCTTTTCAAGAAAAGACTTAGAAGCTCTCCTGTATCTCGCACACAATCGTCATTTTCTTCTTTTGTTCCGCCGTTGGTTTCATTTTTTGGTTGCTTGCTTAAGCTCTCCCGTTTCTCGCACACAATCTTCATTTTCTTCTTTTGTTCCGTTGGCTTCGTTGTTTGGTTGCTTGATTTCAAGCACAGACTTAGAAGGATGAGGAAGACCAGTTGCTTGCTTGCTCTTTACCTGCCAAATTGCTCAACTTTGAAGCATATGATACAAATCCCTTTCCCTGAGGGTGAAGCAAAAGCTCCTCAACAAATATGGCCAACGAAACACAGAAACCTGAGAATGAAATGCTTCGAACAATATGAATTCTCACAAGATACCATTTAACACACGTTGGTAGTAATCATACTGCCTTGTCCGCCAGGCATCTAAGCTACTGTTTATGAGAGAAAGAACCAATGAAACACATTGCTGTTTGCAAACATAACATCAACAGTCAGAAAATTTGTAAGTAAACCAATAACAAAGATGGCATGATGTCAATCAAGCTTACACACAGACATGTATATCCTGAAAAGATGACAAAGTTACAATTATGAATAAGTATGCCAACCTCTTCAGTCAAACTTAAATGAAAGCGCTTTCGTATATTTTGTATTGTTTTTGGTCCACCTTTAAAACAGGGGAAACCGGAGTCCTGCAACAAAGATAGAAAAGCAGGCTTCTTAATTAGTTAAAATTAGACAATCACATCATGAGAAACAGATTTAGACAATCACAACATGAAAAAAAACTAGTTAATTTGCTATGACGAAATGGCAGCAACATCATATATGCAATTTAAGAAGTAAATAGGACTGCTATCCATAGGGGACGTCACCAAGCCATTTCATGGAATGTAGAAAGACCCAGTATGTCCCAATTTGTCTCCTTGCTCTTATTCCATCTCAAATACAATCAAGGATGCATAAACTGTGGGTCCCTGAAAATGCACTTTCTATACTCAAAAAAAGCCATATTCAACGTTGAGAGCTTTCCAATGGTCCAAAGAGCAGCTCAAATGCTAATCAGAAGGTTATGGCACCGCACGTTGACCTATACTTTGATAACTACAGTACCAAGTAGATGCCACACTATAAAGCCAGTCGTGTGTAGACTTTCAGAAATACTCTAGACGGTGCAAGACAGTAACCTTTATCAGAAGTTACGGGTGTGCTCCTTTTACTATACTTGCTTTCTTTCTCAGTTATTCCATAGCAAAAGTGGCATGCTTATAATATTGTAATTTGGTCAGTAATCACTGCACCATAGAGTATAATATCATCGTATTTAGAAAATCCTT
Source organism: Pseudotsuga menziesii (assembly GCA_001517045.1). Classification (NCBI taxonomy): domain Eukaryota; kingdom Viridiplantae; phylum Streptophyta; class Pinopsida; order Pinales; family Pinaceae; genus Pseudotsuga; species Pseudotsuga menziesii. The sequence goes on along the minus strand of LPNX011058748.1, from coordinate 223,862 downwards.
GTATGATCTATTGTCATGAGTTGTCTAATGGAATGTCCACTACAGTTTACAGTTCCAAATGTTATTAGAGCCATTTTCTCTGGGGTTTTCTTTGGAACAGTCACATGATGAAGAGATTGATGTAAGAAAGGTGAGGCACAAATTACAATTGTAAGATGCAAAGGTTGATGTAAGGAAATCTCGGAGACTTGCACCTCTAATCTTGCAGCCCCAAGTCCTACCCATGGCAGTTCAAATAGACAGAACTCTTAGTGAGCACTTACATGACTTGGAGCAAGAAATAGCACTCTTGTATATTTGCTCTTAGTGAGCACTTCTAGTCTTGCAGCCCCAAGGCCTACCCAAGAGTAGTATCCCAAAGGATGACTCGGAGGGAAGATTTACAAGACTAGGAGCACAAGTCTTCAAGATTTTGAGGAGGATGGCAGTGTTGATGGCATCCCTATAGAGCAAGTTTGGACTCTTCCATGGGCATTTCAATGTTAATCAGGGCTCTGGGTGCCATGGAAAACCAAAAAATAAAGAGCCAGCAAAAGAAAGACCAAGCTCCAGTAACACATCTTCCCACCTCTGTTCAATGAAATACCAGAGTGAACATCAAGCCCTATGACCTGAGGTCAATGCAATGAAATTAAATCATTCGCTACAACAGTTACAAATTTATTTTAGTGTGCATAATATAAGAGAAGCAGAATATAGAATTTGCTTTACTAAAGCTAATGGACCATGACCAAACCTGGTGGGAATGCTACAAAGACACTTAGAATGGAGGGTGATCCATAAGTGAATTAAGTGGGATAATGTTCAAATATCTCATTGAGTCTCACTTTTACACCTTGGGTATGAAGAGAACCAAAGAATTCAAGGCAGTAATGCTGGTCAAAAAAGGGGCTAAAGTGTACAAGACAACAGTACAAATTTCAGAGAAAAAGCCATTCAATTGGAAATATATCCAAGAATCCAAATGCAGTCATCAAGTATCTGGGTCGACTCCAGTCACACAAGGTGGGAGAACAAGCCATTCAAATGGAAATACCTCCAAGCATCCAAATGTAATCATCAAGTATTGGGGTGGACTCCACAATCACATAAGGTGGCAAGTAATGCTCTTCAGGACAGGCCCAAGACCATTGATGAAACCTGCATATTGGCATAGTACTTGGAGAGTCGGAGATGAACATGAAGAAAGGACAACCAATTGATTCAGAGCACACAAACTAGCTAGGCCCTCCTAAAGTTAGGTCAATTTGATATCCTGAATTGTAATTTGTCATAGAACCATAACCTGAATTATAATTTGTCGTAGAACCATACCCTGAATTCAGCAGAATACAAGGTTGTCAAATGTGGAATGTCATAATAACACAAATACAATTTAAAAAACAATATGCAACAATACTGCTAGCTTGTACTGATAGTGGATACTAATGCTAACATGACCAATGTTAAGTTTTAACTTCCTGAAATAAAATCAAAAAATTATGAGCACATTAGTTAAACAGGATATAATGCAACACATTTACCTCCATAGTTACTTCCATAGCTACCCTGCTCCCAAGGTCTTGCTGGCATAGGTCGACCAATAGTGCTTCTGTTAGCAAGTGGCACATTTCTTTCAGTATCAGAATTCTCTCCTATTTTTGCTACTCCAGATGACTCGACCACAATACTTGTGGGTCCAGTTGAAGAAGGCCTAAATGGAGAAGGCCCAGATGAACTTCCAACACGTTCCCAAGGCTTGGGTGGAGGAGTATTACCTATTTATTTCATAAAACCAAAAGAAAAGATAAAGTTAGGGCCAACTTCCTTTCGTGTTTAGGGTGTTAAGGATAAGACTCATTTGAATTTTCTCATTTTTTTCCATGATTACGCCAAAATGCTTTTTGCCCAAATTTCAGAAACAAAAAAATACATAAAGTAGTAGCAATATCCACACCAGTGTCAGCCACTAATCATTACAGCCCAAAAATCGAATTGTAGAGATTTTGCCAAAAACAATATTGAATATTAGCATAGTAATTGCAAATTTATGAAGGGAGCCCGACATATCAACGAACACTGTAAAATCTTAATCCAAGAAAACCCTGGAGAAAAGAGCTAAAAGCAAAAGATGATAATGGCTCTCAATTCATGGATTTAAACAATAGCAGCAACCAGGAAGGAAGAAAACAAAAAAGTGGGTGAAATAGAGAAGAAGAGTAAGTATAAATCGCTTACCAGAGGCAGCCATGGGCCTCTATCGCCCTTTCGGAAGAAGCTCGATCGGTCAAAATATATGTAGCTTGAGTGTTACAAACCACAATTAAATGGCCAAAATCCCCTACTGGCGCTTGAATTTCAGAGTTTCAGTCCAATTTGGTTAAATCGCAAATACATAAAACAAGATTGAACATAAATCTTTAAGAAGAGATGGAAATGGAGGAAAGGCATGGGTGGATTCGCCCCTCCACAGGCTTACCGGCATGCATACAATCCAATCCACCCTAAAAACTATATCAGAATCGATGCGAATCGAACCACAGTTCTCTTGTTCACGGATAAAATCCAGCTCAAACATTCCAATGATGAAATGAAGGTTTAGTGAAGGTGAAATGTTTAAGGAATGTTCTTTTTTTTGATGCGTCGTCGCTTAAGCGACGCATAAACAAAAATTGGAGCTTTGGTTAAATGTTTAATAAATGATTTTTTTGATGCGCCGTCGCTTAAGCGACGCTTATGAGGCTAGACGTCGCTTAAGCGACGCTTATGGCCAAAATTTAAAAAAAAAAATTAACTTTCTGATTTTTGGTAGGTTTAAAAAAAAAAATCCACCCGCCGTCGGAAGTAACCGTCGGATTTTAGATCGAAATGTAGTAGTGATCTCCATGACTCATACTTTCTATTTTCCTCGAAGGTGCACCATTGGATTAGGCTTAGGGTTTAGCAAGTGAAAACTTGCTCAACAGGTGAAGGAATTATTCAACAAGTCACTCAAGTTATACTTAATGATATTTACAACTCCATTATGGAGTTTGGTTGATGAATATTTTGGTATTGAGTGAAGCTAAGCTTCCATACTTAGTGATGAGCCTTAGTTCCTTAGGTGATGCACCCCAAATATCCATCCCCCTCTCTTATATTCACTTTAAATATTTAGTGCATATTACAGTGAGAAAAGGAGAAGCTCTCTAAGATTTAGTTCGAGCTCTATTAGAAACTATTAATCCATTGAATTTGAGCTCCAGTGAAGGAAAATTCACCTATGCTCTCAGACCAGTGTCAGGTGCTAGTTTTGGGCCTCCAATGCTAAGTTTTTGATACCTTTTGAGGAGATTAGTTCTTAAATTATTCTTCTTATATTATCATATCCATAATGTGTTCTAATATCTATAACACTATAATAATTATGTCCAAAAGAGCCATCATGCTGAATTTTCATGAGAGGAATCCTCCAATGCCCATTTAATGGGTCTTTTTGATAGTTTGATGAATTAAATGTGATATAATGACCATGAAAATAATATCTGAGTGATATGATGCATAAAACATGATATATATATATATATATATATATATATATATATATATATATATATATAGATCATTATTTTCATGTCTGGTCAAAGTTTGATTCAAAATTTGTCACTACTCCCACACCCTTGATCATTGACTAGTTTTACAGTTTTTTGCAGTATTGATGATATGTAAAATCAAATTGAGTTCAATAAATTTATTTAGGTTTTCAATTCAACCCAAAACCTAACCTAACTCTCATATTAGTAATTCATTAGGTTCGTACTAATTTTGAGTGGTCATTTATGTGCAAGCTTTCCCTAGGCCAAATTACTAGTTTTTGCACAAACCATCCCAAACTGCCTCAAATTTTTTTACATCAGTTCCAAACCTGTAAAAGTGTTATTTTATGCCTAATACATGACCGATATATCATCTTATCCTTCCATAAACCTTGGCTTATTGGAGGTGATTTTTCAATCCTATTTTGCATTGGTTGGGACACCAAGAAGCATGGGAGTAGACTTTAGTGGAGTTGATTTCGAACCTAAAAGGACCCAACATCTAGGTGCTTAGGGAAATAAATTTCTTTGTCAAAATTTTTCTCTTTTTTTCTTCCAATATCCCTCTTCCATTCCTATAATTACCAATACTGCCTATATTTTCCCCCGCATAAAAAAGTGTTTATATTTTTTATAAAATTTAATTGCACATCTTATTTCATAGCAACCGTAGAGTTAATATTCAGATATGATATAATATCGGGGATATTACAGTGGTATTAGAGATATTTCCTTGGATCATCCTATGTAAATAAGGATCTTTTTTTAATAATATTGCAAATCACTAAATCAAGTTGCAGCTATGAGGATCCTACCGGTGATCAAAGAAGACCTTGAGCAGTATGAAGAAGAAGACTATGAAGAGCCCTCATGCAGTACCTCGGGTAGATTCAGTAGGGATGATGTTGATGATTTATGTATTCTAGTATATGATGAAGTCATATGGCATAAATATACAAGTGTTTTTTGTCAAATGTTCGGTGGAAATAAATCTAAGGAATCCTTCTAGTATTTCATGGAATACTATGCTTTAAAAACAAAATAAGGGAGGCCTTATCTTTCCGAGATTACTGCTACTTGGAGATAAATAAGTTATTCAAAGATCCATAATTCTTGTCAAGAATAGAAAATATTACACATATGGAAGATGAAGTGTGCAAGAAAGTGGGGACTATATGTTTTCCACCTTGAGCTAAAAGAGATAAAGAGGTGAATCCTATGCTATGGAAAGAAGAGATCCAAAGATCCGTTGGTTCTAGCAAAAGTAAGAAAGAGGAGGATGAGGCCCTATATCCATTCTCAACCATTGAAAAATACCACGATCCACTTATTTCTTTAACTGGACAAGAAGAAGAAAAGATTCCTGATGTGGAGTTCACATCACTACAAGGTGACTGCATGGGAGAAGAAACGAAAGATGAATGCACTTCTAAATTATTTGTGGGTGATCTCCAGATCACTTCAAAGGATGTTGTTTCATGTAAGGGTGGTGAGACATCTTTTGGATAAGATCCAAATGAAGTTCATATATCATATTTGCAGTCACCTCTTGAGCCACATAATGAAGAAGAAGACAAGGCCATGCCACTTGGGTGTGAATCAGAGAATTTGGTGGAAGAGCGGGCCACCATAGTGTCCCTACATGAAGAGGGTAATATCATGCACAAGTATTATAAGAGTTCTGATTTTTTCAGCATCCATGTTTACTTATAGCCACCTGATCTATTGGAGGATGAAATACTTCACTTGAATATGAGGGCTACAAAATGAAGGACAACTATGAGGGAGATGATTTCACTCCTAGTTTATATGTTGGTGATCACAAAATCATTGCAAAGGGGGGTGTTATTGTCAATGGTGTTAAGTAATATTTTGTATCATATCCAACATAATATTATAGATCATATTTGAAATCATTATTTTAAATTCCTAATGAAGTGGAAGACCAACCCCCACCTGTTGGGTGTGAACTAGAAAAATTGAAGGAAGAACTCATGCAAAGGGATGAACACAGTTCATATTCGTGTACTCCCTTGAATCATGATGAAGTTGAAACCACATTATAGGATATGCTTGACATCAGTAAGAATCCACATCCCACTATCATCATTTAGGAGAGCCATGAACCACCTAGTCTTAAAACTAGGAAAACTGAAATAAAGATCCATGAAGGGGAGCACAAGTTATTGTAAGGTATTTGTAGTGAAGGAGAAGGAGAAATTTACCATGACCATAAAGATAAATATGTTGCAGCAATGGAATACATAACTGAAATCCTTATTGGTGAGTATTGTTCAACAAAAGAGAAGGTTGTTCATTCACTTGACCCTACCACCAGTGTTGTAGAAAAACAATCCAGAGAGATAAGAAACACTCTGGACATGGTATTCAAAGTACCTACTTATGGGTTCTCAATCTTCAGTGAGACATTTATTGAGGGATATCCAACTATCTATGTTGGTGACATAGATATTTCACTTGAAGAAAAGGTATCAATATCAACTTCAACATCACCATTGGAGTTTCATAAATTTGATCCAAGAGAGATGGAAGAAGAGGAGGTTCATCTACCAGAAATTAATTTTGATGCAGGGTCATTGAAGATAAGTGAGTACAAGATCAAAGAGGCCCTACACACTCTGCATGGAACCCATGCATTGATGACAAATATCTATTGCAAGTTGGAGGATAAATATTCCATGGAAGACATGGAGAAGTTTCAGAAGGCCATGACAAGCATCAAAGGTAATTTTCTCCATTTTCTTTCTGATAGAGATAGTTTGATTGATCTTGTTGAGTTGTTGTATGGAGAATCTTTGAAGAATGACTAATATATTCTCAATATCACACAAGAATTGTTGACCACCCAAGATTCCTTGAAGAGCACCTAGTGTGCACTCCAAGGGTCCAAGATGGAGATAAAGCAACTTCATGAGAAGTTGCAAAGATCTTACCTACCCTCCTACACACAATTCAACCATCCTCACAAGGTTGATTGCATTCTTAATCATATTGAGGAATATCATGAGATGGTGGATCATGAGATACATTTTTTTTTCATGTTCTTGATTATTGTGCATACAAGCTTGATGAGAACCAAGCACTTAATCTTTTCCAGAGAAAAATGGAGTTGTTTCCTAGAGAGAGTCTGAAACCCTAATATATTCTCATCAAAATTACTACAATAAGAACTACAAATCTCATATATATAGGTGGTTGGAGTAGTTATAGAATATTTTTTAATATGTTAGAGGGCTTGTCAATTGTAACCCACTCATTCATAAGGTTATGTTCCTTTAGAGATATGCATAGAGGGCTAGAGACACTAGTCATAGAGGATGAATAAGAAGACTCCACCTCTGCATGCTTACGTTTTTTTAAATCTCATGGATTCTATAGATTCACCTTCTACTAAAATCTACTTTCTGCAAACAATTAGTCAAAAACTAGGCCACAACACGACCCTCCTTTTTTAATCTAGGAGGTTGGGTTGTTCCTTGTAAATTTATTCTTTTGAATATCCAAAAATAAATAATATTTTCACATATATTTGATGAAATTCCCATTTAAATGAGGTGGAAAGTGAGATTATAGTATGGATGGTGTCAACACAAGTCACTGGTGAAAATGTTTCATCGTACTCAATCTCGTCTTTTTGATATAATCCATTGGAAACACTTTTATCTTTATACTTGTAAACTTCAACATTTATGTTACACTTGGTTTTGAATATCGATTCCACTTACATCCCATAGTATTACTAATTTGGGGATGTAGGATAAGTTCCCAAGTTTTAACTTCATGAGGGAATTGCATTCAACTTTCATTTATGCTTCCCACTCAAAATTACCATGTGGCTAGTTGTATGTGGTGGAAGAATATGTCATGTTGGCATATCATGATGAATCCCTCATTTGGTGATTATGTTGCAATCACTCATAATATAAAGGAGATGGGTTTATTCCTTGAGGTTACTTAAGCACCACTTGGAAATCGTGATGGTTTAAATGGAAAGAACTCGTCATCAATGTTGTCTACAAAAGGAAGGATGGATGCAACATTTTCCATGGCTACATATACATAAGCAGTTGTGTATTCCATGGGAATAAAAGAAACATAATATATGGTAATGTTATTGCCTTCCATAAGAATAATAGTAGTTTCTTTAATGGGATTAGTTTTTTTAGTAGAAGGAGATACTGTGGGAGTTCCCTAAAAGTATTCTTTTAGAGTTATAGAGTCTATGAACACCTATTCAATAGAAAAATATTCAAGGAGGTTTGGAAGAGAACCATTGGTCCCTTGGGAGATGTTTTAATTAAACACAATACATTGATAAATGATGAGATGATAAGTGGAAGTATCATACAAATCATAGGCCTTGGATTCTTCATCGTATCCACAAAGAAGACTTTATGGTTCTTTAGTTCTAGTTTATGATGAATTTTATTTGGAATGTGTGCCCGATATAATGATCTAAATATGTGAAAGTGGAAGATATATATCTTTTGGTCTCTCAAACTCTCAAAATAAGTACACCCTTTGAGTGTTGGTGGTGGGTTTTGTTGATGATGTGAATTTCATAATAAACCATTTCTCCCCAAAACTTAAAATCCATGAGTTTTCCATACATCATGCATATACCCATCTTCATTATGGGTGTAATTCATTCTTTATGAAACACTAATTCTATAAGGAGAGTAGTGTACTCTGAATTTATAGGATATTCCAGTATTGCTATGGAATCCTTCAAATTCCATTTTTTCAAAGTCCCTATCTCCATATACATAAAGCCATTTGATCTCCTTCTCACACTAATTTTCTATGAGTTCTTTGAAACACTTAATATATCAATGGATTCATATATCTTCTAAACATTGTAAACCCAAATAAATATGTTTTAGTCATCAATGTATGTGAGGAAATACTTTGTTATAAAGATAAGTCCCACAAATGTCACTATTCAAAAGCTCAATAGGTTGAGAGGAAATATAGGATTTGTTCTTGCAAACAAAAATTCAATAGTGCTTCTATAGTAGGCATCATTAGCAAACACCTTTTGGAGGGTGGATGGAAGGAAGTTCTTGAACCATCTTGTTGGTTTTCATGTGTTGCATGTATCCAAAGTTTGTATGTACAACTCTATAATTATAAAGTGTAATTATGTCATCTACCTTTGCAATCATTGTGATGAACACCAATGGTTTCTTGGATGGATCTAAGTTACCAAGTTTGTAGATATATTTTATCATTAAAATAACTTGAAGCAACAATCCTATATTCATTGCATGCATCTTTAATAACCCATTTAGGCCAAAATCCTACCTTCTTGTTACTGTGATCCACACAATATATAAAATACAAAATTGGACACATATCTAGAACATGCACCACTTCTTGAAAGTATCATTGTAAACATAGATGTTATAGCTACCCAAAAAAATGAATGTTGAATCATCGCTTATATTAACAGCTTATTTTTAATGTAGAGAAGAATAATTAGAGATATCACCTTTGTCCTCTCATGTGTCGACTTGCCCAAAAATCAATGAGCCCTTTTGAATTGGGCCTTGAAGGTGATGAATCATGCAAGGCGGTGTATTTCTTAGGCATGGAATTTTCACCTCCAACTTTTATAGCATGTTCTTCAAAATCTTGGATCCTAAATTGGAAATTATTCTCTTCATGTACACGCTTTTCACAATACTACAAGTAAGTTTCTTCCATATTTTTTGTCTTGTACTTCTAGGTTGTGGATCTTTGAAGTCATACTACAGGTAAGTATCTTCCATTTTGTTTTCTTTTAATTGTAGGTTGTGGATCGTTAAAGTATTTAATTTCATGAGCTTGATTTATAGAAACAATCTCTCCAAAATGAAAAAGAGTGACATATGTTTGTATAATTACTTTACAGACCTATTAAAATGTGGATCCATAGGAAATTTGATGAAAACATGATTCATATGAAAGTTGAGTACACAATTCTCATATTCTAGTATGAGATTGTTGAGGAGAATCTTAAGGTAGTATGACTTATTGTCTTGTCCTTTAATGGTAATAATGTCAACATGAATTATGCTAAACTAATATAAATATTCTTCTACTTTGTTGAAGTTACCAAGTGTAATAGAGAACAAATTATTTCAAGATGATTGATCTCATGCATGATGAGATCAATCGAAGAGGAGAAACACGATTTGTGGTGAAATGACCATATAATGATTTCACATTTGGATCATCTTGAACAAAATTCAGATTTGTATAAGGAATTATATAGATATCAGAAAGAAGATATACATGTAATGTTAGTTTTTTAATATATCTTAAAAAAATGACAATTAAAATATCTAGGATTTCGAAACTAGCATGCCCACAATTTGAAAAAATATTTATAATTTTATTTAGAATAAGAATAAAAGGTTACTTTGAACATTTTTATTGAAATTGGTATAAAAAATTTAGTATAGCATGAGTATTTGTTTTGAAACAATATAGTAAGGATTGGGAACGATTGTAGAATTTTTTTGAATCCATTTATAAATGGCTCTAATGTTATCGTGTAAAAGTAATTGAAATATCCCTTGATTATGATTAAGTTTGATTATAACAAAATAATTACATCGTATGTTTAAATATTTTTACCTCATGTTACAACTTAATTGTATACTAAGAAGATTTTGGGTTTCTTAGGTTAATACATTACCTTTTATGAGTGACAAATTGTCACACAAAAATGAAAATTTGATTACTTTATGGTAATCCATTAACAAATGTTAACTATCAATGATTATTGCATATGGAAAGCAAAACATTGTTATTTGATTACCTTGTTTGTAAATTATTGATTGTATTGGTTGGGATGGTGATTTGTTAATTATGTTTTAGTGTTGATGGTTGTCTTAATTCCAAATTAATGATTGTTGATATTAACATTGATTGAAAATAACACAAAACATAGGTTTATCAATGATGTTTGTAACTATAATAAATGATAATGGGAATGATTCAAATTAGGAATCCTTGTTTCATGTTTTTGTATGATTTTCTTTATTATGGATTATGGATTATGAATTATGGATTGTGGATTCTCAATATCGGTTTACAGATCATCTTCTTGGTTTGGATTATGAATAGTACTCAAGGTTTGTTGCAAATAATTTCCTTGATTGAGAATGAAGATTCATGAATTGTAAATATGAGTACTTGATTGATAAGCTATAGGAAATAGGTAGATGCATTGACATTCTAGTTGTGGATCATAACTATAATAGAATGATACATTTATATTCCTTAAGTGAATGGATTTAGTAAAGGTAATGTTTCTCTACTTGTGATTTTTGTGTCGTTATTATGGATTCTAATGCTCAAATGTCCCAAATTTTTGTATTGTTGATGGTGTAGTATGGATTTCAAGGAATGGAACTTGGATATTGGTTATTGGTTTCAAAAATGTTTAATTGTTTGTTATCAAGGTTGAAAAAGGTTTTGTGTCTTATATAAAGTTGTTAAGTGTTGATTGCGAGGAGACCTAGATTTGGAGGATATATTGTATACAAGTTTTGGAATTGATCTTGATTGTAATCATTGAATGTATTGAGTGAATAAATATTGATCATTATCATTTGGATATTTTCTTAATTGAATTTATATTTCTTGTTGTTCATAACTTACGACATGTTGATGAATTGATATTGTTTTTTGATAATCACATTGGATGTTTTTATGAATGGAAAATGTTTGATAATTGGAAATGAGAAATTTGATTAATTTTAGTTTGATCTTGATTGTTTCATATTGATATGGATAGATAATTGGAAATTTCTATTAATGGTTAATTGTTAGCATTTGAACAATGTTTGCAAATCAATACTGTATATTGATTAGCGTTTGAAGAACTAAGTGAATATTGGTTGTGAAAAGTGACATATGGATGTTTTAAAAATATTGTTGTGGAATGAAAATTGAATCATTGGTTGGTTGGAAAATGTGTGATTTAGGAGTGATTTTTTGGTGATATATGTTCAATCATTGAAAGACGATTTCTAATGATGTCATTTGGGTGGATGTTTCATGTTTAATTGGTAATAATATTTGCATGGTATTTTGGTATTTTCTATAATTGAGGATGACATTATCTTGTTCTAATGAATTATTTATGATCTCCTTTGTATTTAAATTGTTGATGTTCAACTCATAGTGTTTCAATGTTATTGTTTAGTGGTAGTGTTTATAGGTGGAAAAATTCGTCCTACAACAACAAGAGAGTTTCCTTGTGGCATATTCAAATTAGATCTATTCTTGTTTGGTATAGTAACTTCCAATTGATATGTGTACTTGGTTAGCCACCACAAGAAATAAGTCAAACTAATTTTAATAAATTATAACTAAATTAACCTAAATAAATTAAACATATATGATCTATTGTTATTAAAAGTTAGTTCATATTGCCCTAGATAAGAGAATGACTACATAAATTAGATATAAGATCAAACAATAAGTTATTGAATTGAAAAAAAACATAAATTCAATAACATGCTAAAAAAAATGCATATATCATGTTAAAATGAAAAATTATTACAAAACATCCTATGCATCGTTATATACAATTTATAATCAAATTAGGAAAAACTCAAACTTATCAATAAAAATAAATTCACGTGAACAAGAAAAAATAGCAAAACTACACTAACTATCAAAAATTCTAGAGCATGGTATGACACATTTATTCAAATGAAGTTTCCTAAAAGATGCAGGTATTCTATCTTAAATTCAAATTGATAGAAATATGCAATCGTGAGTTACAGATTTCCAACCCCTACTCTCAACAAGGAGTTTTCATATTTATACAACAAAGATTGTACTTATCCATATCTTTTTGTTATAACCAATTCTCCAAAGATGGGAAATCGGTTCCTTTTCTGCCTCCTAAGAATAATATTTTGTTTCTTTTTGTTTCTCTTTTGTTCCAAATAAAGTTCCCATTGACCAAATATTTCCATGATATGTGAAATAATTGTTCTCCAGGATTAATTCACATTGATAGACTTTCCTAGTAATCTTTTCATTTTTTTTAAATTTTGGAAAGAAAACATAAATTGAAACAAAACATCTGGCAAGGTTTTTCATAAGTTCCCCTATTATGTTGCTATCCCATTTCTTAATTCAAACAATTTTGTTTGAGCTAGCATCTCTCTGTTGCTATAAATCGGTAATAGATAACTAGTTGAGAGTTTCACATCCTAGATACTCAACATGTGGCATGTTGAATTATTCTATAAAATTCAAGGATGAATAAAAAAGTATAGAGTACTAATGACTAGCTTCATCAATTAATTCCTTGATTTGTGCATACGAATTTGACCAATTGCGTAAAGATATCTAGATTGGGGACCTTTATTTATTAGTCATTCTTGGAATATTCTCAAGAGATATTATGTTTTTGACTTCCCAAACTTTTACTTTATCAAAAGAACCTTGATCATTCTTTCAATCATATTCTTGAATTTCTACTTAATCGAAAAACTTAAGTAAAATGTTGTGTTGTTGTTGAATATCACTCGGTTTCTTGCATAAGTCTTCTTGAATATATTTTAATTGAGAATTAATAGAAAACTATTCATCCTTAAATAACTAGACATAAATATATTCATATTTAAATTCTTGTATATGAGTTTTTAATGAATTGGTTTGTCCCAAAAATTGCTCAAAAACCTCTCTGAGTTGCAAAATTCATATTTATCATGAATAACAGGAAAATATTTTAAATGTTCTTCCCTTATTTTCTCCAATTCGTGTTTATGTTGATCTTGCAAACTCGAAGTATGGAGACTATATTTTTCTTCAAGATGATTAATCTATTGCAATTGTTATGCTTCCATTGAATACCTTTGATTCCTCAAATATTCTTCTAAAGAAATTACATGTGCTTTTATCCTATCCACGGAAAAACTTATTGACAGACCATACATTAGCATTAAAAAAATATCCTAGGGAAGAAGTTGTTTCAACAACAACCTTCTCTAGATCCTACTCCGCAATATTCCAAATTAAAACTTGTTTTGAAGATTCTTTTTCAATACTATATAAGTTTCTAACTTTATCCTCTTGAACCTAGCCTTGATAATTCCCTTTTTGGTACTAATGAAAAGTATCCAACAAGGGGTACTATTGTTTCCTTTATAGGTTATAGGTCATCTAAATCAAGAACTATAAGTATTACCTCTCCACTAATATTAACAATTGTTGAAGCTACAATGGTTTGTGTACTCAATAAAACAATATGAGAATATTTAGCTAAGGTAATGGTTGATATACCGGTTAAAACAATATCAAACTCTTCAGCCATAGTAATATGGATTTTATTGCTTTCAATGAAAATTTTATCTTTTGCTTCTTTAGTCTTGAATTATATGGGTATTTATTCTTTATAAGACTTCTCCAACTCTTCTTTGTTATGTTTTTCAACTTGCATGTCTTGGGGAGGATCTTCCTTACTTTTCTCATCATTTTACCCTCCCTTAGTTGGTTCTTGTTGAAAGATTATTGTGCCTTGGATATTTTTCTTCTCTTCCTTAAATGACCTTAGTCTTTCATTCTTAAAAGCCAAGAATTTGTCTTTTCTTGGCTATATAGAATGTCCTCAATTATTATAGAACATCTTCAAAAGTCTCAGCTCCTAGATGTTGAAAAGTTGAGTTGGGTGTTGAAAAGTTAACTTTGAAGGTCCTCTTTATAGTTTTGGGTGGTGTGTGATAAAGAGGGCATGTAATTTGTCCCTTGTGTATTTATGTATAAAAAGATGAGTTATATATAAATAATTAAAGTGTTTTGGGTCTCACTTAAAAGATATTTAATAATTAAAGTGATTTATTATTAAATAAGAGTGCATTAAGTGAGAACCCTAGGTTTTGTAAAAGTTATCTCAACCATAAGATTAAGTTGGTTAAAGAAGTAGTTACATATTTTAAAGTATAAAACTAGGGTTGAGGATAAATTAGGGACACCACCATTGATGAGGAGAGAGAGAAAGAATATTGAGACCATAAAAGAGAAAGAGAAAACCATTGGTACAATTCCCAATGCAAGAAGCAAAAAGTACAACAACAGTGAGGCAGACCACACAACATTAATTACAGGATATCATGAATTTTGAGGCAGCATTAAATTTGTAGAAAGTACAGTTCGTACCACACGTGTGGCAGAAATTAAAGTTCCATACATTACATGTGTGAGGTCGTACGATGACCGTACAATAGGTTGTTGGCACATATTTTGAGGTATTTTGTTGTTTATTTCAGTTTGAGTGAATTTTTCTTGTAAGGGTTCGAAGAATAATTTTTTTGTGTCATGGAATTTTTTTGAGTTTCTCCTTTAATGATAATTTCTCTTTCTAGGGTGTTCCCCAAGAGTTGGGGTTTTTCCTGATCTATTGACCAAAATCTCTGTGTATTCACGTGTGAAAGATTTGTTTCTATCTTGGAAAATTATTTATCTTTGTGATTTATATTCAAATTAAGATGTAATTTTTAATCATAAACCCTAGATACATCAAGTGTTTGAAATAATGTGTAAATGGGAAATTTCATATTAAGTCATCAAATTTATTCACTGGGAATATTAAAAAAATGAACGTTTTTCATGATGATATGACTTGGTGTATTTGATAAATTTACAGTGTTCTTTAATGATATTTTTTGGATCATTCCTTATGAAGTTTTCATAGTGAAACCAAATTGTAAGCAGGAATATTTCACCTTCTGCAGACAGAAGTTGTTCCTCTAGTCTGAATGGTTCAGATCCAGAACAAATGAGTGAACGACAAAGGATGAAGACCCTCCCTGGATGTCGTAGATACCTGGAATGTTGCTTCGATAGTGAACCTGTGTACCTACAATCAGATCAAACACGCAAACACATAAAAGCTACTAGAACATAATATATTTATCCATGTCAGTGACTAAGGAATCCAACAACATTTACATGCGAAATCAAAACAACAGTAACATGGGACAGAAATCATCTTTGCATTAAGATGAATGGAGAAGTTTACAACCAATTAAGCCTTAGTGTTGACGTGCATCTCCATGAAACCAACACTTCATCCCCATAAGCTCCAAATTTTCTCTCTATGCTCTCAAATGGCTTAGGTCAAGTGGTCAATCCAACAGCATAACAATACCTCTAAAGTTCTCCCCCTCAACCATGGACATGAGCTTGTATTTATAAGGCTCAATGGATAGGAATGGTTGAGATATTTGTGGATGAGGTGGATTCCAAGATCCTATGTTGGGGGATCTCAAACTCAACTCACCCACAATGTTAGGGATAAGAGAGGACATGAGGCTCATGATCTAGAAGCCTCGAGAAACCTCTCTTTTTCCCATTTTACCCTGGGTACCACCTTTTTCCTCTTATGATAGAGCGGTTCAGGTTAAAAATGCGTATGGACCAAAGGCTATAAGTGGTGGCACCACTTATGGTAAACAAGATATAGGCGATGCAAGAAAGGTACCACTCATGGTTAATAGGGAAAGCGCGGTACTGAGTATTTTCATGAAATATTGACAAATAACATGGGTTTTCTCTCCAAGTGTTGGGATTAAGGGAAAATATGTAAGTCAAGGATCTTATCACATGGCGGTGATAGGATTTTGGTATAACAGGATGCCCCCAAAAGCATAAGTCTTAGAGGGATATGATAAATGAGAGCTTTGAGAGAACAAGTTGTCGCTACGAGGTAAAAATGTCGGCTCGATCGGAGCATGTCGTCAAGTAGACATCTGTAGTACATCAATATTTTTTACTCATAGACACAAGTAACCAACTCATGGTAGCAGGCCAATACAAAGTAGATCCATGGGAGGAATAAACAAGCATGGATACTAGAATACAACGTAGATCCATGTGATAGAGGACTAAATCTTGGACATAGCTACCAGACATACAACATAGATCTATGTAATACAGATGCAAATTTGAGCATAGCCACGACCATACAAATGTGGATCCATGCTGGATATACAAAACTCCATCGCAACCTGGGGAAAAGCAATGAGCGCTTTAAACAAATACTCAGGGTCTTTGTCTCGTCTTCAACAAACTATGATTCTATCCATATGATTACAATGATCTGAAGTCGAACATGGTAGAAACCACTTGATTACTGTCCAATGGTGTGAACCGTTAACAAGTGTGAGGGAGATCACCATTGATGTCAATGATTCCCAAGGTACCCTAGTACAATCTACTGAGTGTGAATAGATGTCCTGATGTCGAACACCCAGTCGATTCTATCGATCAAAGGTCAATAATGTGAACCTATGTCAAGAGTGAGAGAATTTGTCATTAAGGCATACAGATCTCAAGGTACTAAGTTTTTGTTTCTAAGACTATTTCCCGGATGATGAGCCGATGTTGACGGGCATAGTCTCGTCAAAGGAGGTCCATGATGAGTCCCACATCGATGACACGAAACTCGGAACATAGTTCTGGAATGATGTGAGTGTAGTAACCATAGGACTAACTCAAAAGTACAGACACAGTGACTGTTTTGACTACAGAGGAAAAACTTCTTCAACTTCCCTTTGAACATCGGGCGGCATGAAAAAATACTTGGCAGCATGACTATATAGGACAAATACACAATGCGACAGTGGACAATGCATTCTTTTGAAAGACCCAAAGGAGTGGCATGACTCATGAAAGTGGATCATCACGGATATCAGCTGAATACCCAATTGACTGACATGATATGCATACAAGTGCCATTTTCAAAGGTAACAACAAACTACTGCCATTTATTGCAAAATAATTCCCTTCCCATTTTCCCCATCATGATCGATGAGTGCCTCTTTTCATTTTTACGAGTTCAAAGAGGGTAACAAACACTCGGTATAGCTTATCTGAAGACAAGTCAAAACTCATATGTTTTACAAACCTGAGAGAGGAGGGGTTCATTCCCAAAAATGGGTCTCTCAATGTTTAATTTAATGAGTCCAATGAAAGAAAACTCGGTATCGTTCATGTTTAGAGAGTCTAAACGATTACGGAAGAAGACTCCAAAAGGGGTCCTTTTTCGTATGATTTAGTCTCCAAGGCCCGAAAAAGTGTAAAATCATACCTTAGAGAACTCTTCCAGTCATGATCGGCTGGAGTGTTCCTTTTTCGTAAATAGTCTATCCAAACTGAAAAAGAGATAACCTACCGTCAGAGAGACGACTCTTCAAATGCTTTAATGAGCGTGAAGAAGACAATATCGCTCGACAATATTTTAATATTTAGGGAGTCTAAAAAGAGTTTAAAGAGGACTCCATGTGGTTTATTTACACAATGTTAATTTTTACGAGCCTGGAAAGAATCGGAAATGGAATCGATGATCTTTTCGTGTTTAAGGAGCCTAAAAAGAGGTGAAAGAAGAATCCATGAAGTTTCTTTACACAATGTCAATTTTTACGAGCCTGGAAAGAATCAAAAACAGACTTGGACCTTCGATACTAGGTTTCAAGAGCATGACCAAAGTGTCGTAACAAATACTCATCGACTTTTTTCGTTTTATGGAAGTACGAAAAAGTCATAAACAAACTCCCAAAGCTTGTTGCTATGGTTCTTCTATCCTGCAATTGACTCAAAAAACAAGTGTGAAATGTGCTCATGACTAACATTAAGGGATTACGACAGATAAATTTTGAGAAAAATTGATTTTAAATCAAAACTATAGCATATCAAACCAAAAAACACCTATATAAGCCATGTAAATAGTAAAAAATCAAATCATTTTACTATTTACCGATAGTGGAGAGCATTTGGAGCACTTTCCTAGTCATATCTTCAGCTGCTGATACCGAGAGTTCCCACCGTCGAATTTGAGCACCGTTAGTTCCAGGTAATAGTTAAAACCCTACTCTTTCTTTTCATAGTCTTTATTTTGAGTTTTGATGGGGTTTTGGGCTTGTATGGAAAGCCCTAAAACCATGGAAACGGGCATCATGCCTACCCCCTGCGGGATACGCGGTACTTCACAAGAATCACGCTTAAAACAAGGCTGACAGGAGGTGCCATCGCCTGTCTCCAACAACGCACAGGCGGTGCCGGCTGTGGATATTTAAAAATGGTATCACACGCAAAAATAAATCATTCTTTTGAATTTAAATGATTAAATATGATTCTAATATGTGCTATGATTGTTTTTGGCAGGTCTTTGTTGCTCAATCATGGTGATATGGAAAGAAATACAACATGACAATGATGACGCTTTCACTGAAAGGAATGTGGGTTGTATAGCCACATTACGAGACTGTGGGATCCTAAAATTATTCTGGACCCCAAGCATGGTATCACATGAGCGGTTGCTAGAGCACATACTTCGTATGTGGAGTCGGGAGCAGTAGTACTTTGAGGTTGGGGCCCATATTCTGACAGTGGTGGTATAGGAAATATACTTCTTGAATGGACTCTTGAGACAGGGTTCCCCCATCTCACTGATAGGTTCCCGGGGAGGGGATATTACCATGCGAGAGTTGATAGACCGTCACTATGCCCTAGGAACGAGGACGTCGAGGAAGAAAATCCCCATCATAGCAATGACGGACGGGCCTCTATGGACTGTCTTATTTACTATGCATAGAGTGGCCAGGAGTCAGGGTGTGCACCAGGATTCTAGGGCACACATGTTATATGCCATAGAGGCCATGGCACCTACGGTATTCAACTGGGTGGAAGCCATGCTTCTGATATTCAAAGATCAGATGACTAAGTGTCGGCAGGGAGAACTGAAGCAGTTTGGATTTGGTTCCATTTTAGCCTACTTCTTCTTTGAGCAGGTACCATAGATGAGACCTCAGGTGGTCTTCACATAGCTGAGAGCGTGGGACCCCCATATGCTGAGGTGGGTCCAGATTATGGATCGTACTGGAGCAGGCAGGGGGAAAGTGAATTTCGGTGACCCGTTCTTCAGATGGATCCAAGATCATATCCTCATGGTGGAGGATCATGCTTACGCAGGCACAGACTTCAGCAGAGATCCTGACCTACCGCTCCCACCTGGCGGACAGTGGGGTGACATCGGTAAGAAGAAAGAAACCCTAAAATGGATGAAATGTTTTTATGTTTTTTGATGTTTTATACTTTTTATGTTAAGTAGTGAGACCTGGATATTTTCATGCAGATGTTGGAGCAGCATGAACTGGGGGAGATTCTCCATTGGATAGATGAGCTGGGGCCTGCTTTGTACCGCAGGGTGATGATATCACTGGGGAGTTTGAGGAAAATCTGGAGAGGTTGACCTTAGACATCCTATATGCTTCCATTGATGACCTCCCTCTGAGGTATCAGAGACCTATAGCGGGAGTACCGGGTCGATTTAGTAGGCTGCTACATAGAATAGCCCGGGAAATGATGTGCTACCACGATCATCACTAGACATTGTGTGTATGAGATATCTACTAAAAGCTGACAGCTTCAGGATTTTGTATGGTGATTTTTGCCTGAAAGCCTACGTGCTTCAGATGAGGTCTTGGGACCTATTTTTGGTAAACTTGTTCATATATATATATATATATACAGAATTATTCCTGGTGTTTATATGTATCAAATGGTGAATGTATTTTACATGAGTTTTATGTGTCTTTAAATATTTATTTACAATGGACCATGTTTGATTTCAATGTCATGAATGGGCAATATGCCAATCTAGGATGTAATTAGCTAATGACTCAGAGACTACATTATGTTCCCTAGGGATATGCCTATAAGTGATGGTTTCAAATGAACTTTCTAGCAAGCGTACTCTCTGAAAGAGGTCGAGAAGCATAGGATTTCTAATGGTGTAGACATGGTTTAGATGACAAACCATGAGTTGTGAGTCCATCAATACTACCAGATTGTGAACATCGTGGGAGACAGCTTTAGTCAGAAGACCTATGACTACTCGATATTTTTTTATGTTATTGGTAGCAGGACCAATACAAACCGCTCTTGAACTGACCAAATATTCAGCCGAGAAATAGAGGACCCAAGCAGCTGAGGTGATATTCAAGGTGTGGTGGCAAGCACCATCAGCAAAGTCATAGAAAGCCATCTGCATAACCAAAACATGGTATAAACAGATGCAGACACTAGACTCAAAACCATCTTGAAAATACTAAAAGCACACCGAAAGTCAAACAATATACATATATACAAGATACCATCCAAGAAAGACCTAGGCATAGTACCTTTTCAGGTACAACCCATTGCAAGGTTTCCCCAAAGGGATTCCATCGTAGTCAATGAGCTTCTAGGCTCCTTTCTCTAAAACCTTAGAAATGACGAAAGGTCCATACAACATGGACTCGAACTTACCCTTCCCTAGTTTGTCATATCTCTGGTCATAAGTCAAAACTAGGTCACCCTCGTTAAAGGCACAAGGTTGGATGGATGTATTATACTGTTCCTTGACGTGTTTCTTATGTGCCTCATTAGCCAAGGCAACATCTCTCCAAGTCTCATCAAGGTTATTCAAGTACAAAAAAATTTCGTCCTCTACGGAAGTGTCTGGGAGAAGTTCGATGGCAAGTTGTAAATATGGAATCTAACATTGAATCAGTAAGACAGCTTCAAGTCCATATATAAGCTATAATAGCATGAAACCAATGGTTGTTTTCACCGAAGTCCTATAAGCCCAAAGAGTGGAGAAAAGAACGTGGTGCCAGCTGGATTTATGATCTCCAACCATCCATTGAAGCATAGTTTTTAGAACTTTGTTAATGGCCTCTACCTGACCATTAGATTGTGGATAATATGTCGTAGAGTTTTCATGGAAAAAACCTATCTTGGCACTCATTTCCTCCATCATCTGATTACGGAAATGTGATTCGTGATCAGTAACGATGGACTGTGGGACTCCAAATATAGCTATGATATGATTGAACAAGAAGAGAGTGGCAATCTTACCATCTTCTGCATATGTAGGCATGGCCTCAGCCCATTTTGTAAAATAGTCAACGACTACGATGATGTAACCATGCCCCCTAGCTGAGGTAGGCTTACAGTGCATAAAGTCAATCCCCCATTTAGAAAATGGGCCAACAACAATGACAAGGTGTAGGGGAGCAGGATGGGTGCGCTTTTTGGGATAAAAATGTTGACAAGGTGGGCATTTCTTAACAGCCTCATGACAGTCTTTGAAGATGGAAGGCCAGAAATAGCCAACGCGAAGGATTTTTTGGGCTATAGCCATCCCAGATAAATGACCACCACATGCTCCAAAGTGGCAATCATTCAACACGTTTTCAGCCTCCTCATGGGTGAGGCATTGCCGGAGAATAGAATCAATCCCATGTCTATACAAGGTATCATTTAGGATGAGATAGTATTTCACATGGTGACGGATACGGTGACGATCGTCATGGGATAAATGTAACTGAAATCATTGTGTTTGAAGATAAACAAGAAAATCTCCATACCATGGATTAGTAGTGCTAATCAGGAACAAGAATTCATTCGAAAATGGATCACTGGGCTCAAATTTCGTTGAAGCACAAGGAAGATCACACATGGGCTCGGCAAAGACCAAGGATTTCTTTGATGTGACTTTGGAAAAGTCCAGATCAAAATCTTGAAGTATGACTATCCATCGAGAGTACTTTCCCTCGAGCACCTGACGAGTCAGGATGTAATACATAGGATTCTGGTCTGCCAATACAGTGGTTGTGCGGAGCAAAAATGTAGTGATGAAATTTTTTTACCGCAATGACCGTGGCCAATGCTAACTTCTCCACGTGTGAATATCAAGTTTCAGAATCCATGAGATTCTTACTAGATTAGTAAATCATGTGCTCCTGATCGTTGGGATTTTCCTGCACCAAAACCATGGCGATGGTTGTAGTGGAGGCAGCAATATACAGGAGAAAGTCCTTTGAATAATTTGGGGGGTGTATCACGGGTGAATGAGTCAGAGCGTGTTTAAGATTATTAAAGGCATGTTGGGCTTGGTCCTCCTAGAAAAATGGGGTGTTCTTCTTGAGGAGACGCATATAACCGTGCGTTTTCTCGGTGAAATTGCATACGAAACAGCGAAGAAATTTTGCCGTCCCTTGCAAACTTTGGAGTTCAAGAAGATTAGTTGGGATTGGTAGAGCTGAAATGGCGGCAATTTTCAAGGGATCAATCCAGATGCCATCTTTAGAGACCACAAAACCTAACAAATATCCCGTTTCAACACAGAAAACACATTTATACGGATTGAGCCGTATAATATAATGACGACATCTCAAGAATATCTCTCTAAGATGACCAGGGTGGTCCTTCCGTCGCTATGAATGAGCAGGGAGGTCGTCAAGGTACGGTTCAATAATATGTTTAATATTGTGAAACACATAGGACATTGCACGCTGGAACGTGGCTCCAGCATTTTTCAAGCCAAAAGGTAACTTCTTATATGTAAAGGTCCCCCATGGAAAATGAATGTTGTCTTGTGTTGATTGGTGGGTAATATCTCAATCTGATTATAGCCAGAGAAGACATCCATAAATGAGAAGATGACACTTCCAGCATAGTTTTCGATAATCTGATCGATGTGCGGAGTAGGAAAGTTGTCCTTGGGACAAGCTTTATTCAAATCCCTAAAGTCGATACAGACTCTAATAGTGCCATGCTTTTTATTGACAGGGACAATATTCGATACCCATTCCGTCAAGGGTACGGGATAAATAAACCCAACTTTGAGAAGTTTCTCTATTTCAACTTTAATAGCTGTAGGCTTCCGAGGATGGACTTTCCTTAGGTTTTGCCTGACAGGTTTGGCCATGGGATAGGTTTTAATCTCATGGACCACAATGGATGGGTCAATCCTCGGCATCTCTTCATAGGACCAGGAAAAAATATCATGGAATTCTTTGAAAAGTGCCTTCTATGCTTCAGATTCATCTACCAAGCAGTTCTTCCCAACATGAACATGCTCAATGGAATCAGGCTTGGTTGATATGTCAATCGGATTTGTCTGAGTAATGTTGAAAAGGTTTCCTTTATAATCTATGTCTTGCAACAATATGGGACTTTGGGGTACATTGACAATATCAGTAGGAAATAGGGATGCATAATCATGGTTAACCGAACTGGTGTTGGGGAGGAACATGGATCTATGATGGTGATCCTCCCCAAATGGACTCATTCGTATTCATGATCTCCATAATGGACTCATCGGAAGGAAAATTCTCAAAGAGATAATCCAGAACATGAAGAAATGGTTCTAGCCAGTAAGGTAAATGGTAAGGAACCGAAGCCACCAGATGAAGGTCATCAGTGTGATCATCGAAAAGGGTTTGAATGGTGTCATACATTTATTCGTATGAACTCAACGAGGTGGACTCAACAACTTGTTTATCCTTAGGCTCATGATAAAATGAGGCAATCATGTGGACTGTCATGGAATCCGTGTCAGGAGGAGTGGATGGAAAAATCCCCATAAGAGATGAATCCTTCAACATGCCTACCCCAATCGATTGGTAAGGAGGAGGGGACTGGCCTAACATGGGGATGTTATTAGCCATGGAGGTAGTAACATCCGGTGTGCAGAAATCAAGCTGGTCGATGGTAACAATTCTCCCTAGATGTGGAAATTGGAATGTTCGGAATACTGTTGAAGCGACAGCAGTCATGGCATAGAACCAATTTCTTCCTAGAAGGAGTTTGTAATCTAATGGGGCATCTACCACTTATACTTGAATACAAACGGTTTTGCCCCCAAGCTCGACTGCGAGAGCTGATATGAGACCATGGGGCTGAAAACCTCGTCTGGCAAAGGCTTTAAGAGTCGTAGGTGATGTTACAAGCTTGGGAGAGCCGAGAGCTTTCCAACAAGACAGAGACAACACAGAGGTTGAAGCTCCTTCATCTAGTATCGTTCTAAAAACATTCTTTCCCACTACTTTTGTAATGATATGAAAAGCAATTTTATGAGGTAGCCTAGACTTATAGTTCTCAACATTGAAATGAATCAAATTAGTATTATCCGGGTCTAAAGCTCCTAATGTTGTTAACAAGTTTTTGTGCTGTGTAGGACAACTTTGGAGTACTTCTAAGGTAGACATTGCACAAGGTGCCTGAGCGAGATCTTCAACTACATTATAAAATTGAGCAGCTCGGGCATTAGGGTTAAATACAGCCTTCCGAAGAGTGCTCTTGGGTGGACGCAAAATCATGTCGAGAGTAGGCTCCTCAATGGATAGGGGAACAATAGATGAGGTTTCAGGAGAACTAGTAGAGGGAGCTTTCCCTAAAGAAGGATGGTATTCTTTCTTGTCTTCGGTTTTGTCATAATTCTGACTTCAAGTTTGTAGATTAATGGTATCCGAGGACATCATATGAATTTCCTCTGACAAACTAGAGTTACCCTAATTAGACATGTGGTCTATCAGTTGTTGCTAAGAGGGGAAAGGATCTGTGAGTACTGCGGGTGCGGTGTAACATACCCAAAATTCCTCAATGTAAATTCATACAAAATGGGGGTAAGTTTTTCGCTTTTACATTTTCAACAAGTTAACCATGTTAATCTCTTTAGAGTATGAAATCACATAATTGTAAAAATAACTAATACATACATTAGGATACTAATATCACACGTTCTCATTATCTTATCTTAACTCTTGGTCGTACTTCATCTTTCTCATATTGTAAACATTACTAACACTTTACTGTAATCTAATGCCATGGTAATAAGATCTTTCAAATTGTTAATTGCTTACCTAGAAATCATGATATTAAAATCACAATGTTAAACTAGATGTATTGAATCATTTAACTATCCAAAATAGCTTTCCTCCATGAAATATGTTCCTTTAACTGTATGCTTGTGAGTGTTTTTTATAGACCATTATACCAATAAAGATAATGTATCATAAGCATTTATTGCGCATCATCCATACATTAAATACCATCATAAAAATGAATAGATATAAACATAAAAACATAGACCAGAAAAAAGAGACATCATATACGCCGTTCACCCCATCCATGAGGCTACGTCCACCAAAGCTTATTAGTCTTTATATTAATTTATCAAGAAAATATTTACATTTTTGTGGCCCATCCACTGCCAACCTATTTCAGTCAGAATACTCGCCAATTATTATTTTCCTTCTTTGTAAGTTTTTCCATTTAAGTGGAAAAACCTTTCACGTAAACATAATCCAAGAGTGCAAGAGGCCACTCCTGGTCTATGCTCTTTAATGATTATAGAACAATAACTAATACTAATGCTGATGCCTACTAGGCCAATCGGCAGCACTAGAAACTACTAAAATACATGGTCTAGATTTTAGTAAATCGCAGGAACATAAAAATAATAATAATAACTATTAAAATACATGGTATAGATTTTACTAAATCACACGCACGTGGAAATAATAATAAAAACTACTAAAATATATGGTCTAGATTTTAGTAAATCATAGACACATGGAAATAATAATAAACACGGCCGCAGGTAAATGGAAACCACCGTAGATCAATATCACTTAATTAGTCACGATTGCTAATCCATGGTCGTGCTTAAACATATTCAGCACTTAAAAATATTCAACGGATGGAGTTCACATGCTAAATAAAATAAGTAACTCACAAAATAATATCACAAGAGGCAAACACGTTATAAAGAGTTGAGTCAACTTTAAATTAACCTTAGATTCCTTAACAATTACCAATAAAAATCATCATTATGTAACATATATTGATTCCCAATCTTATTCTTAAATCTTATAAGTTATATAAAGTTTATCACCCCAAAAGAGATAAAGTATACCCATTTTCACTTACCCTAACCCTACTCTCCACGATGAGTCAAAAAATAAACTTACGTTGTTTATCCATTAAATAATAAACATTCGATTTAAACAAACATATACCACATTCGATTTAAACAAACATATACCATATCCTTAAAAAGGTATAATAAACTTATATATATATATACTTTTTTTATCTCTTTAAATGCATAGTTTATAAAGTTCATCTCCCCAAAAGAGATAAAGTATACCTTAGGAGTAAGTATATCATTAAATAATAAACATTCAAATTAAACAATGCGCATATAAAGAAAGCATTCATTAATAATACATTAAATGGGGTCATCAAGATAAAAGAAATGCTATTAAATTAATGGCATGCATCTTACGGATATGGATCACGCAGAGGGTAAACACTTCAAGTCTTTTTGAGGATCTGGCTCAACAATTAAAAGAAAGGCACCACGATTTCAAGAATCAAACAACCCACAAACAAAACGTAGAGCAAGAATAACGTTTTTGCTGTTTTTTCCCATCTTATTTGGAAAATAGAAATTTATGAAAAAGATTTGGTGATTTTTTCTGTTTTTTATGAAATAGAAACGTTTTTGCTGTTTTTTCCTCCGCTCCCTTTTTCTCCAAAGTCTCCACGCTAAATAGCAAGAACTCGCTCATGAAGGAGCTAAGTGGCTCAAATGAGGTTCCATGTGTTGGTGTTCAAATTCCATCATGGGACAAATGGCATATTTCTTTTCCAACAAGGGAACCATTCCCTCGATCCTCTTGAGGATAGATCGAGTCACCAAATCAGCATTTAATAAATGTTTCCCCATGCCACGATTCCTTTCTGAGAGGCCTTCCTATTCACCTCAATTACATACTTTGGTTTAGTTCATAAAACATGATAACCTTCACTTTATTTTCTATTAGAAAAATATATCTATATGTATATGCTTGTTCATTTACAAAACAACAAATTAAAATTTACATTTCTCTTTTTTCTTTATATATATATAAATGTCATTATCTCCTAGAAATTTGGGTTCATGTACATGTCGTCTTAAAAATAAGTAAAATAAGAATGAAATTAGTCTTAGATTAATAACTTTAAAACATAAGAGTAGTATTACAGGGTTATAGCGCTTCACTAGATCCCCAAAGATTTGGTAGCCAATAGCCTTTACTCCTAGTAGATTCATTCCCCAATCAATGTTTTAGTCACACATGCTTTCAGTTTCCTAGCAATATTACTTTCATCCATAAATTGATGACACTAGGAAAGTTACTTACAATTATTTTTACTTACACTTTTTGTTTCTCGTCGCTTACTGAGGGGATGTTACATGCGGGATTTGATTTCAGAAATTGGGAGATTTCATCCCGACGGGGACACTCTTTTGAGAAATGGTCACCTCCCCAAAGTAGACATGGATATTTTGCCTTTCTTTTCCCTTTATCGTTATCACTGTGGTTGGTCTTGGATTCTCCTGTTGGTTTCTGGGTTTTTTATTCTTATTTTTACCTTTCTTTTTATTGTTGCCCGAGGTTTGAGTACTTTGAATGGAATTGACCTCGGCGGAAACCTTAGTAGTCGAAGGATTAGGGGTGGCAGTCTAGGGTTGCTTAGCAAATTTTTCTGTTGACAGGGACTGGATTGAACCAACAATCCCATCAACAGGTAATTCTGTTGGTGGCTTGGCGGGATCGGTGCTTGGGCAAGGAGCTTGAGGAATCAAGTCATAAAGAGTTCCATACTGGGAATAGACCAAGTCTAGATACTGGGCTCGAATAATATCCTACTCTTCAGTAATGGCACCGCCCATAGCCACATCTCGGGCAGTTGGAGGCAACAAAGATTTGGTAAACCAATCAGCTAATAACTGATCCATAATAGGGGCCTTAATAATCCTTCTCTGCCTTCTCCACTCATGGATATGATCGGATATGTGGGTGGAGGTGTTCTATCACAGAGAGGTTAAGAGATCAGTACCCGTTTCATAATGGATAGGGATCTGAAAGTGTGTAAGAAACACGGTTGCCAACGAGCCAAAATCCACAAACGAATGTTGTGGGAGTTCAATGTATGACTTCACGGCTGTACCGGTCAAAGTTCGCTGAAAAAGTCGTAACCGAACTGAATCATCCATTAGGGAGTTTGAAGAACACCACAGATGGAATGTCATAACATGGTTTTTTGGATCGTCTCCCTGCTTCCCATCGAACTTTTGGATATCCTTAACTTTACTGGAATGGGAGGCCATGAGGGATTGTGTCGAATGAGATCATTAATTAACTTGGACAAGTCAGGCAAGTCCAAAGTTGCTAGGAAAGGTAATTATCGGTTAGGTTGCACATACTGGTAATATTGATATGGCATATAATTACCAGTAGGACCGTAAGTGGACTAATAGACAGGTTGTTTTGAGGAAGACTAACGGAAAATCCACCCGCAGGGGGTTGATTTCCAGGATCAGGACTCTTAGGACCACTAGGGCCTCTGGGAGGAGGACCACTAGGGCTTCCGGGAGGAGGACCACCAGGACCATTGGGACCACCAGACCCTCCAGGGCCACTAGGAGGTAAACCTCCAGAGCCTCCCGAATCACTAGGAGGAGGGCCACCAGACCCTTCAGGGCCATTAAGGGGAAAGCCACCAGCCCCCCCAGGACCATAAGGAGGAAATCCACCATGCCCCCCAGGGGAGGACCACCATGAGGAGGTCCTCCGGCACCTCCCGCAGTATGTATGGGTATCCCTCCCATAGATGGCATGTAAAACCAGTTAGGATGCCCCCATGGCATGAAATTATTACTAGGGTATGGAATTCCAACATAAGGAATTCCTGTAGGATTAGGGGGATAATTAATGTTCCCTATAGGTATTTGATAACCATAACCTCCATAAGATTGAATGGTTGCAGGTTGTGCCCCCAAGGGCTGACCTAAACTCGATGGGGGATTAACCACATTAGTATGGGTGGGAGGGACATAAACTGTAGATGGTTCTATATTAGAGTTATGTCCTTGACTAGGTACAATTCCGGTGCCAAATAACGTAGGTCGTACTAGGGGTTTCCCCCTAGCACTAGAAGGTTATGATGAAATGGGAATTGAAGGTTGGGTCCCAGGTGCAGAAGACCTGGGAATATTGGGAACAGACATAACATAGGAGGTGGTGGGGTTGGTAGTTTGACCTGGGTTGTGTGGTGTTACTATGCGATCTATAATCGGTTCAATGGGTCTCATAGAATCAACAAGTGAACGGTATCCCACAGGAACAGCTGTGGAACGTGATGGTGGTGTGCCCAATATGTCATGTATTTTTCGTTCAATCTCCTGAGCATGGAGAATGGCTGCATGGTATTGTCTATGCTCTTCTTCATCTAGAGAAACTTCTCCAGGAGAGTTTAAACGGGTGCCAAATGAGGCAATGGCGTGTCCTATAGAGGTATCCCAAAATGGAGCATTGGTACCATAATCCGGACGGGTAGTATCATCAACATGACCTTCTATGGGAGAATGGAACGAGGTATTTCCCCAAGAAGGTTATTGGACCAAGGGAGGCGAGTGTGAAGAATATGGTCCTCCACTTTCTGCAACCACATTATCTCCCACTTGGGAGGTGGTAGCAGTTCCTTGGTCAATAACTTCCATTGGATTTTCTCGTGAACCAGGAATAAAATTGGGTGGCAAGCCCCGTACTCTTCTAGACTATCTTAACTCAGCCAGTTTGTACAGTTCCTATCTAACATAGGGTCTGAAAAACTAGAAAACACACCAAAAAATTTCCATACACAGGCTATAGGTCAAACAAGCACACTTAAAATGATAGGAGGATTTCAGATAGTCAAGTCTCTCACTGGGATTGTCAAGAAGGTAACACTCATGATATACCTCTAGGGTATGTGCATAGTAATCTCCCTGAATGCTATTTTCAGTGTATGGCTCCAAGCAAGACGACCAAATGGATTTTCTCAGATGGATAAGGTATCCTAGTGGGGTCTCCCGATATACTCAAGGTACGTGGGAGCTCGAATCGGTAGTAGTGTTGTCTAATGCATAACCGTACACAAGGGGCCTTCCGATATACAATCGAGTATGTAAAGTACCTTTATATATACCTCAAGGGTACATGAGAGGCCATTCGATATACCAACGGTACCTAGAAGAACCGTACGAATCCCGAGATGTAATGCGGACAAATAACGACAGCTCCTACGCTTAACGACACCCGAACGCGTCTCTAACCTATCACTCCAATTACTATGTAAATTTTAACCTATAACTACCATTAATTTTAAATTGGATGGTTAGGTGAATGCATGGTGTTTTGACAGAAAAAATTAAAACCATGCAATATGCGTATGCACATATTTCACTTTACTGTTCAATATGCCTACATACCGGAGGGAAAGAGGGCATTTTATTTTGTTCCAAAACCAAAAATATTTCCAAACAACAATCTTGAACACAAAATCAAAGACAAGCAACACTTTCCAAACTGATTTCTCTTTTCTGAAAGCAATAAGAAGGGGAAGAGTCTCTTTTCCTAAAAGAAAAACAAGAAGCACACTACATGCATATGCACTCTACTTTTTTTTTCTTCTTAAAACATAGGCAAATCTAACTTAAAACGACCATAATTTTATTTTGATGAGATAGTACTAAATGCATAGGAGACAAAAGAACATAAAGAGCCTAAAAGCTTGTGAGGCCAATCAGAGCTCCAATGTCTAATGCTCGATAATGGTAACCTAATCTCAGTCAAAAAATTTCTTTTTTAAAGGAGAAAAAAGAAGTTCTCTATGAAAACAAGAAATGAAACTTAGATGCTAATCAAATGTATTTCTTTTAGTCTATGTAATAGAGATAAAAAGAGATCTTATTAACACTCTGAGATTTTCAAAAAAAAAGAATTCCTTTCATAAACACAACCAACGAGCACAAAAGTGAATGAACAATCAATAAGCCTAATCTAGCTTTTGAATTTTCCAATCAAACCAATCTTTAACCATGAAATTTCAAACCACAAGCATCAGATTCTAACACACAAGCCTGAGAGTGCAGGGCTGAAAGAAAATCAACTCAATTTTTTTGCAAAAAATGAGAAAAAAGAGTTCTTGGAATGATGCCTACCTCGCACCGCGTTGCAGGGGTCTCGACAGAGTAGTTCTGGACCAGCACCGCTTCTCGCCAACAGGACTCAGGTGGTGGCACCGCGTGCTACTAACTGGGTTCAGGCGGTGGCACCGCTTCTCCCCAACTGCATAAGCGCGGTTCCCTGTATAAATTCAAAACACCAAGGAGAACAACAGATCAAGTCAAAAAAGATCAGATGAAGGTAAAAACTAATAGATTGAGAATAAAAAAGAGCATAAAAAATTGAAATAATTCAGATCTAGACAGATCTGGAAGTTTTAAACCAAAATCCACTGAGTCAGATAGCAGATCTGACTGAAGAGAGTTGGAGAAGGAACCTAGATTCGGACAAGAGTTGAAGAACAGAGGAAGATTAGATCAACTGATACGTATATTCATTCCCTAGCGGAGTCCCCAGATTTGTAAGCAGGAATATTTCACCTTCTACAGATAGAAGTTGTTCCTCTGGTCTGACTGGTTCAGATCCAGAACAAATGAGTGAACGACAAAGGATGAAGACCCTCCCTAGATGTCGTAGATACCTGGAATGATGCTTCGATAGTGAACCTGTGTACTTGCAATCAGATCAAACACACAAACACATCAAAGCTACTAGAACATAATCTATTTATCCATGTCAGTGACTAAGGGATCCAACAACATTTACATGCGAAATCAAAACAATAGTAACGTGGGACAGAAATCAGCTTTGCATTAAGATGAATGGAGAAGTTTACAACCAATTAAGCCTTAGTATTGATGTGCATCTCCATGAAACCAACACTTCATCCCCATAAGCTCCAACTTTTCTCTCTATGCTCTCAAATGTCTTGGGCCAAGTGGTCAATCTAATAGCATAACAATACCTCTAAATTTATCCCCCTCAACCATAGACATGAGCTTGTATTTATAAGGCTCAACGGATAGGAATGGTTGAGAGATTTGTGGATGAGGTGGCTTCCAAGATCCTATGATCGGGGATCTCGAAATCAAATGACCCACAATGTTAGGGATAAGATAGGACACGAGGCTCATGATCTAGAAGCCTTGAGAAACCTCTCTTTTTCCCATTTTACCGAGGGTACCACTTTTTGCCTCTTATGACAGAGCGGTTCAGGTTAAAAACGCTTATGGACCAAAGGCTATAAGCGGTGGTATTGCTTATGGTAAACAAGATACGGGCGGTGCGAGAAAGGTATCACTCATGGTTAACAAGGAAAGTGCGATGCTAAGTATTTTCATGAAAGATTGACAAACAACATGGGTTTTCTCTCTAAGTGCTAGGATTAAGGGCAAATATGTAAGTCAAGGATCTTATCACATGGTGGTGACAAGATTTTGGTATAACACAAATATATTCAAGTTGTTTTTCCCCCTTTTTGGCACATTTGGTATTAAATAGAGTATGAATTTCAATAGTAAAATGAAAAGAAGGTCACAATCCTTTCTGTTTCTTCAACAAAGAAAGAGTAATTCCTATGACCATTGTTTGAACATGTATTTCTTTCAACACCAATCTATCTAGGACACATTTTGGGAGAAATGTTCATCCAAGATCCAATCTCTAATCTCACTGATGGAATGTATAGTTTCTAGGGTAAATCTAGGTGCTTGGTGATTAAATAGAAATGTTTATAGAAGACCTATAAAACCATTACAAATATCATATAATTACTTTATGTACTTATTTATCCATGGAATTGAACAATATATATGTACAAGTGTCTAGGAAGGGGTCTAATTCCATTCCAATAGAGCTAAAGGACTTTTAGCACTAACAACATCAATAAAACAAGAAGACAGGAAAAATCCTTCTCCATAACCCAATTATGAGTTGAATTATTTTTTTACATAAAATTACATCATGTTGAATGCTTGAAGAAAAAAACCATCTAAATTGAATATTGAATCCTTTTATGTGATCTGGTAAATTATAGGTACCCATTCTAATCCAAAATTGTGGGAATCCTTCTGACCATATAGTTTGCATAACATGGTGGCTATCAAATTATAGGGTTCTTTGAGAATTTGGATAAGGTATAACCTATTTAATATTTCCTTGACTGAGGTTGAATCATACTACCATTCCATTACTAAGTCAACCATGTCCAACTCTTGAGATTTGAATTCCCCTAAAATTAGTCATTTAAATTGATTTCCAATTGACTTATTTTATACATAGATGCTATATATTTTGTAATGAATGATCCTACAATTTGAAGAGACGATTAGTTTTTGTAGAATTTATGAGATCAATATGTGAACATATCCAACATACCTTGTCATAATAGGGGAGAATTACTGGTTTTACAACTATTTGGTGGAGAGTTGATCTTTTAACATCCAGGAATTCTTCTTTATCTATAGCATCATCTTTTGGGAAGTATTCAATTATGAAAATTTGATGAATCTGATCCCAATCTGGGTATCCTTTGCATCCTATATTATGGCTCGTGTCCAAGAAAAAGGAAAAAATGGGGTTCTTGCTTTTTTAAACTCTTTATCTTTTGTCTCGTATGTTTTAACCTGCTTCTCTTTGGCCTTTTTATACATTTTGTCTACATGAACAAAATTACAGAGAAACATTATAAAATTACAAATAAATCCATAAAGACAAATTGCTTAAATTAATTTCATTTAGATAAGGGGTTAATAATATACCAGAGTTCTTTCTTGCGTGTAACCTAGTTATGAAATCACTTCATTGTTGAAAGAGATTAAAGTGCACACAACAAATTTTTGTTGTTTCAAAGGTAATAGCATAAAAACTAAGGTTGGAAAACAACTATGTGTAGAATAAGAATAGGATCTAGGTTGTTTGATTGTGTGTTATTAGTTTCACATGCTATAAGTTTTAATTAAATTTGAGCACAAAAATTAAATGAAATGGGAGGGAATTTGATTCGTTGAAGTAGGACCCAGATTCTAAAGACCGAGATAATCTAAGTATCTAGTACTTGTAAAGAATGGAATAGGAATGTCATTATGAATACAAATAAGACAACTATAAGAAAGGAATTTTCAAGAAAGCGTGTGAATTGAAAACCTATTAAAAAATTAAAAATAACTTAAATGAGAAAGAATATCATTGCTAATCAATCTATTAAATCAAAAAGAAAATGAAATGGCATCAATTAAAGGAAATGGTAATGAAAAACAATATCAAATTGTCCTAATGCTGGATCTCACACCTGAAACTGGGTTTTTGAGCTAGATCACGAGTGTACGGAGGAGCTGGTGAGCTGTGACGGGTCCCTCATGGGCTACGTCTACAACCTCAGGCTGGGAAGTTGGCTCCTAACTAGGCTTCCATATCGAAGGG
The DNA here is from genome assembly GCA_001517045.1 of Pseudotsuga menziesii. Lineage (NCBI taxonomy): Eukaryota > Viridiplantae > Streptophyta > Pinopsida > Pinales > Pinaceae > Pseudotsuga > Pseudotsuga menziesii. The sequence goes on along the minus strand of LPNX011058748.1, from coordinate 189,091 downwards.
ATTGTATCTAAATCCAAGGTCATGGCTCATGTGCTGAGTGGTTGGACCCTTGGTGGGGTAGCCCGATGGCAACTAGGGTGGGCGGAGATCCACCTCCTGAGCGCTCAGATACCTTCAAACAGTTAATCGCCTCTCATAACAGGAGATATGGAAAATGAGATCCCATGAAGTTTGTCAAAAGAATTGAAGATGTGTCGGAAGTTTCCCTCCCTTTGGAAGAAACTATCCAGGTTTCTCTTTCCCTGGCAGATCGAGCCCTGATCGGGAAATTCACGTGGCTTTGGCCCTCACCAAAAACTACTGATAGCTGGATCCAAATAAAATGGAGACCCTTAATCTCTAAAGATGTTGCATCATACTCTGTTGGAAGGGGATACTTCCTGTTCAACTTTGAATCCAAGGAAGACAAAGATTTAATCTTCAGGAATGTGCCCTATTTCATGGGCCTACAGGGTATATATCTTAACGGGTGGACTCTGGACTTCAACCCTGAGGCTGACATCCCTAAAGCTATGCCAGTCTAGTTCAGACTCCCCAATCTCCCTGTGCACTCCTGGAACCCCAAATCTCTCCAAGCTATAGGGAACGTCCTAGGGAATTACATAGACATGGCTAGCCCAAAGGATCAATATGCTTGCGCCCGCATATGCGTTGAGGTTGACCTCAAAGATGGATTGCCAGAAGCTATAAAACTAACAGTGGGGAGCTGGGCCCATTTCCAAAAGCTTGACTATGAACAGCTCCCTTTCAAGTGTAGAGGTTTCCATGAATATTGGCACTTCATCTGGAACTGCCCTAAAATGCCCGAGATCCAACAAGACAAGGCGGAAGGATCGCTTAGGGTGAATAGATCTAAATCTAAAAATCAAACTGGTGTGGCTCCAAAGAAGGGTGAGGGGAATAAAGAAGCTATAGATATCCCTCTTGAAGGATCTCAAGAAATCTCCAAAACTAAAGAAACTATTGAAGTAAGGGATGACTCTAATGAAATCGAAGAGAAATCTAGTAATGGAGATAGTAAGGAATCCGAAGCAAGCATCTCATATCACTAAGTTAAATACCAAGATGAAGGTACAACATCGTTAAAAGAAGAAGAAAGCATGGGGAAATCAGAGGAAGAACCTGAATCGAAAGAAGAGGAAGAGGAGGAAGGGGAAATAGAGTTGACTACCCCAAGACTGTCTAAAACCAAAGGAAGGAAATCCAAGAAAGAAGTAAGGGAACAAGCTACCTACAAGGATAAGCTGCAAGGTTCCCAGCTAACTCTGGAAAAGCTATTGAAGAACACAAGAAATACCCGCCAGCATGGGCATGCCCAAAAAGGGATGCCTACGACCACCAAAAGCAAGTAATGAAGGTCCTCTCCTGGAACTGTAGAGGTCTCGGTAGCAAAACCAAGGAAGAATCTATGAAAGACTTAATTTCTTTACACCAACCATACATATTTCTGATCCAGGAGACCAAGATGGAGGAAGCCGCATTTCTCCATGTTAGCCTGAAATTTTGGAAAACGAGAGGTAAAGCTGCTATTAGTTCAAGGGGTGCATCCAGAGGCATTGGAATTCTGTGGGATGACAAGAAGTTTGAGGCTGTTGACATCAAGTACAACTCTTATTGGATCCTCACTCTGCTGAGGCAAAAAGACACGAACACTCTGGTAATAATTTTCAACATTTATGCACCCAATTCTTATGCTAAAAAAAAAATCTATTGGAACCTCCGTGAGGAAAGGACTAATCTGCAAGGAAATGTAATCCTTCCGGGGGCTCTCAACGTCATTCTTAGTCAAGATGAAAAAAGAGGGAGCTCTCTGGTAAGAGACCCCATCATAGAAATTGTGGATGAGATCACTTTGGAATGGGACCTCATGGATGTAAATCCAACTGCTAGAAAATATACTTGGAATAACAAGAGGAGTGGGCCCGGGCATATTGCTTCCAAACTTGACCGATTCCTGGTCCAGGACACTTTCCTCCTGCTCGGTCTGAATTTGTCCTCTAAAATCTTACCGTTTGGAGGATCGGACCACAAGCCTATTCTTCTCGAGATGGTGAACGATAAGAACTTGGGCCCTATACCATTCAGGTTCAATCCCATGTGGGCCAATCACCCTGAGTTTCTAAGAATTGTTACTGATTCTTGCTCTCCACCGGTAACAGGGTCTCCCTTCTTTGTATGGGAGGAGAAACTAAGACAGCTTAAGAAAGATATAAATTCATGGGCTAAGTCGATCCCCTCCCCTAACTATACTAAAACCCAGGTTGCCCTTGCGCTGGAGATCCACCAGGCCAGCATGGAGGATAGAACTATGGACCACATAAATATCCAAATGGAGATCAAGTTGCATTCGGACCTTCACGCTGCCTGCAAATAGGAATCTAAGTGGTGGAGGAAAAATTCAAGATGCAAATGGTTGAATGATGGTGACAGGAATACTAGCTTCTTCCACAAGCAGGCCAAGGCTAGAAAAAACTTTAACTGTGTGCTCAAGATCCAGGCTCGTGACAGGTTGATCACCAATTTCGATGACATCAAATCTGAAGCGACTAAGCACTTTAGTGAACTGTTCACGGCCCAACCTATCACTGAAGACGTCAAGCACATGAACATTGTTCCTAGAGCAGTGAAGAATAATGACAATGATATGATGAGAAATATTATCACTCTGGATGATATCAAGAAAACCGTTGATGGTATGGAGGATGATAGAGCTCCGAGTCCTGACGGATATAATGTCAACTTCATGAAAATCTATTGGGACATTATAAAACATGACTTATTCAAAATGATTAGCATGTCTCAGAGGTGTAGAAAAATTGGAGGAAGTACAAATTTCGCCTTCCTGGCTCTCATCCCCAAAGAGAAGGATGCTAATTCATTCAACAGGTTCTGGCCTATATCCTTGTGCAACATAGGATATAAAATAGTTACTAAGAATATGGCCGGTATGCTAAAGCATATCCTACCTTACATTATCCCGGAGAACCAAGGTGGTTTCATTAAAGGAAGAAAGATTTGGGATAATATTATTTTAGTTCAAGAGGCTATTCATTCAAGTCTGAAGAATGGAGAAAAAGGAATGGTGGTGAAACTGTACTTAGAAAATGCTTTCAATAGAGTCAGCCATTCATTTCTCTTCCAGGTAATGCGGAGATATGGATTCGCTCCAGACTTTATCTCTTGGGTCAAGGCCTATATCGGAAAGCCATGGATAGCCCCGCTAGTCAACGGAAGATCTGCCCCCTTCTTTCAAGCTACAAGAGGTCTGAGGCAAGGAATGTCCTTCTTTATGCGATTCAGGCCTCAGTTCTAAGTTTTCAGCTGGAAAAGGATAGGCATGATCAGTATCTTTCAGGCATTAGGATGGTGAGAGGCACGAAAGGTATCAATCATGTGCAATTCATGGATGATGCTATCTTGCTTGGAGGAGCCAGTCATATAATAGCCCGTAGTTTCAAGAATGAAATGAATCGTTACTGTCATGCCTCCAGAAGCAAAATCAACTTAAGGAAGAGTCAGATCTATGGATGGAATATTAATCCTAGGGAACTATTAGAAATCACCTGGGTTCTTAATATGGATGGTGTTGTTACCTGGGAATCCTTTAATTATCTAGGGGTCCCTATTTTCAAATCCAATCCCAAGAGCTCATCTTGGAATCCTATTGTGGAAAAAGTCAAAAGGAAAATCATGGGATGGGGGACAGCCTGGTTAAATCTGGTTGGGAAGGTAATTTTAATAAAAGTTGTATTGAACAGCTATCTACTCTATCAATGCTCTCTTCTTCTTGCTTTGGTCAAAATTATAACTCAAATTGAAAGGCTGGTGAGATCCTTTCTATGGCAAGGTGGAGATAATGGGGGGGGGGGGGAATTTGCTCTAGTTAATTGGAAAACTATCAAATTGCCCAGGCAAGAGGGTGGTCTTCATATCAGAGACTTAAGCACTCAAAATTTATCCATGGGAGCCAAGCCTCTCTGGAACATGCTCACTCCCAAACCGTCCTGGTGCAGTCGCGTGCTGAAATGAAAGTATTTCCCAAGTCAGAGGCTTAGATGCCTTGATGGGGAACGTGAGATAAAAAAATGGCTCTCCAGTTTTTAAAATCTGTAAGAAAGCATTGCCATATTTCAAAGAGGAGCTGCATTGGATACCAGGAAATGGAAGATTGGTCAACTTGTGGCAAGACGTGATCAATGGAAAATCTCCTCCACACCTCCCTCGATTGCAACATTGGATGGAAGCGCTGGGCTTCAATACAATTTGGGACATTTATAAATGGGAAATCAAAGACCCAAATTGCTGGGCTAGCTGGGCTTTGCTGGAATGTCCTGAAGATCTAGAGGATGACAAAAAAAATGTTACTAAATCATCTGGCTAGGATTGCACCGATCGCTAAATTCAGGAAGGACAAGCGTGGCTGGGGAAGGAAAACTAGTAGTTATTCAACGTCTGAGGGATACCAGAGTTTTGTTGCTAATTATAATGTGCCTATAAATCCAAAAATCTGGAACTATCTGTGGAAATGCAGCACGTTGCCGAATATTGAGCTATTCACCTAGACGTTGATGCATGAGAGAGTTCTTACTGGAGAGAATTTGGAGAAAAGGGGGATCGCTGGTCCATTTCACTGCCCCCTATGTGCTGAATTTTCCGAGAATATCAGCCATCTATTTTTAAAGTGTCCATATTCCATCTCAATCTAGAAGGATGTGTTGAAGCATTGGGGAGACGGATTGCATTTTCTAGACCAAATCTAGGCATGTTTTCTCAACTGGGATAAATTATATCAGGGAGAGATGACTCATAAAAAAGGAGTGAGAGCCTGTTGGATGAAACTCCCTAAGATAATTTGCTGGTGCCTTTGGAATGAAAGAAACCATAGAATCTTTTAGGACAAGAATCAGTGAGTGTGGAAGACCCCTGTCAAAATAAATGCTTTGTTCGGGGAGGTTGTTAGTATTTCAAAGATCCCAACTAATAAAGAAAATCTGACTGATAAAGAAAAAAATTGGATGCAAAGTCTCAATATCACGGCTGCAAATAATATGGCTGTTAAAAAGTTGGATGAATGGGATGTCAGGATGGATAAGTATCAGTTTGAGAACTGGCTAAGAGAAAGGAATATTTTTAAACTGTTTTTTGATAGGAATATTTTTAAACTATTTTTCGATAGGGCCTCCAAAGGGAATCCTGGAAGAGCGGGAGGAGGAGGAGTTATTATAGATCCTGGAGGGAAAGTAGAGATAGAATACTACTGGAATATTGGATATGAATCCAACAATATGGTCGAGGCATATGGGCTCTGGCAAGGTCTAAAGCAGCTGAAGGAAAAAGGAGTGGATGAGATAATGGTATTTGGTGATTCCAGGTTAATTATTCAGGCGTTGAATGGGGGAAGAAGGGACAAGAATGAGTGAACAGCAAGGTTGATTCAGAGAATTAGATCCAAGCCCAAAATGTTCAGGAAGGTTAAATTTTTTCATATTCTTAGGGAGCTAAATGTTTTGGTGGATCTTGCAGCCAATAAATCTATAGTTGTAGGTCTCAATGAGCTAATTGTTAACTTGATTGTAAGAATTGATATACCTCCTCAGTTCCGTTGTAGGATAATCTCCTCGAAGAAGTTGAGATTAATGGTTGTTTGTTGTAACGCGTTTCCCTTTTCAGCACTTCCTTTGCTGATTTTTTCAATATAGCATAACCGTTCTTGTTAAAGAAAAATTATCAAATTGTCCTAATGGATAAAGAAAAATAAAATTTTAGAGTACCCATGATTTTATGTAAATATCACAAAATTATGGGAGTTGTTGTAGTAGGCACAATAGGTAGTATCTAATTAATAGTGAAATTCATTATCGATACTGTTAAGAAATTGTTTCTCATATTGGGGTGGCCATGTATGCTATGATTGAATGAATGGTTGATGAGTTCCATCATTTATTCATTAATGGCTTTCAAGGAATATGATTGGATTGATGAGATGCCATTTTCTAACATATGGCATGGTCTATCTCAAATGATGTATGAATAGTTGTGCTTTTGTATGTAACTTTTTGGATTTTATATGATCATATTTTGGAATAATGTTGCTTGAATTATTAAGTACTCAGATGCCTAGTATATAATCATTTGATAGAGAAATTGTAGATAGAGTGAATCCATGACCCTATTTGGTTTTTAAGAAAAAAACAGTTTAAGATGAGGACAATAATCCAATATTTAGGAAATGGTTACTACCCTTATGTTTAAAGATGGATCACTATGGGAGAATTAACGAAATGTAAGCAACACCAAATTTGATGTGTTTATGTGGGGAGGAGGATGTAACACCCCTCATGGACACAATTGTTAATATTTTCTGACTCTTAGTTTATGATTTCACTTTGATTATTAGACTTTACAAATTAATATTTAAATTTATGTTATCATTTATATACTTATATATATATTTTATGCTCATTTTTTATTACAGTGTTGTTGTTATGCATCTCTTATGTTGCGATAAAGTATTGAACAAATGAAGGTTTCACATGTTTAATTAAGTAGTGAACGTTCAAGAACTAAAAATAATTTCAAGAGATCAAAAAGAAGGGTTAGCTAAGGGGACAATAATTGTATTTGGGAGAGGATCAATCATTTCAACGGTTCTCTAATGGGAGGGAGGTTGCATGTAGTGACAATTCTCTCTATACTCTTTCTTTTTTAGTCTTTCAGTAGCATTTTGACAAGAAGCTCGCCACGGGGCAAAAATGGGAGAATCCAAGGGAGTGGCAAAAAACCCCAACCAGTCCAGAAAAACTAAAAACGCTCAAGAATCAGACCTTAAAAATACAATAGGTCCAGAGGTATGAGAAGGATCTAATGGAGATGATAAAACCATGGCTAAGAAATTTGAAATAAGAGCGCCAAGAAAATGCTTATCAAAAGAAAAAGAAGTACCTATCTTGCAAATAAAGGAGGATGGTCTCAGAGCCCATATCCAACACATGAAAGATCATGCCTTAATATGAAAATTTGTTGGAATTTGGCCCTCGGAGAAATATCAATCCTAGTGGCTCAACATAACTTGGAAACCCCATGGGAACTATGAGATTCACCTTAGATCCAAGGTTTTCTTCATAGTTGTATTCCTCAATCTTGAAAATAGGAACATGACTTTTGAAGGAGGCCCATACTTCTATAACTCAACAGGTATTTTCCTAAATCCATTGAAAGAACACTTCAACCGATATAAGAAGGATATGTCATTCATCCCAACTTGGATAAGGATCTATTCTCTCCCCTCAGAATACTGGAATGAAAATATTCTCGAATATTTGGGTAATACCATTTGGGAATTTGTCAAAATATCATAACAAACCAAGAAAATGAGATAAACTTCTTATGTCAGGATTTGTTTATACATGAATATAATGAAATATATCTTGGAATGTATCAATCTCTACCGAATTATGAATATTGGTTCCAACCTATATATTATGAACAAATTCCTTTCTGGTGTAGGTGTTTCCATGATCACATAAATATATTCTGAGATTGTCTTGAAAACCTTCCAGCAGCTTCGCAAAAGGGTAGAGAGATAAAGGATGCAGAGGGATTCATCAAGGTTTCAGTAGAAAATGTGTTGCAAAGCAAAGATCTGACCCTGAGGTAACTTAAAAATACCCAATCCTCCAACACTTTCGATGTGATTTAATCTGAGAAATTGTAGGATAACCCGGAAATGGAAGGGACAAATCACCAGAAAAAGAACAAAGAACTAGATACTGGAAAGAAATACCAAACCCTCTCAAATCCTCTGGAGGTGGAAGAAGATGTTGAAATACTGGGAGATGACATTGAAGACATGGAAATAGGAGATTTAGATCTTGATGGGTTGGAGAAGGCGGTGCAAGACCCAGACAAAGGAATCATTCCATCTGTTGGCAGGGGTTTTGGTAAGTGAGTTGCACAACGTCGCAGCAACTACGCAAGCTCATGCGGTGCCGCGCAAGGCCAGGTCAGCGCAATGGGCGGAAAAATAACTATTTTGAATATTTAATATATTATTTTACCAACTTTTGTCACAATGGGTCATTAGTGGTTACAAGTTAGTTAGAAGTGGACCTTCATTGTAAAGGCACAAGCCTATTTATAGAACTAGTTTTGCGATTGATATAGAGTTATACATTGAGATCAACATTGCCTTGAGCTTGATTATCACATGAGATATAGTGCGATCTATCTATGGTTTTGGAGAATTTTCTGTTGTATCTACGATCTATTTGGGTTTTTCCTGATGTATTCAGTCTCCTGTTGTGGGGAAGAATTGTCCATTTTGGATCCTTTGCACAGAATTAATATGATGTGACACTTGTTGCATAAATCTTGTCTTCTATTCTATTGGTTTCCCTGCTGCGATCTAACCTGTTATGATACTGCTGCATTCTGATTTGTTATGATGTTGTTGTGGTCTATTCCATTTCTACTACGAGTTATTAATGTTGATGCGATCTATTCTAATTATGTCACATTTCCATTGCATTATGAATTAAGATGTTTTATAAATGATGTTGTTGTGCTAGCGATACTGTGACAAATATATGATGCAATCTGTGGTTGTGGAAATGAATTAATGATGACTGCATAGTTATGGATCTAATAGTTATGCTATCTCCCCGTTGGATCCCATATCCTCCCTTCTCACCACCGGAAACTCGTTTCCAATATCCCTCCCTCGAACATCTCGGGTGAGACTTCGTCCGCTCTGTGGATGTTGCTGGGCAGGGTAAAACTTGTCTAGGTCGGTGCTTAGGGAGATCACGCTGGTTGGATGTCAACAGAGTGAGAACCCCTGTCAACGAGGCTTTGTTGGTGGGTCTTCACCAACAAATGGTTATATTTTCAAGACCGAGTTACGATTAAAAGGAGGATATGTTTTAGCATCGGACTCGATCGAAGATCGAGGGGTGGTTTTATCTAAAGTTGTGAGAATTTGCTGAAGCCAAAAATCAGGATCTAAAGTTTTCGACAAACCATTGGTTGGATAGATATATCCATGATGGTCCTCATGAATGGTTCTTTTGTGAGTTTCCTGTCCTCTTACATGAGTGGCTAGCGAAGTTCACTTCTATGAAAACAATCTTCCAAGGAGGAGAGTCGAAATCCTGCACTCCGGAGCTGATCCAGGAATTACAAGAAACAGACAATAAGGAATCACGATATGTTGAAGCGTGGTTGGACAGTATCCTAGAGGGAGACATTACCGAGTTTGCAGTTGATACCAATAATTCATTTAGCGAAACAGAAGGGATTTCTTCAGCGAACCACGAGGTAGATTTTTGTTGTCTCTGCAACTATCCATTAAAAAGCTTGTCTACAAAAAGGTATTCTAAAAATGGACCAAGAGTAGTGGAACTCTGGTGTGCAGAGGATGTAGGCACCGCGATGAAAGGGGGTAGATGCATGGAAAGGTAAGGGGTATATGGGCATGACTTCTGGTGAGAATGTGAAGGTCACCGAGGAAACAAGCAATTGTACAAGGGGAGGAGCAAGGTTTCAAGAGAAGAGGTAGAGGATGGGAGAAGGTCCTACTGCGGTCGAAGTGCGATGCCACAAGGAACAACCACACAATAAAAAGCGACCTTTCAATGACAACAAGGATGATCTAGCCCAAGTTACACCCAGATGGACGACGGGATCGAACCCCAACAGTAATGTGCCCACACCTTCGTGTACTACTCCACCACCATGAATAAACACGCATTCTATGTCGGCTTTCCTGACGTGTCAGCAACAGTCTAGCAATAGAGTACCAGCTATAGGAGGAAGGCCCAGAATGGTGGGTGATGAAATGAAGCTACAAATATTTCATGGAAACAACACCAATGACCCAGAGCAATACCAGTTCTTATGCGAGGTGATCTGGACTTCCTGACAAACTGTAGATGATGATGTCAAGAAAATCCAACTGGAAACTACTCTTAGGGGTCATGCACTGGAGTGATAGATGAGGTTCACACAGATTTCTCAAGAAGGTACCATGAAAACATTGGATGAGACCGTATGGGGTTATTCAAAGAATTCAAGAAGCTGAAGTCTGGGGCTCAGTACATTACCGAGTTGAAGGAAATCAAGCAGTTCCCCAATGAAACAATTTGGGACTTTGATCAACGATTTAAGATGTTGATGGCTCGAGTTAGCTTCCAGATGAGCGATGCTCAGCACAAGGAGTTTTTCATCGCTACACTTGTCCCACATATCAGACAACCAGTAATGCAACAAAACATTGTAACACATCACGAGGCTCTGGAGACTGCGATGAAATTAGAGGCATCACCAATAGGATAAATCACGATCAGAATGAACCAAATTCAAGCAAAATTGGCCAATATGACACTCCAACTGCAAGATATCAATAAGGCCAAGGAAGATCATGATGACCTTTGGTGCACCCGCTGTCATGCGGACAGAGATACCAAGGACACATTTCTAACGTTCCCAAATTATTTGTTGTCAAGAGCCCCAAACCCATTGAGTTGTGCTGGTATACCATGGTGTCGCATATGTTAGGTATATGGGCATCGACATGAGAATTGCAAATACATGCAGAAGATGGTTACCAAGGCATAAAATCTGTACTATACATTTTGTTGGTCAATAGGACATGATGATAAAAGCTATCGAGCTTATGACTTGCTTCATGAAAGGAAATATGATTCATACTTTGTGAAAGGTGAGGACCCCCGGGTAATGCAAGCGCAGCCACAAGGGGTACAACTAGCAGCACAAGTGTAGTTAACACCACCGCCCTAGATGCAGTTTATCCCAGCGCAACTATTATGGAGAGAAATTTCTATGGCTTGGGGTACCACAACAGACAGCTTAACTCCAGAAATCAATCCTTTGCTATATGAAAGAGAAACCAAATATCTAACACTAAAGGATCTCTATTTGTACCTTATTCTAGATGGTTGATGTAGATCCCCATTGAGCTTTCCAACTCCAACTTGAATTGATAAATTGCTTCCTCAACATTCAATAAACAAGACAAGCATGCTATATATAATTGTGTTATACCTACTCTAGCATATATAATCAATAACATATAAGCATTTAAAATCATCCATGGATCAAATATTCATTCAAATACACATTATTGGACAGGAAAATATATTTCTATTAATATAAAATTAGAGATTACAATCAATACAACCTCTGTCGGCACATCTGTGAATCAGAGAAATTGAGTCCCCCACTTGGGCCTCCGCCACTTCAATCCTCCATCTCTCGATAGCAAGCTCACAAGCAAAGGGAAAGCTTGGGAAGAACACAAGAGTGCTCCAAGGGACAAAGGGATGCATACTCAAGCACAAGTTCCTCATGCCTTCAATGTATCCAAAGGGTTCCTTATATAGCTCTTCAATGGGTTAATGAAAGGTCAAATCCGAGCGATCTCAAGGCATAGGGAAGGCCAAGAGACAAGTGAGTTGGATCCACATCAAGGAAAACTCCAAAATAATTTGGCCTTTTGCACACAGTTTTAGGGGTCAACCCCGCGTATATACGCGAGAAAGGGTTTAAAAGTCACGTATGGCAATTTTTGCATGTTTTTAGGGATGATCTTGGAAACATCAAAGCAACAAAAATGGTCCATGGGGTCTAAGGATCTACAGAGGGATAGGGAAGGCCATAAAAATGTGATTCACCATGTGTGGTAAAATCAGCTATAACAGATGCCCCCTAATGTGTGAGGTTAGACGAGTCATACGATGGCCAAAATACATTATAAGTCCATCCCATAAGTGAAGTGATGAAGAACCCAGTGGAAGAATGAGCCATCCAATCAGCACTATACAATGATACAACTCTGCACATAACTGCAAATACATATAGCAGTCCCAGATACATAAGAGTACAATGGCCATGAATAGGCATGATACACTATGACATATGTGGTCGTCGCCACGTACAATATAAATAGATTAGAATCTCCATGATGAAGATATACAAAGGATTATGATCTCCATAAAGACTGAAGATATATAATGGACCAAGATCTCCATAATGGTTGGAAATGTCTGAAATACATTGGAATCTAGTCATGAGAGCTGAAATATCATGAACAATGGCACGATCAAGGAGGTAGCATATAAGAGATGCCACCAATATGGAAGGTCTTCTACACAAACTCCTACGAGTACATGTCCTACTATGTGAATAGAGGTGTCGAGGTTGAACATAGTATTCCATCGTCTGGTTATCGGTCATTGATGTATACCGTTAACAGACGTGAGATCAACCACCGATAATGAAAATGGGAATCAAGGTACTAGAGTGCAAACTAACAAGTGTGAATAAATGTGTTGAGGTCTAATACTTCAGAGAATCCATCGATTAGGGGACATTGTTGTATTCCCAAAAAACTGTCAATTGCGAGAGAACCTACCACTGATGACTGCAAGTCTCAAGGAACTCAAACATGACTCTATATTCCTATCCCAGAATAAATGATATGAAGTCAATGGGATGAAATCTGCTGGAAGGAGGGAATTAAGGCATCCCCATCATCCAACACGAGATACTCAGCAAAGTTGTATAATGTGGAAGGAATCGATCATTAGGTGCACGAACCAGTAGCTGTACCGCAAATGGCTGACATGCAAAGTCAAGATAACTGAGGAATGGACGACTCAGGTTTCAAATTCCTTTGAACAAGAGCATACAGGCGAATGGTGACTGAATGCAAGTAGCATAGACTCGATATGAAAAACTGGGACATCTCTGCGACACAGGAGGCATCGACAGAGGCTCCATAGGGACTGGAAGCTTAACCAGTTGCTGGAGATAAACTCAGATAAACGAGTACAGCTCCTAAAGTCAAACTATTAACCCAACCAACGGATGTGATATACAGTTCTCTGTTCGAAGGTGAAACAACTCGACTGCTGCCAAAGATAATATCTTTCCTTGTCCGTCTTTTTGGTTTTTTAATTTTTTTTTTTTGGACTTTTTCAAATATTTGAAAATCTTGAAAAAGAATAAAATTGCTTTAAAGTTACATACTGGGAGGAGATGAGTGTCAAATGGGAAAACAAACTAGTTCCAAGTAGTGAAACATACCTATGCTCAATGCAAGGACACATGTGTAGGATAGTGACACTCGAGGGAAAGTATCCTCCTGGTAAAAATAGGGAATCAAGCTGCAAAGTATATACAAAATGGCTCTGCATGGCTAGACATGAGACAAGCTCGGGCTATATGGCTGATACTCAGAGTTAGGGAAGCCAGCATAAGGCTCAAATGAGGCAGGAAAAGCTCATGATAATGTAATTACAACTTGACATAATGGAGTCCGGGGGAAATAGGCCAGCAAAAGATCAAGAGGAGTATGAGGCTCTTGCGAAATGTCATGGAAATACTATACAACGGACTCCCAAACCTTAAAGGAAAAAATTGTCAGCATGGGAACCAAATGCAAATAAGGCTCTAACTAGGGTACCCATGCAAGGTCAAGCTCTACCATTTAAATCATGCCCCTTCTAAAACAACAAGAAGGTTCTGTGACAAGATATAATGGGTTCATACCTATGATTATGATGAAATGGTCATAAGTTCATGCAAAATGAAAATGGTGGTGAAACCTAACCTGTATGCCAGTTTAGACATGATACCTAAAATCAGCATGAATGGGTCAAAACTATGGTCGAAACGGCACTCAAAACGGTCTCCTACATCATATATTAGTAAAAAACGGTCCAAAATTATAGAAAAGGGGGTAAAAATTTTCAAAAATTTGAATTTTTTTTATAAATAGTAAAAAATTCAAAACATTATATAACATTTGAAATTTTTACCCAATTGAGCTTAGAACTTTAAACGCAAATTCCGGGAGATTCAGCCAACGGAATCCGACACCGTTTTTTCCAGGTAATTTCCCATGCCCGACTCTTTCATTTTCATGTAAAATTTTCAATTTTCCATGGTCAATTTTGATTTCTAGGCCATCCTAAAGTGTGCGCCTCAGCCCACATAGAAATTGAGGATTTTTCCACGTATAGGGATGGATATACGTGGAAAAAGCCCTCAAAGTCGCGTACATATGCGGTTGTTTAGAAAACAATCATGTATGCGTATGTAGTCAAGTTTTTTAAAGACTTATAATGACCCAAACTTGATTTAAATGTACAGGAAGGTTCTATAATGGAGAGAACATGAGCACGAGGATGTAGAAGAGGAAATACGTGGTGATCTAATGGCACAACAGGCTCTTCGTGCATGCAGGCTCTACAAGTTTTGGTGTCTTGGTGGCTTAAGAGCCAAACCAAGACTACTGTAGATGCTAGTAGACTACTGGGATCCTGACTCAAAGTCTTTCCATATAGATGGGATGTTCGTCACCATAGAAGTGGAGGACATATACTTTATTACTAGACTTTCCCTACGGGGGGAAGTGGTGAACCTATGATCTCGTGGGCCCAGAGGTGGCCTCACCATAGATGAGTACATAGCCATGTATTGTTATTCAGACACGGAGAAGGACGGCAGTCAGATCCCAACTAACTCCATACAGGTGCTAGGCCTAAAGGCCATACTACTGACACTGGGCAGGATAGCAGGGCTAGCCTCACTCCACCAAGCCTCACGGCCTCTGATGTTCTATGCCGTGGAGTGCATGAGAGCCACGGTGTACGATTGGAGCACTGCACTATTGGGCAACATGAAACACCATCTCAGTGAGTGCAAGATGGGTAGAGTACGAAAATTCAGTTTCAGTAGCATACTGAGCATGTTTTTCAGTGAGCATGTTCCAGGATTGAGCCCTGAAGTTGACATTCCTCTTCACGAGGTTCGAGATCCAGCCCAACGACATTGGGCAGATGTGATGTGCATACTGGGTGGAGGTAGGGTGTCCAACCCCTATCCAGCTGATTTCTTTCCATGGTGGCGACGACAGATAGTTTCCATTGATGATTACCTCTATGCGGGGATAGATTTTTGGGGAGACCCTGACATGCCATTACCACTAGGATCGGCATACAGTGACATTGGTAACGAATCCCAACCCTCTTTTTAATATTTTTGAGTTATTTAATATTTTTAGTGTTTTTTTATATATGGAATAAAAAAGACATGTTTTTGCATGACAACACATAGTGACATCCTATCATATGTATGAAGATGTAGGAAAACAGTGGCCTGAAGGCTTCCCTCATCATAGATGGAGGGGAAGAGGAGATGACATTATGGGTGTGGATGCGGAGCAGACGCTCCAAACCATTCATACCAAATTCGTGCAGCTAACACACAGGGTACCCATGGCCCAGATCAAGGACCTGCCTGAGGCCATGCAACGTCAGGTGGTGGGTGTGCCACGAGCATGGGTGCGGTTGTTTAGATGACTAGCTAGAGCCGTGGTGACATTCCACGATCAGAACCCCCCTCCTCCTCCCTGGGCTTAGATACCTGGGAGTGATACATTTTGTACTACCATATATTTATATTTTGGTGGCTCGAAAGCCCCATTTTTGTATTATAACACTATGTATTATCACATTTTGGATGTTTAATGAAATTTTTTTATGATGATCGGTTTATTTTTTTACATGTGTAAAAATGTATGTTTGTGATGAGCTTACTATCTATGAAACAAATGCCAATCTAACACATAGTTAGCATATGAGTCAGCAACTTGATTATAAATTCTTGGAACATGTATGTATGTTATGTTGTCAAATTGTCGTTCTAACAATCTCACGCATAAGAATCTCCATAATAATGTTGGATCTCTAACATGATACAAGCCATTAAACTGTGACACTACTAACTCCGAATCAAGACATACCTCGAGAGATAGAACACCATGTGAAATGGCATCCCGTAGAAGCTCAATAGCGGCACTATATTCAGCAACATTGTTTCAAGAAGGCCGTAAACATATGCCTCCCGAAAACAATACCTGACCCATAAAAATATAAATCACCTAAGCAACAGAGGCTGAGTGTTGAGTGTGATGACTTGCACCATCCATGAATCCTATATAGATGGAAGACTCCATTGATATCTGCCATAAGAAATGGAATCTAATCAACAAACCCGATCACCATAAGAAAAACCTAACTATGCAAAATGTTGTACAATAATATACATTAGTCAACCCTCGATAAAAATTATGCATAGTATTTTTTAAGATAGAGCCCATTTCTAGGCTTCGCTAAGGCCGTCCCTTCATAATCTACTAGCTCATAAGCACCATTCTCTAACACATGTTTAACCACGTAAGGACCATGCCACATGGGGTTGAATTTTTCAGCCCCCAAGGGTTCTTTAGCTTGATCCCACCAAAGGACCAAATCTCCCTCACTAAACTTCCTTGGATGGATAGATTTATCATACTGGACCTTAACGCAATGCTTATTCACTTCTAGAGCCACTAAAGCATCTTGACACTGCTCATCAAGCTGCTCTAAATGGACAAAATGTTCCTCCAATGAGGAAGTATCCAGTAAGAGCTCTATGGCTAGCTTCAAAGAAGGGATATCGTACTCAATCGGTAATACAGACTCCACTCCATGTACAAGCTGATATGGAGAAAAACCGGTGGCAGTATTAACCGCGGTCCTATAAGCCCACAAAGCAGGATAGAACATGATATGCCAATTGGTCTTGCTTTGTGCGATGGTTTGTTGGAGAATGGAATTGAGTGATTTGTTCACTGCTTCAACCTGTCCATTCGCTTGAGGGTAATAAGAAGAAGAAGGCTCTTGCTTATACCCTAACTTCGAGGCCAACTCTTCCATCATCTGATTCTGAAAGTGCCTACCATGGCCAGTGACAAGCTATTTCGAAATATTGAACCTAGTAATAATCTAGTTGAATACAAAGTGTGCAGCTATCTCACCATCGGATTTAATTGTGGGCATAGCCTCGGCCCATTTCATGAAGTAATCAACAACCACAATAATACGACGATGCCCCCTAGCTGAAGCTGGGTTGCAATCCATGAAATTGAGCCCCCACTTAGTGAAGGGACCGACAGTGATAATTGGGTAATGGGGTAGGATGCGAGCACATATTACATGCAAACACTTGGCAAGGGTGGCACTTCTTGACCACATTGACACAATCTTTAAAGATCGATGACCAAAAATAACCCGCTCTCAAGATTTTTTTGGGCTGTAGAAATCCCAGATAAATGACCACCACACGCCCCACCGTGGAAATCATTCAGCACAAGCTCAACATCCTCATGAGTTAAACAATGACGTAAAATGGAATCTACCCCACGGCGGTACTATGTGTTATCCACTATGAGGTAACTCTTGTATATGTGATGTAATCATCGTCGTTCAGCCCGTGAAAGGTGAGTGGGGACCTTCAATGTTTGTAAATATATGATAATATCTCCATACCATGGATCCAAAGTTAAGATTAATAAGGTGTGCTCATCAACAAATGTATCTTCACAAGCCTCCTCCTCCTCCTTGCTCAGGAAATCAGATATAAGTTCCACAAAAATCAACGATTTCTTCAATTTTGCCAAAACAAACTCGAGATCGGATTCTTGCAAGATGACAATCCACTTATTATACTTTCCCCCTATCATCCTTCTAGTGAGGACGAAATGAAATGGATTGACATGAGCAACCACCAAGGTTTGGTGAAGGAGAATATAGTGTCTCAATATTTGAACCACATGAACAGTAGCTAAGGCAAGCTTCTCGACATGGGAATAATGGATTTCCACATCTATAAGGTTCTAGCTCAGATAATATATGACATGTTCTTGGAGCTCCTCATCCTCTTGAACCAAAAACATACCAATCGTCTCCATGGACGCGACCACATAAAGTAGAAAGTCATGGCTATAGTCGGGTGGACTAATTGCCGGGGCTGATGCTAAGGCTCGCTTAAGCGCATCGAAGGACTCCTGGGCTTGCTCATACCAGCAAAAGGTAGTTTCCTTCTTCAAAAGATGCATAAAGCCTCTAGTCAAATTGGCAAAATTCACGACGAAGCTCCGTAAGGAGTTTGCCATGCCTTGCAAACATTGAAGATGTCTAATGTTTCTCGGGGGAGACAATTGAAGTATTGCCTCAACCTTCAAAGGGTTGACTCTTATACCCTCTTTGGAGACAATGAACCCTAATAAGTGACCAAATCTCACGCAAAAGATGCACTTGTGAGGATTTAATCTAAGCAAATAATGGTGGCACCTTTCGAACACTAATCTCAAATGGTAGGAATGATGCATCCTCTGACGAGAATGAGTAGCAAGGTCATCCAAAAAGACTTCGATAATCGATTTGAGATCATGGAAGATCAAGGTCATATCCCACTGAAAAGTGGGTCTGGTGTTTTTAAGGCCGAAAGGTATCTTTTGATATGCAAAGGTACCCCAAGGACAAATAAAGGTAGTCTTATGTTGGTCCTCAAGTTTGATCTGTATCTGATTGTATTCAGAAAAGCCGTCCATAAAGGAAAATACCTCGCTTCTCGCACACTCATCCAAAATCTGATCAGTAAATGGTGTGGGAAAATTATCTTTAGGACAGGCATGATTCAAGTCATGGAAATCAGTGCATATGTGGATCGTTCCCTGCTTCTTATCAACCGGAACTGGGTTTGAAACCCACCCCGTCAAGGGAATGGGATAGATAAAACCAACATTCAACAGTTTTTCTATATTAGCCTTAATCGCGGGTTCTTTTCTAGGATTCACCACATGTAAGCATTGTCGAATAGGCTTAGCATTGGGATAAATTTTAATTTCATGCTCAATAATGCGAGAGTCAAGACCTGGCATTTCTTCATATGACCAAGAAAATACATCACGAAATTCTTTAAACAGCTTGGTATTCTCTTGAATCTCAGCATGGGAACATTCTGCCCCAATATAGACATTCTCAATCTTGCCAGGATCGTGAGAGATATTGATAGGGATGGTAGGAGATATATTCGCCATGTTTCCATCAGCGATCGAACCAGGAGAGCTTAACGGAACTATTGGACTACCAATTCTCTCACTAAGAATCTCTCTAAATTCTTCACACTCCAAACGGTCAAGCTCAGGAAGAAAATAAGATCTATGATGTAACTCTTCCCAAGGTGTCTCAACCCCAGACATAGCCTCAATAATAGCCTCATCTGACGGAAAAACACTATTAAGGCAGTGATGTGTGTGAGAAGACTGAACTACCCATGCAGGCAGTACATATGGGTCCTCCTCCTCCATCCGCAAAGAGGAAGGACTAGGCTCTGCAACACATCCGATATTATCTTGATATGCTATCATAGTTGCAGGAAACAACACATCCATTCTGATGGCCTCATGTGAAGGACTCGATGTAGGAAGAATCCAAGGATCTTCCATATGAGTGGTGTGAAAAGACACTGAATGCAATGATGAAGAAGCCTCACCGGAAGTAGACCCGATCATGAGAATAGGTGCAGGACAACTAAATGATCCCATAAGGGATGGTTACATGCCCACACCCACACTCCCAGTTGTCGGCTGAGAGTGCGCGACAATCAGGACAGAAGCTCCCAAAGATGCGGTAACACATCGATTTTTGAATGAAATTTGATCAATCGTAACTATATTCCCATTAAATGGAAAGCATAAAACTCTGAATAGAGAAGAAGCTATGGCTTGCATACTGTACATCCAATTCCTACCCAGTAACAGATTGTAGTCAAGGGGCGCATCAACCACCTCAACCTTGATTGTGATGGTCTTCCCTCCCAAATGGACCTTAAGAGAAGGAAGAATGCCATGCGGCCGAAACGATCTACCATCGAATGCAGTCAACATGGTAGTGGATTTAGACAACTCTAGGGAACCCAAACCCTTCCAACACGCCAAATACATCACGAAAGCAACAGTGCCTTCGTCAATCATAGTGTGTTTGACGGTCTTATTAAGACATTCTACATGAATCAAGAAAGACACATAGTAAGGTAAGTGAGGCTGTAGTCTCGCAGTTTCAAATTTGATGACGGAAGAAGAATTATCATCGTTAACACCAAGAGTAGAAAGCAAAGCTTTCCTTTTCGAAGGACAACTCTTAAGTACTTCGAGTTTAGACATCTCACAAGGAGTGTGGCCCAAATCCTCGACAACAGAATAGTTCTGGGCAGCTTGGGCATGAGGATTGTGCCCTGAACGCTTAAGGACTCCCTTAGGAATGTGAGGAGCAACTTCAGGTTTATCCACAAGTTTTTAAATATGCAAAGGACTCTTGGGTGAAGCAGGCTCCTTTCCAAGGTCGAGTTGTGACGAACCATAGTCCTTTGCATGAGTCACAACCTTAGCAGCACACACCATGTTGATGCAACCATGACCACTACAAGCTTCTGGCGGATCTTGATCCCCACCAAACTGATCATGGGTCCTCAAGTTCATATTTTGATTATGAGGTAAAGGGTTAGTCAGCACAACTGGGCCTTGCACTATGAACCTCGAGGCTTCTTCTATCCGAGGGCACAAGTGAGTGAGGTGGTCCTCCTTACATAACTTGCAAGGAAGCTTAACCTTATGTTTAGGCTGCTTGTCCCCCCAGAATTTCAGGCATTATTGTCATTATAATTGGCATTTCCATTCTTATTCCCACCCTTACAATTTTTTTTACCCTTCTTCTTATTCCTTCCGGGTTGTTGGTTACCCTTCTGGTCCGACGATTGTACCGAAAGCACACTCACCATTTGGGTGGGTTGAGACGAAGCTATGGCTTGTCCTGAAGTAGATTGGTTGACAGATAATTGACTGACCTATTTCACAACTGAATCCGCAGGTTTGGTACTCATACAACCAACAATGCCATCGGCATGTGGTCCAGGTTTGACCTTAGGGTTGAAATTAGAACGTAGATCATTAGGAATGATCTCATATAACAAACCGGATTGAGCATAAATCAAGTCCAATTCTCGTGCCCTAAAAATGTCTTGTTCCTTGTTCTGAAATCCGGATGTAGAAACATACTTTGCTATATAAGGTAGTAACGACTTAAGGAACCACTCGAGGAGAAACTCTGGCGGTATGAAGGCTTTAATCAATCTCTTCTGTCTACGCCACTCTTGGATATGGTCCAAGATATGTGTGGCTTTATCTTTCCGAAATGTTGAAAAGAGTTCTGTACCAATGTCGTAACACACTGGTAACAGTAAGTGGTTGATAAAATTCATATCTAGGTCATCGAACATAGTGAATGCCCCCCTAGGTAGCTCTATGTACCATTTCGCAGCAAGCCTGATGAGGGTGCGTTGAAATAGCCTTAAACGGATCAAATATTCATGTAAGGAGTTAGAAGAGCACCACAGGTGAAATGTAGTAACATGTTCACTCAGATCTTCCCCTGGTTTTCCCTCAAACTTGGGAATGTTTGAGGGAATCTTCATAGGGACAGCAGGCCAAGCCGGTTCATAAGATACCAGATCATTCGTTAGTCTCGACAAGTCAGGCAGATTTAACGTTGCAAGGAAAGGGAGCCTAGGTTGAGCAGGTCTATGAGGCGCTCCTTGATAATTTTGGATCACATAGGACTGATTACTGTAACCACCATGGCCATGGCCATGGTATCCTCCTCCTGTTTGACCCATGTAGGGTGGCATGGAAGCACCATAATGTGGTGTACCTTGACTATTTGGGGATACAAAGCCATAATTCGGGGAGTAAGTGGGTTTTTGATACCTGTACCCATAAGGTGAATAACTTTGTGCATACTACGGTCCATAAAATGGTCCATAAGAAGTCCCATGAGATGTCCCATGAGAAACTCCATAAGTAGGAATAGACATTCCGGAAGTAAGAATATGACCTCCAGAAGTAGGAATACGACCTCCCAACACGACAATAGGTACTTGACTTTGAGACACAACTACGTGATTAGCAGCAGTACGCACATGAATTATAGCAAAATTCCGGACCGAAGGACCACGTGAATGTGGGGGAAGAATAGCATTCGAAGAACTAGAAATAAAGGATGAAGGGACATGTGAAATAATGTAAGTGGTATTCCCTACAGTCACTCGTCTTGGCTCTGGTATCTGAATAGGACTACTAGCACTAGGTCTAGGACGAACATGTGATGTGACTTCCACCACCAGGATGGAGGGTGCAATGTGACTTGAGTTCCCAAATCTCTACTCATGGAAGTGACTAGGAATGCCCCCAGGCATAGTGTTAAGTTCAAACTCCAACTCGGTATGAGGTACCAAATCATGTGTAGGAATACTAGACATATCATAACTACCATAACTAGTGCTCACAGGTTCATGATGATTCTCATCGCCTGGAATCCAATACCGACGACCTATGGATGAGGGATCATACCCAGAGTGTGTAGGTATATCATGTGAAGGATTATACCCAGAGTGTGTAGGTATATCAGGTGAAGTGTCATATGTAGGGGTAAGCTCTTCTTCTTCAACCTCATGAAGTGAAGAAGGTAGCTCAGGAATTTCATCTTCATGATCTCCCATCATGTGTGAATCAATGTGAGAAGTAGTCCTCCTGGATTGTCTGCTTCCCTCTCCCAAAGGAGGAGGAGATGTAGAAGGTAGAAGTCCTGCTAAATGACGAGAACGGTGAGGTGCCACACCTGAATCCACAAAGACTCAAAAAATGAAAAAGAATCTCTAATTACACAAACCCTAAGCAAGCTAATGTGCACAGAGCATACACCAATATAATCTAAAGCCAATCACAAGCGAACAAGGGTAGGATATGTGAGCTCCCGAATGAAGCAGGTATGTCTCTCCTAGGAGAGGCTTGAGACTCCCATACACAACAAGAAGAGGTTTGTAACCAATAATTGTGGCCCTGAACTTCAATGCATATAGTGACTGTGCTATCTGACCCCAAACTAGTCGGGATTCCCACAAAATAACCCCTGCAAAGTACCCCCTCAATAACCTAGATAAGAAAACTAAGGTCACCTCAATATAATCAATCCTCAGGCGGAAAGTCACAGGAAGGATTGACCGTATGGGCAGGGTGGCAAAGACCGAAACTCTCGAAAGAGCCCCCAGATATGAATACAATCCTGGAAATATCTTCGGTGCTACTCAGTTATGACTAGGGGTCATCCCAATCAATAACTGCTCACACTACCTCGTGCTTAACTCCCTTGTAGGAGGAGGATCTTGAGAAATACTAATTATACCAAGGAATTTAACACTCTCACCTAGACAGACACATACATGTTGTTGTTTAGTGGTCTTGGAGAATTTACTCACAATGAACTATTCGAAGACCCTAAAACCTAATCTTGTTTGTGTACCCTATCAAAGAAAATAGTGTAATCCATTTTAATTAAGCATTGATTTTATTTGGCTTTATTACTCAAAAAAGGTATATGACTGTGCAACCAATGGTGTTATGATGCAGCCCGAAGTAAAATGCACACCTAACAATCAATGCAAATGCATTGTGTCGAATGAAAAACAGGGCATGTTACTACGTGAAATGCAAAATTTTCTTCAAATGACAAATGCAGTCATTCCTATATGAAATCCTAACTAATACTTCTCTAAGCAAACCTAGTGCAAGTACCATGCAAAGTGCAAATTGCAATGCATAATGATGCAAAGAAGTACATATTTTTGTATTTTTTGAATAAAAATGAGATACTAAAGCAAGAGAATGATTCTACCACCCCTAGACTCTGCAAGCACAATCAAACAGCACTCATGCAAAGTAATAAGGTAAAATAAATCTAATGCACTAATCCCAAAACAAAAAATCGAAAAGGCAATGACAAGAACATTCTTAAAAAAGAAATTTACCCTAAAAAAAAGTGTCTCTCGTCAGAAATAGTGTATACAGACTCTAGTAGTATCAAAGGAGACTCGGTAATCACAAAATTCACCTACAAACAATCCCTCTTCCTCTAAAAGGCAAAAATCAGTGCATACGCGACTGTTCGCAGTGGACCCGCGTATGTATGTGGATATAGTAGTCAAATCCATGTGTATACGCGACTGTGAGTTAAAAACTCACATACAGGAAGAATGTATAAAAATAAAGGCAAACAGATAAACTGAAACAAAATTCACACCAATCAAACACTACCAAGAAATTGTGCCCCCAGACCCGACTCAGAAACAGAGAAATAAGAGCAATTCAAGAACATTGAATGCCGATAAAAACCCCCAAAGGACAACTACTAGGAACTCCCCAGTGGAGTCACCAATTCTGTTACGGTGAGAAATTCCTATGGCTCGGGGTACCACAACAGACAGCTTGACTTCAGAAATCAATCCTTTCCTATATGCAAGAGAAACCAAATATCTAACACTAAAGGATCTCGATTCTTACCTTATTCTGGACGGTTGATGTAGATCCCCGTTGAGCTTTCCAAATCTAGCTTGAATTGATAAATTGCTTCCTCAACATTCAATAAACAAGACAAGCATGCCATATATAATCGTGTTAGACCTACTATAGCATATATAATCAATAACATATAAGCATTTGAAATCATCCATGGATCAAATATTCATTCAAATACACATTATTGGACAGGAAAAGATATTTCTATTAATATAAAATCAGAGATTACAATGAATACAACCTCTGTCGGCACGTCTACGAATTAGAGAAATTGAGTCCCCCACTTGGGCCTCCACCACTTCAATCCTCCATCTCTCAGTAGCAAGCTCACAAGCAAAGGGAAAGCTTGGGAAGAACACAATAGTGCTCCAAGGGACAAAGGGATGCAAACTCAAGCACAAGTTCTGGAAACAATGGACTATAGTTCTCTTGCTCTCAATTCCTCATGCCTTCAATGTATCCCAAGGGTTCCTTATATATCTCTTCAATGGGGTAATGAAAGCGGGAATCTGAGCAATCTCAAGGCATGGGGAAGGCCAGGAGACAAGTGAGTTGGATCCACATCAAGGAAAACTCCAAAATAATTTGGCCTTTTGCACACATCCCGATGTACACAGTTTTAGGTGTCAAACCCGCATATATACACGAGAAAGGGTTTAAAAGTCACGTATGGCAATTTTTGCATGTTTTTAGGGATGATCTTGGAAACATCAAAGGAACAAAAATGGTCCATGGGGTCTAAGGAGTATGCAGAGGGACAGGGAAGGCCATAAAAATGGGATTCACCATGTGTGGTAAAATCAACTATAACAGCAACTGCAGTAGCAGTTTACAGCGCAGCCACAGTTTGCACCTCAGCCACAGATTGTAGCACAACCACAGTATGCACCACAACCACAGTATAATCAGGCTCCGCTCATTTAGTCTCAGCCACAATATGTTCAAGCTGTGCACTATGTCCAGTAGCAACCAAACCCACCGTAGTAGCAGATGGCCCAACCTTAGTTTCAACAAGGAGGAGTCCGAGGAGGATTCCGTAGAGGATGAGGAGGATGAGGAGGAGGCTTTGGTCAAGGAGGAGGAAGAGGTCATGAATCAATCCAGTGTTATACCTGTGGAGTATTCGGGAACTATCAGAGGGAGTGCCCTCATGCATGGTGTACATACTATGCAGCCAACAAACATAATGTTGAAAATTTCCCTCAGTTGATTTCCAAATGGAAGGCTGGAAACATTCCTCAGTTGCAGAATGTGCAAAATCACTATCAGGCTACATTCCAATTACAGAACCAATTGATATTGCAGAATTAGATACCACCGCAGAATTGGACTTAGAACCTGCCCCATACTTAGAATCAGCCGATGAATAAGTCATTTAATCAAAACCCACCATTGAACCTGAACCAAGGATCGACGGTTGCAACAATTCAAGCCAAACCGCGAACGAAGGACATTGACATTGGGGTTGTCACTCGCGTCGGTGCGAAGACCAAAGAAGAGGGACCGCAGCAGCAAGTTTGGATCGCTGGAAAGAAAAAAGTATCATTTGACATTATGATGGAGAAAGACACCTTCTTTGGGGAAAAACATGCAATTGGGAGAAATCCGGTTAAGTTACCAATTATTGACATGCCATTTTCTTTTGATCCATCTGTAGAGGCAGTACCATCGCAGCAGCATGGTACCTTGTAGCAGTTCTTTGAGATTTTTGTAGCACTGGAAAGGGACCCTGATTCCCTTATCCAGCTTGAGATGTTATTGTACCACCCGGATAAGGAAGTGAAGGATTCTACAGTGAACTCTTTGCAAAAGAGGAAGACGGGTAAGGAGATGAGGATGAATATCCAGATTGGAGATTACAAGGTTGACTCTGTTATTCTAGATCTTGGATCAGATGTAAGCATCCTAAACAAGCAAACTTGCCAGCTAATGGGGAGTCCGACACTAGGATGGTCACCAGTGCAGTTGTGAATATAAAATCAGGCGAAGGTTCATCCCATTGGTCACATCTCTAACCTGGTTGTCGACATTGAAGGTATGAAAACGCATGCTGACTTTGATGTGGTAGAAATAGTTGAAGATGGAGATTCATGTCCTGCTTTGCTAGGGATTGGGTGGGCTAATGATAGTATGGCAGTTATCGACTTCAAAAAACAATTTATGACTTTTGAAAACCAGGATGTCAAGGTCATTTCTCCTATGGACCCTCAGGAGGGACGTTGGTATATTGAACCTGTGAGGGATGAAGCCGGTATAAGTTGGGATCATGCCTATAATATCTCTAAAGATTATATTCACCCGACTATTAATGGTGAACTTGGATGGAGCAATGTTAGTTCTGCTTCCTCTGATTCTGATGATGCTTTGGAGAATTGGAAAAAAATACTACATGAAGTATCATTCAGGAAATGCAGGTTGATCACATAGTCTCTCCACCGCGTAGCCACTGAGACTGTCGATTTGCCCATTTATGAAGGACTGCTAGGATTATTAGAGTTCTTTCAATAATTTGAAATTTTCAAACCCCAAAGGATAGTGGCCCTAGATGTAGCACTGAAGGCTACCCCAGCCTGATGGTGGGTCACGCACAAGCAGGCGATCCATGACTAGGGACAATGTCAAATATTGATGATGGTGTGCTTTGACAATTTAGAGTTCTATCATGCAGGGAGATACACCAGACAAAATGACCCCACTAATCATTTGATAGAATGTCATTCTTTATGGGCATCATGACCGAAAGATGAATGGGTGCATGCTTTTGTTCACACTCTGGAAGAGATGCCTAGATCCTTGTATCTAGTGGCAGAGTTGCGCAGAACTATCACCACTTGGGAGGAATTGTCTGTTTTCTTTGCGCAGATGTTTAGTTTCTAGGACACCAACTCAGAGGTATATAATGCTTTACAAATCATCCAAAACATAGTACTGAAGGTCATCCTTGTCACGTACCTAGTTTATCTGCATGCACACTGCTCAATACAATCCATGATGACATGCTACAACCTGTCTGGGGAACCTGAAGACGATGATGAGTTGCGGAATGTTCATATTCCAGATTCCGAAGGAAGCCACAATGTCACAGCACCAAACATACCGACGGATTCGATGATTCATCCGTTGAAGATCAGGAAAGTCAACATTGGTTCAGAAGAGAAACCAAAGTTTTCCAATGTTGAGGACTATTGTGATGAGGAGACAATGGCCAAAATCACGGATCTACTGCATGAATTCCAAAATATTTTTCTGACACAATTTTCATAGATGAAGGGGATTTTAGGAGACATGGGGGAGATGAAAATCATGTTGAAACCAGATGCAAAACCTGTGCAACAGAGACCATATCGACTGAACCCACACTACAAGGACCGTGTGAAGGCTGAGATAGGCCAAATGCTAGATGTTGGTATCATCAATCCTGTAGAATACTTGGAGTGGATAAGCCTTATGGTGGTCCAGGATGAAAAGATTGGTGAAATCTGCATTTGCGTCGACCTAAGGAAGTTGAATGATGAATGCATGCATGATACGTTCCCGACCCCTTTTATAGCTAAATTTCTTGAATGAGTAGGTGGCCAAGAGATGTATTCCTTCACAGATGGTTTTTTGGGGTACCACCAGATCCGTATTGCAAAGGAGGATCTCCATAGGACCACGTTTTTCAGTGAATGGGGTTTTTTCCAATATACAGTCATGCCTTTTGGGATGAAGAATGCACTAGTAGTATTTTCTCGGGTAGTTGTTGTTGTGTTTAAATACTTTATTCAAAAGTTCCTGCAAGTATAAATGGATGATTCGACTATCTATGGACTAATTAGGGACCATATCGACAACTTACGACTGATGCTAGAAAGGTATCGACAACATCAGATCGCATTAAACTCTAAGAAGTGCATTTTCTGTGCGTCTTTGGAATGTTACTTGAGCACATAGTGTGCAAGGAAGGTCTGTTGGTTGATCCGGCAAAGATCGTGCTAATCCTCAGTTTACCGTCTCCTATGAATGTGAAGATGCTTTGGGAAACGCTGGGGCATACAGGGTACTATCGCAAGTTTATCAAATTATACACTGCGATTACTGCCCCTATGGAGAAGCTACTAAAGAAATATGCTGCAATTGAATGGAACCAAGAATGTCAAGGACGTTTTGACACATTGAAGGTATGGATGGCCTCTACGCCCATACTGGTTTTTCCTGATTGGAATAAGGAGTTCCATGTGCATGTCGATGCCTCTTCTATTATGCTAGGGGTTGTTCTTGCACAACCAAGTGAAGGAAACCTGGATCACCCAATCGCATATGCCAGTAGAAAGTTGTCATTTGCTGAACGAAATTACACAATGACTGAAAGAGAAGGCTTAGCGATGGTTTATTCCTTGCAAAAGCTCAGACACTATTTGTTGGGAAGCCATTTCAAGATGATCACTGATCATTCTACTCTGCAATACTTGGTCAATAAGCCTGTGTTTGGTGGGAAGATATGTCGATGGTTGTTACTTTTCCAGGAGTTTGACTTTGAAATAGTTGTGAAGCCAACATGGTTGAACGTTGGTTCGGATCATCTATCTCGCATTGAGAACGGCGAAGAACCGACCAATATTGATGACAGATTGCTCGATGCGCAATAGTTCTGTGTTGACATTGCAGATGATCACTATGCCCCAATTATTCAGTTTTTGGCCACTGGTGTCGCCCCAGTTGACATTTAGACTAGTCAAAAGAAGCAGTTGGTAGTAAAAGATTTAGATTTCTAGCTGATCATTGGGAAGCTATATAATCTTGGGCCAGATGAAATTTTGCGATGGTGTATCTTACCACATGAGCAGGGTGCAATTCTAGAAGAAGAACATGCAGGAGTTGTGGGAGGTCACTATGGAGGATGGGCTACTGCGTGAAAGGTTTTTCACGCTGGGATATGGTGGCCCACGTTGCATAATGATGCTGTAGAATATGTGAGGGGTTGCGACATCTGCCATCGCATTGATAAGCTATCGCGGCGGGATGAGATGTCGCTGGTGCCACAGGTAACTCTCCAACCTTTTGATAAGTGGGCCGTGGATTTTGTGGGTCCTATTAATCCACCAGGGAAGAGGACTGGTGCACGTTACATCATTACCACAACTAACTATCTAACCCAATGGGCAGAGGCCGCACCCATTGTGGATTGTATAGCAGCAAGGTTCATCTTTGAAAATATTGTGACATGGTTTGGGTGTCCCATGATCTTGATGAGTGACCAGGTCAGTCACTTGATCAACCGCACGGTGAGAGTGCTAACTGAGGAATTGCAGGTGCAACATAAGAAAAGCACACCATACCATCTACAGGCGGATGGGACTGTCGAAGTGTTCAACAAAATTTTGGAAACAACGTTGACAAAAGTCTCTAACGCTAATCACGATGACTGGGACTTAAAAATTCCAGCAGTACTATGGGCCTATCACACTACTTGTAAATAGATGACAACACAAACATCGTTTAAACTGGTCTATGGGAAAGAGGCAGTCATGCCCATGGAATATATTTTTCCTATTTTGCGCATTAATGCGGTGACCAGCATGGATGATGCAGAAGAATTAGAAGAGTGCATTGCATAGTTGATCCAGCTTGAAGAAGACCATTTTATTGTGGGATTTCACCAGCAAGTTGTGAAGGATCAACAGAAGGCATGGCATGATCACCACATTAAGAAAAAATAGTTTGCGGAAGGAGATTTGGTGTTGTTATACGACAGCAAGTTCATAAAGCATCCGGGTAAGTTACAGATGCACTAGTTAAGTCCATATCTTGTTCATTCCATTCCTTCTAGAGGTGCAGTTCAGTTGCAACAATTAGATGGTGTGGTATTACCAAAGCTCGTTAATGGGAGTTGTTTGAAGCCCTATAGGATGGGGCCAGAGCCGAGCATAGCTTGATGCATTGTAAAAAAAAAAAATTCTACATAGAATCAAGGTGAGCCCAAGGGAAGAGGTTGTACAAGGTTAGATTTTGTAGCGGTGGATGGTCGACCACTTGCGACAGCTACAGGGCTATGGGTTAGTCAAATAGGTAATAAATGAAGGTAGTTAAGACAGTTAGCTGGAGGCACTTGTTGAAGCGACGTGCATTAATAGTTGATTTGATCGTTAGAAGGGTGAGATTGTCATTGGATTTATTACTATGGGTTGGTCAAATCAGTAATAAATGCAGGTAGTTAAGATAGTTAGCTGGAGGAACTTGTTGAAGTGACGCGCATTAATGGTTGATACGACCATTAGAAGGGTAATATTGTCGATGGATTTGGTGTCATTACTGTCGGATTTAGTCATACTGGTGATCGTAGATTTGGACATGATGAGTTTGAATTAGAAATGGCTATAAAAAGTGCGCGGGACACGGGAGGATGCCATTGTTCAATTGAGCGAGCAAAGTGTTGAGTAGAGTGTGAATTGTGTAGTGTGTTGAGAGCTTTCGAGTGAGTTGCAAAGTGGAAGGTTAGAGTCGTCGGGTGCATTGTAAGGTTTGAGGTGTGAGGCATGCTGAGAAAGCTCGACGCAATTTAGATTTCCAGTGAACAAGAGTCCCCTATTTGGCCCATGGCTATAGAACAAGAAGTCATGAGCATGCTGGTTGGCTCATCGTCTATCCCCAAGAGGAAGCAGCAGGCTCAAAATCCTAGTTCCATGCCACCATAGAAAAGGCACACCCGCACGTCAGCGAGAGTGCAAGGAGAAGGAACTGCACAGACCGGGCCATCAATCTCAGGCACTATAGAGTCTGCGGTGCCTAGGGTAGTCTCTGTTCATGATATCTTGGGATATGTCGTTCCTACGCGTCCAGGAGCAAAGCCGAGGCAGCTGACAAAGAATCAGAAGTATCCACCAAAATTGTCGCTGCTGCCGAAAGGGATGACATCCTCGGTCGACATCATCCCTGCCTTAATCAGGTTGAAATTCAAAGACCATGATTTGTTGTTACTTAAAGATGTTCAGGATGAGCCCTACGAGTCAATTGGTGACGGTGCCAGGTGCCCCAATTTAGCAGATTCCTCAACCTTGTGAGAGTGGGTTAAACAAACCTGGATTGTTGGGGCTCATCAATATGCCTCATTTTGGGTGACTGAATGAATATGACTCCCATGCATGTGTTAAGAAACTCTTGGCCCATTTTCATGGAGGGACACTTTGGTTGAATATGCCCATCCTTGTCACAGTAGATTTAATTGCGAGCATTACAAGATTTCCAAAGGCCGGGGAAGATCAGGTGCAGTATATCCGTGGGAGGGATACCGACAAGAAACTTGATAAGCAGTTGAAGGATCAATTTGGCCTACAGTAGGATGGCGGCGCTAACCGTATTGATAGAATTAACTCACAAGCGGTGTGTATTGGCACACAGATTCTGGTGAGTAAGGTTGTTCAGGTAAATCGACTAGTCCAATGTAACTTAGGAATCATCGCATGTGCCCAGAAGTGCGCTGAAGGAGTACAGATGAACTAGTCTTTGTTCTTGCTTAACCAGTTGCTCGAATATGCTCTCGCCGCTCAGGCTGGACGGCCATTTTCATATAGTTGGTTATTAATTCTTATTTTCCTTGTCTCCTGGATGGAACCTAAAGATTACCAACCAATGGTAGTTGATGCGGTGAAGGTGTGCCGAGGTGCACAATATCAGAACTTATGGTGGGCTGAAGATCCCAGTCGACAAGCGGACTGTGCCATTCATTTTCGGTTCTATTGGTAGGCGCTACAAGCTGTAGCTGTCGCAATTCCTTGAGTACCTCCTTATGCAATGGCCAAGTATCACCGGTTCATTCGGTTCACCATGGGGGCCCACTCTATTTACATTCAGGCACGATGGGACCCCGATAGGCAGTGGCTACCTCTAGCTTACAAAGTCACGGCTGAAGAATTGGATGCTATTATTCAAAACCGGTTAGCTAAATGGCGCAACCCTATGAGTGAGGAGGAAATTTCAAAGGAGCCTCTACCGGATACCCCATAAGAGCCTACCTAGAAGTAGTTGAGTTTTCATGACTCTGACAATGAGTAGTCGACGGACCCTGAGGCCAAAGCATAGCACATGCGAGAGGAGACTCACACCAAGTGGCACCAAGAATATGATGTGAGCAGTGGTATCGAGTCAGGAATGGAGGACCAACTGCAGCGGCTCATTAAAGCAATCACAACTCCTCTGAGGCTGCGACATAGGCGATCTGAGAGTCGAACCATGAAGAATTTGGTGTGGTAAGAGATAGGTTAAATTCCATTTTTGATATTGTTTCTAGACAAACCTCCATGAGACCTATCATGTAGGACATCGTGTCGATCAGCACTGAGCCCAGGGCTAGGAATTTGCAAGTTCCCCTGACTGCAATCGACATGGGAAATGAGGAAGTACACCAGTTGTTGTGACCGATCTAGAGTGTGGCTTTGGATCTGAACAAGTTATTTGCTTCGATGTTGGTGGAGCTGTAGCACATTCCTTCCCTAGAATTGGCGGACCAACATAAAGAGCTAACTAAGGAATATGTCCAATCACAAAGTGCAGCTGAGAGGCTGCAGAAAGAGGCAGAGGAGCTACATCAGATCCAGGTGTAACTGGTGGAAGAAAAAGTGTGAGAAATAGACACATTAAAGGCGATGCAGGTTGAGCTATAGTGAAAGGTTTCCAAGGAGATTACAGAGCTAAAGAAGGTGCAAGAACGCTTGATTGTTGAACAAGCATAGCTGTGTGCAAGATGCGGCGAGGTCAATAAATTTATCACTAAGGCTTGTCAACATATCTTTGAGAGCACAATCGAGCTCACCCCAGTCGATAAGGCCAATTGATTGGGGAAAACTATTGTCCATCTCCAGGACACCAATCTGCTACTCAATGCCTTGCTTCAACCAATGACACCGTCGAAGAAAGTTGCGGACTAGAAGGCGTCTATTGAAGAAATCACAACCCAGTTCAAAACTATGGAGCAAGAAGCAAAGAAAATCATGAAGGAGACAACGTAGTTTTGGTAGAGTGTTGTCCAAGATGATCAGCTTGATCATTTTACAGCACAGGCACAAGAAACTGAAAGCCATTTGATGATGCTGAAGACATCGTTGTGGGAAATACCACTGATGGTGAAGATCATGAGGGCCAAAGAGTTAAAGGATCTTCAGCAGAGAGCTTCTTGTGCTCAAGAACTCCAACAAAAGCGTTGCGCTCAGGTAGATGAGTTTCAAGAAATTGGTGGATAGTTGGCTGTTAAAGCAGTCACCACACTGCAGGCGGTACAAGAGGATCGATAGATGGTCGATGGCAAGGCTACAGAAGAGCACCCTGTGTAACAGGATTTGGGTAATTTTCAAATTGCTGCCAACAAAGTCCATCTCTAGTTTCATGAGATCACGTAGCAGTTCGAATACTTCAAAGTGCACACTTCAGCATTTACCCTATACACCTGACGTGGCTCAGGGACGAGTAACAATACTGTTTTGGTGACCTGTTGGTAGGGGTTTTGGTAAGTGATTTGTGCAGTGTTGTGGAAGCTTCGCAAGCTCACGTGGTGCTTCGCAAGACCAGGTCAGTGTGATGGGTGGAAAAATAACTGTTTTGAATATTTAATATATTATTTGACCAAGTTTTATCATAATAGGTCATTAGTGGTTACAAGTGAGTTAGAAGTGGACCTTCAATGTAAAGACACAAGCCTATTTATAGAACTAGTTTTGCAATTGATATAGAGGTAGGCATCGATATTGAGATTAAGATCAACATTTCCTTGAGCTTGATTATCGCATGAGGTCTAGTGCGATCTGTCTATGGTTTTGGAGAATTTTGTGTTGTATCTATGATCTATCTAGGTTTTCCTGATGTATTCATCCTCCTATTGTGGGGAAGAATTGTCTGTTTTGGATCCTTTGCATAGAATTAATATGATATGACAGTTGTTGCATAAATCTTGTCTTCTATTCTACTATTTTCCCTACTGCGATCTAATCTATTATGATACTACTGCAATCTGATCTATTATGATGTTGTTGTGGTCTATTCCATTTTTGCTATGAGTTATTGATGTTGATGTGATCTGTTCTAATTCTGTCACATTTCTGTTGCATTATGAATTAAGATGTTTTATAAATGATGTTGTTGTGCTAGCGATACTGTGACAAATATATGACGCAATCTGTGGTTGTGGAAATGAATTAATGATGACTGCATAGTTATGGATTCAATAGTTATTTTGTCTCCCCGTCGGATCTCATATCCTCCCTTCTCACTGTCGGAAACTCGATTCTGACATCTCTCCCTCGAACATCTTGGGTGAGACTTCGTCCGCTCTGTGGATGTTGTTGGGAAGGGTAAAACCTGTCTAGGATGGTGCTTAGGGAGATCGCGTTGATTGGACGTCAATAGAGTGAGAACCCCTGTCGACGAGGATTTGTTGGTGGGTCTTCGCCAACACCATCTCAACAAGTGGTATTGCTCAAACAGACCATCATCAAATCCATAATAGCAAAAAATAGAGTTGTCCCAAAAATTCCCAATGCAAAATTACATGAAGTGATAAATAATAATGGGAATGAGAAGCGTTGAAGAAGAAGAAATAAGCAATGTATTAGGGAAATAAGGGAAAAATTTGGTGGCTTAGCCAATTTCCATCTATAGAGGTGGCATTCTCTACTTCAATAAAACCTTCTCCCTGAAGCTCATCTCTTTGAACATTAGAGGTTGCAATATGCCCCAAAAAAAGAATTTTTTGAAGGGTAAATTTTCTTCAGAAAAACCCTCAGTTCTGTTTATCCAGGAAACTAAATGCTATGAAGAAAATTTTAAAGCAATGGGAGAGAAAATTTGGAAAGACAATGAAGTTATGGCCATTGATTTTATTGGTTTAGCAGGAGGAATAGGAATCATCTGGAACCTTCTCAAGGCTATATTATCAAGCTTTTAAGCTACTAAATTCTCCATTTCATTTGAATTTCACATAATAGGAACCAACATCAAAGTAAATCTCTCTAATGTATATGGGCCCTTGTCTCTTTCTCCCAAAAAATTCTTCTTAAACTCTCTTAAAATGTTGAATCTTTGGGTTGGAAAAAGAGATTGGATCTTAGGGGGAGACTTTAATTTAATCCAAAATATTGGAGAGAATAAAGTTGGTATGCACACCCTGAATACCTCTAATGCCTCCTTTTACAAACTGATTGTTGATTTTTCTCTAGTGGACATCATCACCACTAATAGCATCTATTCCTGGAACAAAAAGTGCTATGGATAAAAATTCATTTGTTCTCATCTTGATCCTTTTTTGGTTTCAGAATCCATTCTCATTGGAAGGGCGTATATCTCAAACCTAGTGCTTCCTTATGCAGGCTCATATCACTGGCCAATTAGTCTTGAATGGATCAGAGTGGGGGGACATTTGAGGAGACCTTTTAGATTTTAAATCTTTTGCCTCTCCCACTTATACTTTCAATCTCTCATGAAGCAATGGTGAAATGAATTTCATCCACCTGAGGGCACCCTAATGTTTTAATTTCAACAAAAATGGAAGTACATCAAAGAACAAGTGAAGACCTTGAACAAAGATCATTTTGGAGATATTAATCTTGAAAAAAAACAAATATAATCCCAGATCGAAGACATCCAAAGAACAATAATGAAATAGGGGTACTCGGACTCTCTCAAGGAGGAAGAGAAAAAACTGTTGGAAGAGCTGGATACAAGAGAAATTCAAGAAGAAACCCTCTAGAAATCAAAGTCCAAAAACCTTTGGCTAAAGGAGGNCCTTCTTATTTTGTGCCAACATTCAACATACACAAGAAAATAAGTTTGTCCATTTAAAAAAAAAAAAAAAGATCAGAAGAAGAACCTCATGCAGAAATAAAACAACTTCTCCTCAGCTACTTCAAATCTCGGATG
Source organism: Pseudotsuga menziesii (assembly GCA_001517045.1). Classification (NCBI taxonomy): domain Eukaryota; kingdom Viridiplantae; phylum Streptophyta; class Pinopsida; order Pinales; family Pinaceae; genus Pseudotsuga; species Pseudotsuga menziesii. Next base: position 152,895 of record LPNX011058748.1, on the reverse strand, counting down.
GAATAACCAGACTTGAATCAAAATACAACCATGGAGTAAATTCTCAGGAACATTCCATAACTAGTTTCTCAAGAACAAAATGATCTGCTACTCAAACCCTTTGAATTAGCAGAACTAGAAGATGCAAAAATGATAAATCCCTTGGTTCGGATGGCTTCACTACCAACTTTTTTCATGTTTGTTGGGATACTATCAAGGAGGAAGTTCTGGAAATTGTAGAGTACTCAAGAAAGTCAAGCAAGGTTTTTAAATCCTTCAAATTGACTTTCCTCTCTCTCATTCCTAAAGAAAATGGGGCCAACTCTCCAAGTAAGTTCAAACTGTTGAAATGTTGTAACTTTGAAGAATATTCTATATGTATATTTTTTGGTCCCCAATGGTTCTACCGGGAGAACCACTTGTATTATCTTGTACCCCGATGCTTCTAATCGGACTAACTAATAAGATTCATGAGGTTGTCCCCTCTAATTGTAAAGCTGGGTCATTAGCACCCCAGTGTGGTTACTTGAGCCTACATGTGTAACTCAAGCCTACATGATTAACTCGAGCCTACATGTCGGATGAGTTAATTGAATTGAACGGATGAATATAAATAGAGGTTTAGCTCTCCTCATTTTAGCACACACTCTCACTTTTGTAGCGCACTAGTGAAGGAGACAAGTAGCTGGAGAATGAGGAGGATCAGGATTCGATCTCCTTGTTGGTTTTACCTTTTATCTTTTTGAGGCATATATATTGAGGAAGATTTTGCTGGGTTTTTCCCTTTAGGTTTTTCCCAGGATAAATCTTTGTGTTCCTTTTGTATGGTTGTGCTTGTCTATCTTTCAGTGATCCTGTTTATATGCTTTTGCTATGAAAATGAAATGAAATTCTAATTATTTAGCTTGGCATATGAAAATTTAACATGGTACCCTGAAAGAAGACATTGTGCAGCTACAAAATATAGGGCTTCTTAATTTTTGAGTCTCTATCCACAATCGATCAGCAAAAGGATGCTATATTAACTCTCCATTGAAGGGCGCATCTTTCTGTCAGAGCAGAATTCGATTCCGAGCATTTTCAGTCTTTGGTGCGGGAAATTAGGGCTTCTTGAAAAAGAAGAATTTTTGAGTGAGCCTAGCATAGTATTTCTCTCCTCATCAAAATCTAATTTTATAGACCTAGATCAATATTTTTGGTTGGGTGAAACTCCGAGAAAGTCAAACCCTAGTTTGGCCCCGAGCTAGAAAAACCCTAAATACTAAAACTACTAAGTTTTGGTACATTCGCTATATCCCAATATTGGAGAAGTTGAAGGAGCTGAAAATTTACGAGGCTGAAGATAAAATCCTTATGTACACTGTGTCCAAAATTCAGTATCATATTCTCTATAGTTTGGGAGATATGATCCCTCCACGTTAGGGTTCCAGCCTCCTCCAGAATTCATCCCTAAACAGGACACCTAGGGAGAATTGCTATAGCTTGGGATACAAAGGTCCAAATGGAATTCCTGAATATTTTATAGAAACAAAATGGAATTTAATTTCTGTGGTCCAAAGTTCAGAACCAGAATATGAAACAGTGACACGTGGCAGGCCGTACAACTTCGCTGTTCTAAACAGTCCTGTAACAGATCACTTTGGGAAATGAATTATAAATCCCAATTTGTGAAACCAATTATGATGAAACCTATGGTTTTGGATCAGGGACATGCTAGGTTACCTCAGTACAAAATTTCAGATATATAGGAGCAGTAATTTCAGAGATATCACAGAAATAGTGACAGGCATTTCTGCAGAAGAAATTGGAAAACTAGGGCTTCCTGTTCCGAGAGCTTCCCTCCACTGTTTTCAGAAAAGGAGTACATTGGACATCTCCATTTGAAGAGATATATATTTCTATTCAATAATATCTGAAATATTCCAAGTTTTGAAAATTAGGGTTTCTCTGACAAACCCTATATCAGCCAGCTTCGGAAGCAGGATGGACACCTCAAATCGGTAAGATCTAATCTTTTGCTATTTGCATTTGAGGTTCTCATTTCAAAGTGATATATCACATCAGATTGATGACAAGCTTGGTGAAGTTGAAAACTTCCAAGCATGGAAGTATTTGATCTCTCTGAAGAAAATGAATTGGACACCTTCATGAGTAGAGAGGTTCCAGTTCCAGAAGGAGATGAGGTTCAAAGCCTTACACAAGAAGAATTTGATCAAGGACAAGAAGATCATTGTTGATTCAATAATGGATCAACTTGTACCACAAGTGTCTTCCCTAAAGACATCGAATATTTTTGATTCCTTGATCAAGCTATTTGAATATAACAACATAAATCAGAAGATGGCTTTGAGAAAATAGTTGAAGAATGTGAAGATCCAGAATGCAGAACATCTTGAAGTGGTAGAAGAAGAATTGGAGAATGCAGAAGTGGTGATAGCCACCTTGAATGTTCTACGGGGATCATAGAATTCATTCATTCAAGGATTGTGTGCCAGAAGGAAGTAATTACTTTCAACGGACTCTGGGAAGAAGAAGAAGCTCGACTCATAAGAAGAGAAGAAGAAGATGGAAGCAATTGAAGATCGAGCTCTCACCATTCAAAGAAGATCCCTCAAGCGATGAGGAATGTGAAGAACTCAATTCTTAAAGAACCTCTTATCCATCTTATCATTTGGATAAGAGATGATGATGTCATGAATGAAGAAGATGATGAAGTAGAAGAATCAAGAAGGAGTCTACCCATGAAACAAATAAGAGATAAGTATTCAATTGTCATTGCATGATATTGTTTTGTTATGCATTTGATTATATTTAGTTGATGTGTTATGCATGATAGATTGTTTGCATTAATGACTCTATATTACTAATATGCTTGTGATGGGTAAGTAGCTCATGGTTCCATACAACTCTCCATTGCTACTTATCAAACCTCCTTGACGACATATTGGATTAGTGCACAATCTCAATAATGTCATGATAGAGATGGAAGGCATCTAGAAAGTTTTTGTGAGATATGGATGAATGTTGTATTGGCTAAACAGTTGCATGATGCATAAGAATTTTTCGTTATGCATATGTTTTATGAAATAGTTCTAACCATGCAGCTGGTGCATTTGAATTGTAGGAAAGGTCATGTACAACCTCCTATAAGAAGGATGAGACTTGTTCCGAAGAACAAGTGATGACAATTCAAGATTCAGTGCAATAAAATATGAAGCTCCCAGGGTTAGAGACACCATGACAGAAGAAAGAGCTTCAGAGAGCGGTAGATACACCTTGAAGGATGAAGACCACCATGGGTACGAGAGATAACTGAAGACGAAGAAAAGAATGCTATGAAAGAAGCTATGATCAAAGAATAACAGTTGATCATGGGGAATGATGTATATGATATGATTTCAAGACATAAAGGGAAGTACGTAGTATCCTCCATATGGATCTACAAGAACAAGTGTACAAAGCAAGGTTTGTGACTTGCCTCAGAAAGAATAGACTATGACATGACATACTCTATTGACCAGTATATATCAAGCATAGAACCACCTATACAGAATGAAGAGGGAAGACGATACTCCACTTCAGGGGGAGTGACTACTGAAGATATCTGAGTTCAACATGGTACGACATGATGGATAGCTTCGTGATGGATCGAGACTTTACCAAGACTAAAGTGGGTTCCAACCTTTAAAGTTGAATGCAGAAGACTAGGATATGTTGATGATCTGACAAGATGAACTCATGGAAGATGTTATGATGAAAGAACACTAGAATGATGTTTGGGATATAGTACTCAAAACAGAAAGCAATAATGTGGTATCTTACAAATTTATTTGCAAGATAAAATATGTCGCTAATAGAAGTAAGGAAAAACTTGTGGCTAGAGGTTTCTATAAGAAAGAGGGAACTAATTCTGAAGAGACACTTACTCTAGGAAGCAAGGTACACTTCCTTCAAATGGTAGTTGCTTCCATGATGAAGTAAAGAGAATTCTTCCTTAATGGTATGATTGGGGAAGAGTTTTACATCGAAAGTATTTGAAGTTGAAGACAGATGGACTCATATATGTAAGTTGAAGAAGGCCCTCTATGGCATGAAGCAATCTCCCAAAGCTTGGTATAGAAGGATAGACAGTTTCCTGTCAATTATGGGCTTTACCAAGAGTAAAGTTGATCCTAACCTTTATCTCAAGGTTGTAGAAGATGAACCTATCATCCTTTTATTATATGTGGATGACTTATTCTTGACATGGAATGAGAAATAGATCATGGAAAGCAAGAAGAAACTAGCAGAAGAATTTGATATGAAATACCTTGGGTTAATGCACTATTTCCTAGGTCTGGAAGTATGACAAAGTTCAGAATGAATCTTTCTCAACCAGGGAAAGTATGTGGTAGAGATATTGAAGAGATTCAATATGTTGGAATGCAAAGCCATGGCCACACCCATGGACTCCAACCTGAAGTTGCTAGCTAATGACTCATCAAAGTTAGTGGACACGACTCATTACAGACAGATCATTGGGTCATTGATATACTTAACAAATACCAGACCAGACATTTGTTTTGTTGTGAACACCTTAAGTCAATATCTTGTTCAACCAATATGGGTTCACCTAGTAGCTGCAAAACATGTGATGAGATATCTGAAAGGAACTATAGACCTTGGTCTATACTATGATGGTAGCCATGACTACAAATTGTTTGGCCATACAGATGCAAATTGGGCTGGAAGTATCTCAGACAGGAAAAGCACATTAGGTAGATGCTTTTGTTTGGGGTCTTCTATGATTTCATGGTTTAGCAGAAAGCAGTCTAGTGTAGCTCTAAGCATAGTCGAAGCAGAATATATAGCAGGTTGATCTGCTAGTTGTGAATCCATATGGATTTGAAAGCTGATGTCAAGATTATTCAACCTAGAGTTGGACACTACCGTGATCCTATGTGATAACCAAAGTTGTGTACAAGATAAGATGCAGATGATGATGTTTCAGTATTTACATACTGTAGATGCAGATGATGGCGATTCTGTATTTCTATACTGAATATAGAGATGATGATGCTTTTAGTATTTCTATACTTAAGATGTAGATGATGATGGTTTAGATGATGATGTGTTGATGAAGCCTTTGTCTCAAGTAAAGTTTGAACACTTTTGAGACAAGCTTGGTGTTGTTCAGAAAGACCTTCCTCGAAAGGGGGAGTAGTGATGTTGCAGTGGGATTGTATCATCCCTGAGCACTTGCCCTAAAGTGATCTAGAGACCTTGGTCCTTGAGAATGAAGTGGGATTGTATCATCTGGGAATCTACCCTAAAGTGATTCGGTGGCCTCGGTCTTCGAGAATGAAGAGGGATTGTATCATCCTGGGACATCTGTCCTAAAGTGACCCGAAGACCTCGATCCTCGAGAATGAAGAGGGATTGTACCATCCTGAGACATCTGTCCAGAATAGATCTGGTGACTTCGGTCCTCGAGAATGTAGTGGGATTGCATCATCCCTAAACTTCGGTTCAAAATGTATCTGGAGTTCTCGGCCCCCGTGAATGTGGTGGGATTGCATCATCCCTAAACTTCGGTTCAAAATGTATTCGGAGGTATCGGCCCCCATGAATGTGGTGGGATTGTATCATCCCTGAACTTTGATTCAAAATGTATCTAGAGGTCTCGGTCCCCGTGAAAGTGGTGGATTGCATCATCCCTGAACCTCGGTTCAAAATGTATCCGGAGGTCTCGGCCCCCGTGAAAGTGGTGGATTGCATCATCCCTAAACTTTAGTTTAAAATGTATCTGGAGGTCTTGACCCCCGTGAAAGTGGTGGATTGCATCATCCCTGAACCTCGGTTTAAAATGTATCCGGAGGTCTCGGCCCCCGTGAAAGTGGTAGGATTGCATCATCCCTGAACCTCGGTTCAAAATATATCTGGAGATCTCAGTCCCCGTGAATGTGGTAGGATTGTATCATCCTTGAACTTCGGTTCAGAACGGATCCGGTGAACTTCGATCATCGAGAAGGTGGTAGGATTGTATCATCCTTGGACTTTGGTTCAGAACAGATCCGGTGAACTTCGGTGATCGAGAAGGTGGTAGGATTGTATCATCCTTGAAATTCGGTTCAGAACGGATCTGGTGACTTTGGTTCTCGAGAACATGTGTTGATCCCGTAATTCCTAGAGGAAGGATTGTCTAAGTTCCACAACTGTGTTGATCCCGTAATTCCAAAAGGAAGGATGATTAGTAACTCCGTAAAGACCTAAATCCCATAATTCCAAAAGGAAGGATCATTGACTTGATCCCATAATTCCAATAGGAAGGATTGTCTGAGTTCCACAGATGTGTTGATCCCGTAATTATGAAAGGAAGGATCATTAGTAACTCTGTTAAGACCTAAATCCCGTAATTCCAAAAGGAAGGATCGTTGGTAGCTCCGTAGAGACTTGATCCCGTAATTCCAATAGGAAGGATTGTCTGAGTTCCACAGATGTGTTGATCCTGTAATTCCAATAGGAAGGATTTTCTGAGTTCCACAAATGTGTTGATCCCGTAATTCTGAAAGGAAGGATTGTTACCAACTCTGTAAAGACCTAAATCCCGTAATTCTGAAAGGAAGCATCGTTAGTAGCTCCATAAAGACTTGATCCCGTAATTCCGAAAGGAAGGATTGTCTGAGCTCCACAGATGTGTTGATCCCGTAATTCCGAAAGGAAGGATCGTTAGTAACTCCGTAAAGACCTAAATCCCGTAATTCCGATAGGAAGGATCGTCTAAGTACCACATACATGTTGATCCTATAATTCCGAAAGGAAGGATCATGTTGATGTTTTGATGATGATGATGTTGATGTTCTGATGATAATGATGTTTTGGTGATGATGATATTTTCATGATGATGTTTCTGATCAAAATATCAGAGTATGATGATGATGTTGTTGCTGATCGAAAGTGCTGAAGATGATGTTACTGATTGAAAGGTCAAAGTGCTGAAGATGATGTTGCTGATTGAAAGGTCAAAGTGCTGAAGATGATGTTGCTGATCGAAAGGTAAAAACGCTGAAGATGATGTTGTTGATCGAAAGGTCAAAATGCTGAAGATGATGTTGCTGATTGAAAGGTCAAAGTGCTGAAGATGATGTTGTTGATCGAAAGGTCAAAGTGCTGAAGATGTTGTTGATCGAAGCATTCAAAGTATTAATGATGATGAAGACTGAATATTGAAGATGAAGACTACATAATGTTGAAAAGCTTCCAATGATTTATAGATGTATTACCCTGATGATGTTGATGATGTCCTCTATCTCTCTCCTACTATTGTTGTTGTTGATGTTGTTGTAGAATACCCTTCTCGTTAAGGGGGAGTGTTGAAATATTGTAACTTCAGAGAATATTCTATATGTATCTTTTGTGGTCCCCGATGGTCCTACCGGGAGAACCACTTGTATTATTTTATACCCCGATGCTTCTAATTGTAAGAACTAATAAGAGTCATGAGGTTGTCCCCTCTAATTGTAAAGATGGGTCATTAGCACCCCAATGTGGTTACTTGAGCCTACATGTGTAACTCGAGCCTACATGATTAACTCGAGCCTACATGTCGGATGAGTTAATTGAAGTGAACGGATGAATATAAATAGAGGTGCAACTCTCCTCATTTGAGCACACACTCTCACTTGTGTAGCACACTAGTGAAGGAGAGAAGTAGCTAGAGAAGGAGGAGCTGGATCAGGATTTGATCTCCTTGTTGGTTTTACTTTTTATATTTTTGGGGCATCTATATTGATGAATCTTTTGATGGGTTTTTCCCTTTAGGGTTTTCCCAGGATAAATCTTTGTGTTCCTTTTGTATGGTTGTGCTTGTTTATATGCTTTTTCTATGAAAATGAAATGAAATTCTAATGATCTAGCTTAGCATATGAAAATTTAACACAAACCTATATCCCTTTTTAATGTTATTTTGAAAATTATCACCAAAGCCATTGCAAACAGACTCAAACCTCTCCTACCCCCCTTAATTTCTTTGGAGTGATCTAACTATGTAGAGGGTAGGAAAATAATTTATGGCGCCCTCCTATCCCATCAGGTTATCCAGTCACTCAAAATCACAAATAAACATGCAATTCTTATCGAACTATACCTCTCCAAGGCCTTTGACAAGTTACGCTGGTTGTTTCTGAAGAAGATGTTGCTTGCTTTTGGTTTTTGCCACCATTAGGTAAAATGGATGCACAACTAAATATCAATTTCTTTCTTCTCCATTCTAATCAATGGAACCCCCTCAAAAACTTCCAATCCTCCATAGGAATCATACAAGGAGTTTCTTTCTTCTCCATTCTAATCAATGGAACCCCCTCAAAAACTTCCAATCCTCCATAGGAATCATACAAGGAGATCCACTCTCCTCCTTCCTTTTTTTATAATGGTTGAAGGTCTAGGGTGCCTTCTTAAAGCCAAAAATTAGACACTTGAAATCAAAGGTTTACCTCTTCATCCAAGCATGGCTCCCCAAACCCATCATCTATTTTGGATGACACCATGCTAATGGGATGATCCTATGTTCAAAAAGATAAAGCTTTTAGAGAAATCCTCCAAAAAAATTTCACGGCTAGTGGGTTGGATATTAATAAAGAAAAATATCACATCTATTTCTTCAATACTTGTAAAATTAATAAACACAATATCCTTCAAATTCTTGAGTTTCCTGAAGGATATATTCCCGCCAATTATCTCATCACCCCCTTAGTGGACTCTATTGTCAAACAAGCATCCTAGAAATATCTTATAAAAAAATGAAAAATAAATTAAGTTGCTGGAGTTTTATATCCCTCGACTTCCCTAACCTCCATATTCTTGTTAAATTTGTATTGCAAGCAATTCCCATGTACTTATTCTTAGTCCTTGTTTCTCCTAAAGCGATCCTCAAGAAATTTTGTGCTATACAACCCAACTTCCTCTAGGGAGGTTCATACAATCACAAAAAATGGTCTCTAGGGTATTGGAACTTTATTTACACCCCCAAGCTCACAGGAGGATTAGCCCATAGAGATCCTAAAACCAAAAACCAAATATTCAATGCCAAAATCTGGTGTAGATGGTTCTCCCAATCCTCGGAGCCTTGGGATATCCTATGGAATGTGAAATATGCTCCCAACTGGGCCAATCAAAACCTTATTGAATTCTCTAAAAATGTCAAAGGCTCTCACATATGGAAATCAATGCAATACAATTGCTCCCTCATTCATCAATTGAACTTCTACGAGATCTAAAATGGAGAATCAACAAACTTTTTCTAGACTCTTGGAATCAGCAAATCCCTCTGATGGAAGAATTCAAAACCCCTATATTATGGGAGAAACTATTGGCCATAGAGGTTAAAAAAAAAAATCAAGATATGTGGACAGAGGGAGAAATAGAAGGACATTTCAGAAGATGGAAAAACTTTATTTGATGGAAACCGCTAAACCCTAAAGAAGACATCCAATATTTCTGGGATATTCCTAAAACTTGTCATATCTAGGTGCACAACATGCCTGACATGATCAGATGGGGATTCTCTCAAGTAGGCACCTTCAATTTGAAAGAAGCTTCCATGATCCTTTCCAATCCTTCAAATGTGTCCCATGACGAAAAATGGACGAAGGTGTCTCTTCCTTTCTATGGCTCCTACTTCGCAGACACATTCTAACCTATGAAAATGGATTAAAAAGAGGCTACATAGGGCCAACCTAGTGTTGTATGTGCTGGAAGGAGGGAGAATCCATCAACTATTTCCTTTATTAATGCAAATTTTCTAATAACATGTGGAAAAAGGGGGAAGACATCATTCAAAATTATGCCATAGTGAAAGGGCGTCCAAACCTATCATTTTTCAATTGGACCCACAATCCCTTCATAAGCCTGCTCCTCAACAAAATGTGGCAGATATTCTTAGGATTTGTCATTTGGGAAATCTAGATAGATAGTAAATTCAGGAGGAGATAATGACCTTACCTCCAATGCCATAGAAATTAAAATTCTTCTATTATGGAATACATTGGAATTCTCAAACCGAAAATTATTAATACAGTCTCCCTGGATCTCTGGTATCCTCCTTCTTTTAGCACTTTTAAACTTAATTTCGACAGTGCTTCAAAGGGAAACTCAAGCCCAACTGGATTTGGAGGTTCATTTAGAAACCAAATCGGTAAAATCATATGCATCTTCTGGGTATACTTAGTATTTTCCACCAACAATGCTATAGAATTGGATGGTCTTCCGGGAGGTCTCACCTGATCCCTCAATAAGGTTGGACCCCCTTTATTATGGAAGGTAATTCTCTCCAAATAATTAATATGGAAAACAAGATTCAATCAGGTTCAACAGGAAGCAAAGTAGCAAAAACTTGGAGACTGGAAAATAGTATGGGAACCCTAGAATTGCTACTCTTGGCTAACCCATCTCTAGTATTCCATCATGTGAAAAGGAAATCCAAAATTCTTGCTAACTGCATTTATAATAATGGAGTAGCTAATAGCATAGAAATACAACAACTTCAATGGGAGTACATTCTTGGTCCAACACTCAGAGGGACCTAGAAAAATCTTACTTCTAAAGATCTTGTTGTCCCAGATGTAGGTGACCAAAATCTAGCCTACAGTTGGCATGATGGAGAGCGGGAATGTGCTACGATAATTGGAAATCCATCCCTTTGAATCTTCCATTTGTATGGAGCACACAAAAAATTTGCACGCAAGAATGGATAACAATTCGCATAAGGTCTCAGACTTCTGCTCCAAAAACGTAATCAAGAGGCACTCCTCCCTGATCTAGTTCACATAGTTATGCTAATTTGGTGTTTTTCGCACTTATGCGAGTTTGTTTAGAAGCATTCCATTCGATCTTGAAATCTACACCTCTTCGTGACATCTTGTCTTAGCCCTATCTGCGATCCCTCTTCTTTGGTTATTCTCCCTCTCTTCTTGGAGTTCTCTCAAGTTGATCTATCTCACATCTTCCACCATGACTTTATGGCATGCTGCTGTTGAAATCCCTTCCTCTACTAATCATAACACCGAGTGGAAATCACTATTTCTCATTGAAAATCCTTCCCACATCAGTGACGTGATTTCTGTCATGGAAGAGGAAATATTTGCAGAATCCAGGATTAGGATGGGTCCTAACATGGTAATGAACCACTACTGAAGGTTCAAATTCATCCTTTCCAGATCCATGCAGGACAGGGAGATATTCAGTGACATGGTCAATCTCACTGTCACCATGTTTAAGGAGGACGCGAAGTGAGACCTGGTTCATAGGATGGAAATCATGCGCCTTTCTGAGCTACTGTTCCAGTACCCACAGGGATCCATCAAAGATATGGACTACAAATCCAACGAAAATACGACTAGCAAATCCAACGAAGAAGTGGTAGAGACTTGGTGATGAAATATTAATATCTTTGTCTTCCTCTCTTTGCTTCGGCTCCCTGTTTCTGTTTATGTTATATTTCAGGGTGTTTCTTTTTTTCTTTGTCACTCTCATCATAATTTTTCTCTTGTACAGAGGCTGAGTAGGAAAAACCATGTTTAGATTCTTTGTTTGGCTACAGTTATATATAATCATTTCCTGGTCACAAGTTTACAGTCTAGTTCCATGCCTTGGGAAGACTCAGTTGTGTACCAGGTTTTTGCAATTTTAAGTAATAGAAAGGCTCCTTCTTACTAAAAAAGAAAATAGTGAATGTTCAAAAATAAATTACAAAAATGAAGTTTGAATTGAAATCTCATGTAATTGGATCATATTGGAGAAGGTGGAAGGTGTAAACCAAGATAAAGATGCAAACTAGACACTTGGAGTTTAAAGGGTTGAGGATCTATAGGAGGGTTTCTCCGCTCTTTCCACGGGGGAAGTCAATGTTGATAGCTAGGGGGTCATCTAGTCATAAACATATGTGATCCTTCAGAGACGCAATGTTAGGAGTTCTTGTAAGCTAAATGAAAATGGGGGAATAAGGAATCTACCAAACAAAGTAAAGGGTACTGCCTCTACAAATCAAGTGTAACCAGTGTCAAAATAAATTTATACAATGGAAATTGAACATGGAAAATCCACTTAATAGTTACATGTTGATCCTAGTAGGTAGTCCAAATATAGATCTAGCATTTTCTTGTCAAAAGTGGAAGTTAAGACTTGTAGAAATAGCATCTCAAATACTATGAGTAAATATGTTAAGAAGAAGCACTAGAAAATGGATCTTGCTACTAAGATATTTCTCACAAGCATATACAGGAAAAATAGAGAGAAAAAAAGAGACTGACTCACATGAATGAAGAGATGAATATTGGAGTGTATCCTTCTGTTAAATAATGATGAATAATAGTGTACATAAATAGTACATGCCTCATAGGTAAAATTGAGTTGTATTGGAGAAAAATCATCAAGCTCAAAAAGATAGACTTATTAAATATGATAAACCCCCATATATGGATAAAGAACTTCCCAAATCAGTCAAGGACCTCACGAATTAGAAAAATCATGAGTAAATTGTCAAGAGTGATGGAAAAACATGTTAATCCTATCAAATGGAGAGAAAATCATGGAGGATGGGTTGGCAACAAAAGATACGAGTTCCCTAGTTGAATAGCTTTACCTTATCCACAGAAAAGATGGATAAAAGCATAATAAGGCAGAAGATGCAGGAAATTGTAGTTACTAATTCTGTCAGTCAATAAAATGGGCAAGATCAATCCAAAATCAGGATTAAAGTGTTCCTGAGGTATATGTGGCAAGTGTTGACTATGTGGTGCAAGTGGTTTTCGACTATCTAGGCTAGTGGGTAGGAAATTAATCAAAATTGATTAAATATTTTATCCTAAGTTATGAACTGTGTTTATTATATTCCCACAATCCCAAGTATGATGTAAGCTCCCCTATGGTAGGATACTACATCAAATTTATGAAATACCATGCAATCAATGGAACATTTATGGGGATCTAGCCATTATAGAAGGCTCTCACTTAGTGTATCAAATAGAGGTATGAGCCTAAAGAATAATTTGACCTCAAGGTAGGATCCAAAATATTTTTTATGCCATATTTACTATCACAAAGGGTAGAGATAGAGTATCTGAGAATGGACCTTACTTCTTCAACTCTAAAGGTATTCATCTAAGATTTTATACAAATGTATTCACTTTAGAATAGGAATATTCCACATCTACCTCTATTTGTAATAACATGCACTCCCTTCTACAAGTTTGGGAAGGTGAAACCCTAATAGATATTGGGAACACACTCGGAAGTTTTGTTAAATTTTTCTAGATCACCAAATAAGGAAACTATAAATCTTATGATTGTATATTCACTTACATGAATGCATCGTGTTTTCTTCCATAATATATAGGTATGAAAGGACCTAAACTCAGGATTATAAGAACATAACATTCGAATTCAAAAAATGTCATGAACATGGAAATTCATTCAAAGACTGCCCAATAAATCTAGCATAATATAGAAAAAAGAAGGAGAACACTGCAAATAAGGACGTATTTGTTAAAATATTAACCAAAAGAAAAAACAACAAAATATAGATCCCTTAAATAAAATCTATATATATCCCCACCAACAATGGTTTCCATAATCTTGGTTTAGAGGAGACTCAAATTCCAAAGAAAGAAGGGAATATAAAATATTTGGAATAATAAGCCCAAAAAATTAGAAATATGGAAGAACCCTACCAAATGAAATGTTGAGATGTTACAACTTGAGGAAAAGATATTGTCGATACCAACGATTAATATATGGGATCAAAGGAAATGAACAAATAATCTTAGAGGAGAATGCAACTAACCACTATGAATATTTTCCAATGAAATGTGTAGATCTCCCTTCCCTCGTTAAAGTTTATGGGAAAATTGTGTGACCAACATTCCATAGGAGGAGCTAAAAACTTTACAAGTGTAACTATACTATTCCACCCAATCATGATAGATCAATACTTTGGTCTAGGCATTACAACCAACCCCCTAAAAAAATCTAAGAAAATAGGACTTGAAGAGAAGAGAAGAGGCATAAAGACAAGAAAACATAAAATACAAGAAGATGGAGCTCAATTAAGAGACTCAAAGAAAGTGATCTCACTCAAAGATAAACATATCCTCATCCATGCCACTGATTCAAATAGAATATCATGGAACATTAGAGATATCGATGGTGAAGGAAAACAAATATCATTGAGGAAAAGAATCTTTAATTAAAAATTGGCCATTGTCATTCTATAAGAAATCAAGTGTAACAAATAAAATATGAGTAAAATCACAAGAAAGTGTTGGATGAGTTGTGATTCATTCGACATCTTAGCAATAGGATTATGAGATGGGTTGTAACTTTTATAGGACCAAATCCAAACTTCTTTATTCTCTAAAGTTAGTAACATCCTTACATCCCATTATATGGATTTCATCTTAACTCAAGAATGCTTCATAACCAATGTTTACAGTCCCAAGCTTCTCTTGCTAGAACATCTTTGTGACATAAGAGATGTTCTTAAATAACATCCATGGATAACATGGATGAATTTCAATATTATTGCATCAACATCATAAAAAAGAGGATGGATAAATTGTCTATATGTTGGCAGTGAAAACATCATATAATCCATCTCTGACCTAAAAATGGTGGATATTGCTTCCATCAATGGTTTCCATGCCTACAATAATAAAAAGGGGGGAGATAATAAAATTGTGAAAATATTAGATTGATTCATAGCCTTGGAAGCCTCAATTCAATCAAACATTCCTCTTTAATATAAATACTACTTAGGACAAGAATATATCATTCAACTATTTATCTCCACTAGGGATCATACTCCACGTCATACTCTCCCCCAAAACTAAAACCATCTCGATTTGAGAAGTTTTGGCTAAATCATTTCAAATACAATATAGGTGGGAAAGTGATCCCAGTATGGTAACTTTGATTTACAAGTTCCATTAATGGCTCAAAAACTTCAAAACTAGGATCTAGAAATGGAATAAAGGGGTTTTTGTTAACAACCCTCAAAATAAAAGGAATTTGGAATCCCAAATGGAAGTAATGTAATCCACAATCATCATTCAGGGAATAAATCCACCTTTGGTCAAGTAGGATTATCTATAACATATATTGGACCCTAGATATATGAAAGAGGAAATTATATGATATCAAGATTCCAAGATCGACTAGCTTAAGGAAGGCACCACAACTCTAAGTTTTTCCACAAATCTATGTCAATAAGAGAACCATAATAGAATATCTACCCTAAAATATTTGTAAGGTACAACCCTAGATAATTAAGAGGATATTGAAAAGGAATTTATATATTACTAGCAAAATGTTTTGAGGGATCCTATTTACGATAGACAAGAAGCAATAGACGAAGTGTTTCAACACATTCTAAAATAAGTTACTCCAAATCAAAACCTAAGTCTCTGCTTCCGATTTCAAAAGAGGAAGTTGAAGCCAAAATGAAAGGAATGGAAGCAAGGAAGTAACTCAAGCTTGATGGCTTCATCGTTGACTTGTTTCAGGCATGTTGGTCTATGTTAATCCTTGATTTTTTGCTAGTGGTGGAGGACATAACATTAGGGTGTCTAGGGTGTCTACAAACCCTAAATTTACCTTATTTATGCTACCCAAAGTGGAGAGAGCCAAATCCAAGTATAAATTCAAGCACATATCCCTATGCAATGTAATCTACAATATCACTGCTAAAATCATAGCAAAAGGTTCAAGTCTATTATGAATATTATCAAAGCATCAAGGTGGATACATTGAAGATAGGCATATCTATAACAAGGGAAGTTGTTAATGACAGAAAATGATTTTCATATTTAATGTATATAATATTTATTATTCCCTGCAAGCATGGAATTATGTAATAACAAGGTTTTGTAATCTGTGCATTATCAGGTTCATTATTTTATGCTATGGTTTTTCTTTACTTAACCTAGGGTTTTAGAGCCCAACTTCTTATTACAGAAAACACCCTTTTGTTTGGGATTCTGACAACTCTGCGGTGTGATCAGAACCTCTACATTCGATGCATTGCAGTCCATGCATGCAACCCCGTGGAAAGCTGCATGGCTTCATTAAGGCAGTTAATCCCCCTACTCTTATATCCATGGCACGAAGCTGCTATATTATTCAAGCAGTTAACCAGGCCTAACCTCGCCTCTACTGTAACAATGAAAGCTGTGTTGAAGTTTCTATTTGTAACAATGAATCTTTGTTGAAGTTGCTATCTCTTTCTCTGTTGAGATTCGAACCCCTATTGATCATGTTTTGTCTGAGATTGATCTGTAAACTATGTTGACCATGGATTGTGTGTGCAGGAAATGGCATGCTGGTTGTCTGGACATTGAGAGTACACCTGGTAAGGTAACTCTACAGATTTCGTTACCTTCTATGTGATTTGAACTAGCAAATGAACAAATCCTATACCATAGGTTACATCATACATGTTTTTATCTCTTCATGTTACCAGGGATAAGTCGCAAATGGTAACGCGTCATCCAATCCACTCGACCTTTCTCACCGGGGATTAACCAGGAGACCTGTATTTTCGGACAGTCTCATCGCTTTCCTTGAGGCTTTCACGATGTTTGCTTTTTTTTACCAGGTCAACGGGTCATTGTTATCCCTATTTTTCCTTTGCATTCTCATGCTTCAATAGACGAATCTGGTAGTGCATTGCCAAATCCAAATCTATAACTAATAACTTATTTCTTATGTAGATTCACCGAAAGCTCTCATGCTTCAATAGACGAATCTATAGCGCATTGCCAAATCTAGATCTGTAACTGGTAATTTATTTCTTATGTAAATTCATTGGTAATTTATTTCTTATGTAAATTCATTGGAAGCTCTCGTGCTTAAATAAACTAATCTTTAGCGCATTGCCACCTCCAAATCTATAACTAGTAATTTATTTCTTATGTAGATTCAACGAAAGCTCTCATGCCTTTTTCACTCCTTCGAAACATCCATTTCATTTATATAGATATCAAGAGAACCACTTTACTAAATCATTTCAATTGTTTTTAAATTTGAAAAACAAATGAAACGTCTATCATAGTTTACTAGCACGAATAATTTCAAGCCTTTTGTTAGCAATGTGTAATAGGAATGCTATATTTAAAACAAGTGGAATAAGCAACAAAGTTGCTTAGTACCTGCCTCCTAAGAAGAGATTGAAAATATATAACAATAGGATAATTTTGATAAAACAAATATAATTACAATTTGAGAGAAATTAAAACAAAAATGAATTAAAAAATGTCCATTTAAATAGGATATAGGTTATTGCAATCTAGCATAAAACAAGCATATTCAAGCTTTCTTACATACTTCTAGTAATATTCTTGACTTATGTTATAAAAATATGCAAGTTTCTTTATAGACTAGCATAAATAGGAAATGAGAAATAATAGCTTATAAGACTATAAATTAATATCATTGTTGTGAGAATAGTTTATTTATATTTTATTATAAATTTATAATGTTATACAAATATGTAAGTTTTTTTTATAGACTAGCATAAATAGGAAATGAGAAATAATAGCTTATAAGACTATAAATTAATCTCATTGTTGTGAGAATAGTTTATTTATATTTTATTATAAATTTATAATTTAAATTTAAAATAAATTTAATTATTTTAAATTGAAAAAAAATATTTTTTAGTTAAATATTTTGAGTATGCTGCGGTTCACGGCCAATATTTATTTGGTAAAGATTTGCCAGCATTTATGTTTCGTTATTGATTTTATAGATTATTTAATTGTCACTTTCAAGAAATATAACTGGAATTGGAACAAACGATGGAAAATTGGTGGAATTTGAACAAACGATGAAAAGTTCGAACTGTAAAAATGCACTTTCAACGGCTTCTGAAAAGTGATGTACATTTACATTTTACACTGTACATCTTTGTTTAAACTGCATTTTTTCTTTTCTTACACGAAATGCTTAATTGATATAGTTTTACCAAAAAATGAAGGAATATCCCGGAGCACCTTGTTTGTTTTAATTTGCCTTTCTTTTAACGAGAAATGCTTTATGTTAATGTACAGGAGCGACAAAAAAGAAAAGAAAGAAAAACAAAGATTTGATCCAAATAGTCCTTGGAAATTATGCCAGATATTAATGATCAGATCTAAACTACTATAATAGTAATATAGCCTTATTTCCAGTGGCATTGCCTTTCAGCCAGGTTAGTAATCCTCTTTAGCTTACATTTTTCTCAGGCATTTCCTTTCAGAGAGTACCCAGAATCTGCATGGCTATGAGACCCAGAGCGTCGTCCACATGTGTTACATGATCGTTAAAAAAGAAGACCGCCTTCACCGACCATCTACGTTAATGTTGCCTCTGGCTAATGTACTGTTAAGTGAACTACATGGAGCCTGACATTGATCAGATTGCTTATTTGAGGCATACCGATTAGGATTTCTGCTAAATCCTTCAGTATTTTCATAGACAGGTGAAGGTCCCTCATTATTCTTCGGAAACCGATAACATGCCTGTTTGTCGTTACTTTTATCACATTGCACCTCATTTGGGCCATGTCTTTTCATAGCTATAGCTACTCTCCGTTGTGGTGTCGTATACAAAGACTGATGTTTCTTTGCATGAGAGGGGTGATCGGAGTTTTTCATATGAGACGGCATTTCCAATTTTTGCCAACAAGGTTTGGCAGCATAGGTTCTCTTACTTTTATTAGCTGAAATTTGATGCGTTGAGATCGGTTCTTTTACTCTGAGATGAGGTTGTTGTATATACAGGCCCGGACTCTGAAAAAATGGATGCTTAAGTGATTCAGCTGCGGTTGGCCTCTTGTTTGGATCCCAGGAACAAGTGAAGCGATCAGATCAATGGCTCCGGGGCTTGCAGTTGGTATCAAAGCCGAAATTACATGAATGTCAATGAACTGTGGAAATCGATACTTCAATGAAGCTGCAAGCCTTAATACTTGGGGCCATGTTTGCTGATTAGGGCTACCAATTACGCTGCATATTTTGAATATATGATCTGCTTCACAAGATCCAGGGAAAAGAGGACGAAGGGTAAAAAGTTCTACCATTATTACACCCATTTCCCACATATCAACAGCTGAGCCATACGAAGGCGACCGGAGCATAACTTCAGGAGCGCGATACCAACGCGTTGAAACATATTCTGTAAAAGGGGATTGTGAGGAGACCTCTCGCGCTTGACCAAAATCAGCAATTTTGATAACATCTTTGTTCAGTAACAGATTTTCAGGTTTAAGATCGGGATGAAAATATCCTTGTTGATGCATATACGCGATAGCTTCAAACAGTTGGAAGCACCAGTTCTGCACTTCAGATTCTGGAAAAGGATTGTCGCTGCGGCCTTTCATTAACTCGTACAAATTGCATTCCATGCACTCAAAAACAAAATATAAGTTGTTATTTTGTCTGACTGTGAGCGGGCAAATCTCACCGATTAAAAAATTCGCCAGCAGCCGGTGCAGACCTCCCAAGGCACTGTGAGAACCTGGGTGCCTATAAACGTGGAGTTATGTTTGAGCCTTGACGAAATATAAACGTGGAGTTATGTTTGAGCCTTAACCTTCGTCAGTTCGAAATCGAAATCTTGGTAGCCCTGTAAATATATATCTCTTGGCATCCTGCAGCATGTTACGGTCAATTGCTAGCGGAACTACTTCTAGTAAATGAAGCTTTAGTGACAGCTGACTCCGATGGTACTATTATGACGTCATGTTGCCACATGTCAACTCAAATCCAGATACCAAATTCCAAAGTTGACATCATCTTCTATCCACCAATCAGCGGTTTACAAAAATAGCTTTTTAACAAAATTAAAAAAAATATTTTACAAACCCTAAGTCATACTTTGCAAAACAGGTTTTAATTCTTTATAGCTGCCTCAAAAGGCACAACTAATACCAAATTCAAAGGAGTTTGACTTGTGATCGATTACAATATACCTGCCTCTATAAAAATGTGGAATATAAAATAACTAATATACCATTTATCCATTAAAAAATGAAAAATAGGATATAAAAGTCCTTATTAGCAGGTAAGATTGAAGTTACTTTTCATAATTGCCTCAATATTTGAGTGAGATCCGTGTCACTATTTTTTGCTGATTTATAGTTCTCTCCAATAGACGGATTTGCATTGCATTGTCGAATTCAAATGTGTAGATGCTTAATTATAACATGTCAACTCACGGAAAGCTCTCCATGCCTCTCTCACTTGTTATGGTTCTCTAGATCCCACTATAAATGAAATGAACGACGAACTCCACGAATGATGTTGCAACTAAATCCCATGGAAAATTTAAAATCTATGATAAGGAGGAAGCGACTAACTCCACGAATGATGTTGCAACTAAATCCCGTGGAAATTTTAAATTCTATCATTTCTATGATAAGGAGGAAGCGACTAGAGAGGTAATGAAGAATATATGCATTTCAACGGATAATTGGTTTTAACAAATTTGGGTAGACTCTCCTCAAATAAGAATCATTTTTACTTATTTCAAAAAGAATTTTCGTCACTTTTAAGCCACTTTCATGTGATACAGTTTAAGACTATTTATCTTGTGTGAAGGAGTTCAAGTAATGTTATGATAGTGTATTAAATATTTCAATAAAGATAAACCATCATTAAAACTAGGTTTAGTGAACTTTTCAATGTTTTTAGTTCAAGATTTTAAGTATAAATAGATAAGAGAAAAAAAAAGATAAGCTGATTTTCTCATTTGATTCTATCTTTGTAATAATATTTTTCCATTAATTCCATCTTTGTAATAAGAATTTTCCATTAAAGTCAAAAGCAGGAAGTTTTTATAACAAAAAACAAGATCCATTTATTGAGGCAAAACGAGCAGAATTTTAGACATCAAGGTTGTCTAAGTATGTATGTAATTCTCCATAAATTTGACTTTATTTCTAAATTCAGAAACTAAATAAATCTACTATTGTCTCCTTACAGATATGGCCTTAAGAATAAAGGAAAAGTTCAATAAAATATCCACAAACCCTATATCTAAAGTTCAAAAGGTGCGAACATTATTTCATTGCATTTTGTCCAACTCTTTTGCTTCAAAACTTTTTTATAGTGACTATAATTTATCACAACCTTATGGCATCTAGGTTTCTTGAACAGAACCCTGTAGTTTTCTCCTACTGAAAGCTGTCTTGATTCCTATAACAACAAAAACCTTTGGTATATTACTAGAAGCTTCTCCAGCAGCAGGGTTTTCAAGATCAGAAGAACCATCTTTCTATTAATCTTGCATTAAATCACCCAGTCCAAAACTAACTTATAATAAGTTGTTTAAGAATTAAAAACAAAATAAGTAGCCAATTAAAAACCAAATGTGCAACTGGCCTCGTATGGAGAACAAGCGCTTCTTTTGTTTTCTTCATGTTATTCTGAAGCCTCCCTCCAATTACGACGCTATGGTTCAAGATCCATAGTTAACCAGAAGTATCTAATCAAACCTATAATAAAAAGCTAGTCTTTTATAACAAAAAGGATGGAAACAACGTTCCACTTTGAACTTGGTTGAAAAGCACACCACCTACAGAACAAATCAGCCGCAACATAGAAACTCAGCAACAACATGAAATCAAGCCTACGGCATAAAAATTGTATGGATTTTTTTGGTTGATCTAGAGAGTAACCCTCCCAAATTGAATTTCAATAAACTCCACAGCTTATGATGCTTGAGGTTTTTCATTGGGTTTTGGATGGATAAATACTGATTAAAATGAATTGAAGTCTAAAGGGCCTCCAATCAAATTGGGAGACTAGTGTTTTTGCAACGTGGTAACAAACATGTCTCGTGATCTAGGCTTGTTATACAACTTTAGATGGTGACCATTGACTAATAGAGAAATGTTGGCATAATCAATGGATCATGTCTTGACTGCTCCATTATTTCAAACTTCAATGATTGCATAAGAACGTAACCAGCTTGTATGAAGTTTACCTTTGAAATCTAAGAATATTGAATCATAAAGTAATGCTCTTTTACCCAGCTAAAAGGATTTAGTTTTGATAAGATGGTCATGCCAACTATTTCTCTGCTACTTACATAGCTAAAAGGATTTAGTTTTAATAAATTGGTCATGCCAACTAGTTCTAGAGTTTCAACGTGCTACAGATTTTGTTGAGGAAACTCATCCAACAAGTTTAGATGGGTTAGTTCATGTTGAACAAATTCTGCTGCTTAAGAGTGTTTTGCTATCAATGGATGCAAGGTATTCAAATATGCATTCATTTTACATCACATTGCTCATACTTTGGTTCACCTTGTTTTATTTGAATATCAAATTGTTGTTTACAATAAGTATACAAATACCTAAATGTAAACGCCTTTAACACCATATCCTACAGGAATAAGCCAATGGGACTTATTCCAATCCAATCCAATGCAATTCAATGGGGCGTTTTCTAGTATCCTACAGTGATCAATTATCGCGAGTAAAAAAAACAGTGGAATCCCTATTTATTGGGTTGCGACATATTTCCCAAACCCTATAATTTGCCATTTTTGAGTCATAAATATTCCATTTCTTTGGTTCCGATGGAACTCCAGGCAATAACAAGAGATTTTTTTTTAAGAGATTTTTTGTTAATCAATTGTGGTTATGTGGGGTTCGATAGCCTACAGCTTCCCCATCAGAATGATCTATTAGAAGTATATGATCAGGCATATTCTTGAAATCTATGTGCCATTTTGGAGTAGAGATTGAATTTTGTGATTTTAATAAAAAATAAAAAATGCTTTTGAAAAATTTTTATCCCATAAAAAATTCTACGTCGAGCAAACTTTGAAAACAAAATTCTACGTCGAGGAAACTTTAAAGATAGGATGTGTGCTTAGCACAATTTATACTCACTCAAGCACGACATCAATCCTACACCATGGCCAAAATAAACGATCCATACATTGATTTGCAAAAGAAAAGGATCGTTTGTTAGCTTAAGTCCAGTCTAATGCAATCCTTTCCATCCTTATGTTTTGGCTTAATGCAATCCTTTCCATCCTTATGTTTTGGCTTTAGTCTGATCAAGAATCAGGCCTAAAAGACAGTTGATTAGTTTAACCTTCCTACCTATTAGCCATTTACTTAACTCTATAATTTAATTTACAAACTCAATGGCAGGTTATGTGCTTTATAGTTTTCTTTCCCAACATTACTGGTGCCTTTGAATTTATTTTTTCATAGAATTAGTTCCTTTCTCAAAATTAGGTATGGCTTTGAACTTTGTATATTCTTAGAGTTTTGCTTACTATGAAATAGAATCTTTTTATATTCATTGTGTTTTGTTAAGATGAAATTGTATTGTATTACAAAATCCCTAAGGTTACCACTATTATGTAATTAGTGGATAGTTTACTATGATATTGAATTACAAAGTGCTCAAGAAGATAATGTGAATAACATATATGTAATATGGCTTAGTTAAAAATAAGGCATGAAAATACTACAATTTATTCATGGCACATTCTACTACAAGTATTTGTATTACATATACAACTAGTTATTTATATACAATCAACGGAGATACTACATGCTTTGGAAAACTTTTCATAATAAAAACAAATTGTGACATTTGATTTCCATAAACAAATTGTGAAATTTAATTTCCAAACTTTTCACAATAAAAACAAATTGTGACATTTGATTTCCATAGATTAATCTTTAACCTTCAAACCTAAAGGCACGGAATATGAAACTCTGTTTCTAATCCTTGTTGAATAAATGGTGTTGTATTGCCTTGTGACGGTTTAACTATATAGGATTTTACTGGTCATGAAGGTGAACAAGTGTGTATCTTAACCTTTTCTTAATTACTAGTTATAATTACTAATCGTTATATATTTATATTTATTATTATTTATGCTTATTATATGATATTATTCATTTATTATGTCTGTTACATCGCCACCCCCTTAAGGCATGCTTTGTCCTCAAAGCATAATAAATTGGGTGCTCCCTCGCTGAGCAAGCTTCTCTGGTGGCATAATATTTTACCTTATATATCTTTAGGAGTTTTCTAGAGATTCTTATATGGGAATTTGCAAGGTTCCTTCGTATTTTTTGCATCATATATTGAAGTTTTTTGAGTTGGGTTTATAACTTGTTCTCTTGTTGCTTCTTGGATGTAAAATTGTATCATCATTCCATGTTTTCTAGAGCTTCTTCCATTCTTATTTGTTGTTTTTCTTCTTCTTCCTTGAGGATGGAACCTTAATTTCCATATAATTTATAATGTCTATCTTGAAGGTGGAATTCCATGTGTTATTCATTCATATTGGTGGAATAAGTGCCCAAATGCAATAACCACTCTGCACCTAGCACCATTTCCATATCATCAAGTGGTAGTGCACAAAATATTGATTTTATTTCTAGGTATT
Organism: Pseudotsuga menziesii; assembly: GCA_001517045.1. Taxonomy (NCBI): domain Eukaryota; kingdom Viridiplantae; phylum Streptophyta; class Pinopsida; order Pinales; family Pinaceae; genus Pseudotsuga; species Pseudotsuga menziesii. Next base: position 128,487 of record LPNX011058748.1, on the reverse strand, counting down.
GTATTTGAACATAAATATTATGACATCTTCCCTTATCGTTGGAGTGATGTCCATGAGAAACCTTAACAGTGAGGTCCTTAGTAGGGTACATAAAATGATTTAACTGCTTAGTGACAGTGATTTCAATACGGTTATGATTAGTACATGAATCTACAAGGATTGTTATTTTTTTATTTTTTATGATTCCTTTGGGTTTGAGTCTATTGGTTTGTGATTTTGTTGTTTCTCTTGCCTCTATTTTTGGAATATTGATCTCATGAGATGAGGTGGAACATATTTTTTGGTTACCTCTTGAACTTTATATTTTTTAGTAATATTTTCCCTTTAGGACACATTATTATCACCACTACTGATTAATGTGCATGAAATTGATGATAGTGGAAAATTTCATGGTGTTTCATCATCATCTGAATCCGAGTAATATTCCATTGTGATTTCCTTTTCTGTTCTTGGAACTTCTACTTATTTCCTATCAATTATTCGATAATGACGTAATGATGCATCTTCACATATATGCCCTGGAGTCCAATGTTTCTGACATTTACGATAAGGGTTTTCCTTTGTTTTGTCCTTTTCTAAATAGACGTATTTGTTATCTCTTGACGTGTCATAAATGGATGATTTTGTCATTAAAATTGTCCCATGTTGGGTATTGATTTTTCTTTTGATTATTTTTCCATGCTTCAAGTGTCCACCAAATTCCTTGGTCTTGAAAGTTTTAGCTCACTACAGATAATGGAATTCAACCCTAAAATATATAGTCTTAGAAATTTGTCATTCATAAGGTCAGGGAATCTTGTAGCTAAGAATTCCCACTCACGGGTATATTTGATCCAACCAGCAGTTGGCATGTTGTCGAACTTCAACAAAGTCTAGCACTTCGACTGCTTTGACGGGTTCAACATCGACCTCGACACAACCGACCTCAAGAAATATCGACAGGTTTCGCGCTCTACATACAACATCTTGACATGCCTTGTTGGCACCCGTCGAACGTCCATAGAATGTCTCTATATTCCAGTTATCTGTGACAGTTGAACTTCCAAACCATTATAAATTATTGTAACTAAACGTAATGGGTAGTCACCCAAGAGTCTCAGCATCCTCTATAAACATGTACATTGTTGTAACAATCAACCAACCTTCATAGAGAAGAAGTAATGATAGAAATTGGTTTGAATTATTGCATATTGTCTATGTGCATACTTTCTGTTGCTATAGCTTATTTCATGCTTTACTTGTTCTTTTTCTATGCTTCCACCATAACTGTGCTTGAATCATTCAGTTGACTGTTGTCCCTAGTGTGCATCTGGGAACAACCTGGATCATTAGCATCATAGCTTGATCCTGTTCAGAATCTTAAGTTACATCAGCACTTCCATCGAAGTTATTTAACTTATGCATGTTCAAACACGCTTGCAAACTCAGCAACACAAGAATACACTTCCTTCAACCTCATAAAATATGGTTGAAGAAGTAATAGACATGCAACTAACGAGACATAACAACTCATAGAAAAATCACTAGCTCTCCAGTGGACTGAAATGTTTTCCCATTTCAGCAAGATTCTCATGCAAATCACTTCGAACTCCGAGGAATCTTCGACACAACCTCACTCAGTTAAAATCACCCCCTTCAAAGTGCAAATGAATCTGGACATACCAAATCTTGAAGCAAGATTGATGTGGAATCCGTCGACAATTGGGTACAATAATTGGAATCTTACTATCAGCCCCTTCAAAGTGAAATTGAATCTGGACATACCAAATCTTGAATCAAGATTGATGCAAAACCCATCGACAATTGGGTACAACAATTGGAATCTTACTACTCTGTGAATCAACTATCCAAAGAGGAAAATATCACCATTGAATCCTTGAATATTTCAACCTCCATACACTAATGTGGGAAAATTTATCAACAAATATGGAAAAAGAAGGCAACCCCATAGACACATGGCTAAAAAATTTCAAATACGTTTGAAAGGAGTTCTACCCACCCAAATATATTGAACAACAATATAAGAAGTGGCAGCAGCTAAGGAAATGGAAATACCAGTCCATTCAGAGTTATACCAATGAGTTCGATCGACCCATGACTAGAATTGGCATCCAAGAAGAAGAGAAATTGCCTATCCTGAAGTACATTAGTGGATTATCCATGTACATTCAGCAAGAGATAGATTTTCTAACTATGATTACACTTACAGATGCATTTCATTACTCCAGCAAACATGAAGCTAATCAAAAAGGAAAATCATGTTTTGTGAACAAGCCAACAGGTCGAACATCCGACAAGAAGTCACCAAACGACTTTGACAAGTTTAAGAACCCTTCTTAGGCGACTCCTCTAAATCCCTATCATCACAAGAATAATTTTCATAAAGATAGTAGGGATCGCAACAAACAAGCTCCTACTGGGGGTCACGTCCCTACCCCTCATACCGACAATGGAGAGGATGTGACTAAGCTGTTGCTACTGTCAAATGGGATATCTAGCCCCATGAACATGATAATAAAAATGCATTGAATTAAATTCATACATGGATGCATTATAAATGAAATAAACAGCAGAAGAAAAACACATTCATTCAAGCATTCAACATGTTCATAGTAATTCATAAAACAAATATAGTTGCAGAAATTAAATACACAAAGAATACTTATGTTGAGAAGAAGCTTCCCCACAACTACGTATGCCATTGCAACATTCCACCCAACCATATGCCGGTGTGCTCATCAATCTCTCAGCGCCACTACCACCCTGAGTTGGGCATGATTTCCATAAGGAAATAGGGAACAACAGGCTTACACACAGCAATACCATACACCCATAGTCAATCCAACACACAGTTGGGTTTCACAGACTATTAGGAAAACAATCCAATAACATGGGGGCCTTGGACCTCCTCATCCAAGCCAACAATCACTTCCAAAGACATTCAACCATCTAACAGATGGGTTCCTTTGACTTACTCAACCAAGTCAACACAAGCATGCACTTCACGGCAAAGTTTAAATTGTTGGTTATGGACAAAAACATCCTAGAAGCCAAAACGAAAAGGAAACAAGGGTAAAATAGCCCTCTGATAGCAATTTTGATTTCAGAGATGTCTATGGCTTCACATGGGAAAAAATGACTGCCATAAACCCCAAAATCATGGTTCTATCCCCCCCCAACCACTGAGCCTAACCAACAACGGGTTTGCAACCAAGAACAAATTGGTAAAATTGGGGAAAAACACCCTATGAGTGAAATATGATTTCACAAAACATTTCTAGGCATTTTAGAGGCTAAAACGACCCCCATCCACACCTAATTCGTGCGTCTCCTTTTCCCATTCACTGCACAACTCCAAAAATGAAAATCTGGGTATGGAAAAATAAAGAAACAACAAAAAAACGTGGAGGTAAATGCTCAGAAAGATCTTGCTGCGTGAGAGAGAAAATGCATGGGTTAATAATGGCTTAGGCCTCCTTTTCCAAGTATTTACTTGGCCCATACGTCAAAATTTGTTTTCCCAAAAATGGGTGCTCTACCCAATTCAAAATTGACCCCCATGCCTTACCCATTCCCATGCACTAACTTCCTCAACCAACTTCTAGATGACTGGGCACAAAAGGAAAAAATGTGTAGTTGACCACTTTATGGGTTTTCCCTTAGATATTTGGCGTTTCCCCATAGGCTCAAAGGTTTGAATATTTTCCCCTCCCTATTTCTTGTGAAATCATGCCCCCGTCTCTTTAACGTTGCAGCGCATAGCTAGTTGTGGTATTTTTATTAATTTGCATTTTTACATGATGTCTCAAAATAGATTGTGCCTGGCTAGCACATAAACCATCAACATCGATTTTAATTGTCGAAACATAAAACACCAAATCCGTGGTGGGGCATTTTCCTTGAGCTCCACACCACGATCTAATACAATATTTACATCATATGCAATTTAATACCATGGGGTCAAAACCGGGGTGTTACATTCCCCTCCCCCTTCAATAGCACTGTCCTCAGTGCTTTACAAATTTGAACAAAAATGCTATACTGGAACTACCTCAGTTCTCTTCAAACTTGAACAAAATGGATGTGCCAATCACATGGCATCCTCCAGCTCCCACGTAGCCTCTTCAAAACCGTAGTGCTTACTCAACACCTTTTTTTTTCCAATGGCACGTTCTGGAACTCTTCCAAGTCCTTGCTTGCATGATTCAGCACACACCACAGGATGTTTTTCTGGTCTTGGAGAATCCTTCTCCTCAGCTTGGAACATTTCCATTGTTTTTGGAAACCAACAATGCCTATGCTCAAGCCCAAGAAATGAGTCAATTCCCATGTTAGTATTCACAAGATTTTCCAAAATCATAGATGAATCACATGTACATGTATATTGACATAAAATCAACAAAGAGTTTCCAAGCGAACCAAATACTCATCTGCATAAGTATCTTATTTTTGGTTCTACGGGTGTCCGACTAGGCTTTATACAACCATGGCACTCACAACCCTAACCCACCCCACACTTGGGTGTGCATTAAAGGGTAGCCAAATTTCTGCAAGCCTCAGATCACCTAAAAACACCTCTCAACCGAGGTCTGACAGCTCTATTCTTGATCCCAACACCTTTTCGATCGCTTCAATGGAAGTTCTACTCAAGAGCCTGCACCTCCTCTAGGTGCTTACCAATATTAGGTGCTTCCCTTCCGAACACCACAATTAATTTAATTCACATGCCAGACTCATTCCTATAGGATGCAATCTATAACAAGGTTTTCAAAACCATGGCAGCATCATGTGCTCATGTATATTTAGAGAAAATCAGCAACAACAAAATTTTGATAAGTAAACCAAGTACTTATCTGTATAGAATCTCTCAACCGAAGTCTGGTCAGACCCTACTTCAGAGCCTAACACCTCCTTGGGTGCTCAATGGCATATCTAGCTTACAGGCCTAGCACCTTTCCCAGTTCTCACCAATGCTTAGGCGCTTCCTTTCCAGGAACCATAACATATTAATTCAAATGTCAGATTCATTTTCCTAGGATTTATTTCTTAACAAGATTTTCAAAATCTTAGCTGAATCATTATGAACATGTGAACTACAAAAAATCAACCAGGATTTTCCAAGTAATCCGATACTTATCTATATAGCATCTCTCAACCGAGATCCGAATAGCCACACTTCAGATACCAACACCTCCTTAGGTGCTTAATGACAGTTATGGCTTAAGTTCCCAGCACCTCCTCCAAGTGCTTACCGATTCTTAGGCGCTTCCTTTCCAGACATCATAATACCTATGGGTTATTCTCTTCATAGAGCCCCCACTCTCATGACAGTCCCCTTAGGGTGTGAATGTGTGCAGAAAAAATTATAACTGAATGTCTTACATCCTGGGTGTCCCCAATGATGCATACCAGTGCCTAGCTGGCAGGGGGGAGAAGCTATGTACCCAGTACATCCTTCCAGAGGAGCCATGTACTCCCTGTACATGTCTCCATTGTCTCACCTGCGTTACATACAAGCATGCAGTTCATATGAGATGTCATCATAAAAAAAATTCAATCATAGGTTTCCAAAACTATTCCAAGCATGTTCCTCTAAGAATCTATGTACACTCAGTACATCCTTTCGAGGAGCCATGTACACCCAGTACATATTTTCATCACCTCACCTACGTTACATACAAGCATGCGGTTCACATGAGATTTCATGATAAAAAAAAATTCGATCATAGCTTTCCAAACCTATTCCAAGCACATTCCTCTAAGAAGCTATGTATACCTAGTACATCCTTCCAAGGAGCCATGTACACCCTATACATATTTTCATCATCTCACTTGCATTACATACAAGCATGCAGTTAATATGAGATGTCATCATAAAAATTTCAATCACAGATTTTCAAATCTATTTCATGCATGCATGATTTCCCAAGTATCGAACAATCAATAACATTGATAGTCAAATAAAAATATGAACTCCCAATCCTGCTTCTTGTAGAAAATCATATTTTTGCAACCATGAGGCCATCCTCATATTGTTTTTCTTTTGAAAGTGGGATTACTTATCTATTACTTACACATGTTGTCCCAAAACCTATACATCCACATACAACATGTCATATTGACACCATTTTAAATTAGCCAAACAACCACAGTTAGCAACAGGAAACTTCAGACATCAAGCAATGAAACACAAGCATATCCATTTTTAGCATGATTCAAAACCATCACAAGATCCAATCATCTGTTCTTAGTCATGAGATCCTTCTCATGGCTCATGGCAGCTTCCTGTCCTAGGTTTCATTGGGTGCACCCATACTTCTTTGCTCAGGTCATTATACCTATAGCCTTCAGGAAGTCCTCATATGTATGCTCATACACACAAGGGCCATTTTCTCATGGAACTATAAGTTCATATGTAGGCTTCCTTGGCCTATACCTAGGCTCCACTTTACCTGCAGAATATATTTCAGTGAACTTCCTGCAATGTCCTGCAAGTCCCACAAAAGATCTTACATCTGTTAACTTTCTTGGAGTAGGCCAACTCATCAAGGTCTCAATATTTTCAAGGTCTACAGATATTCCTTTATCAAAGATAATGTGACCCAAATAATGAATTCTATCCTTATAGAAGTCACGTTTGCTCAAACCTACATACAACTTATGCTTCCTAAGCAATTTCAAAGTCAGCCTCGAATGTTCCACATGTTCTTCCTCATTCTTAGAATAAATAATAATGCCATCAAGGAGAACAAGAACTAACTTGTCTAAAACTTACTAAAAACATTATTCATGAGGCACATAAATGTAGCTGGTGCATTTGTGAAACCAAATGGTACCACTACAACTCATAAGAACCATACCTTTCCCTGGATCCTATCTTATGAACATATTCATCCTTGATTCTTACCTGATGGTAACCAGACCTTCAGTCAATCTTGGAAAATACCTTTTCTCCTCTTATTTGATCAAGAGGTCATCAATCCTAGGTAAAGAATACTTGTTCTTCACAGTGAATTTATTCATCTATCTGCAATCAATACACAACTTGCGTGTACCATCTTTCTCTTTCACAAACCAGGCTAGTGCTCCCCATGGGCACACACTTGACCTGACATACTTATTTTCCCACAACTCTTGCAGTTGCATCATTAGCTCTAGCAATTCTGGTATACTCACTCTATAGGGTGTCTTGGACACCGGTGCTTTACCTAGCACAAGTTCAATTGTGAGATCAATTTCCCTATTTGGAGGAAGCCCTAGAAATTCATTAGGAAAAACATCCCTGAATTCCTGCAACACATAAAAAATTTCCAACTTAGGGGGTTTCATTATCTGCTGCCTCCAAAACATGAACTACATACACTCTACAATATTTCCCACATAACTTCTTCAGCTGCATGGCTAGAATATGCCCAACAAAAATCACCTTTGGAATGTCTCTTACAACCTTTAGATTGGCTTCTTCATCCAAGCATTCAAAAGTCTTGTTGTAACAATCAAGATTTTCTCTATGTGCTTCCAACCAATCCATTCCAATGGGGACATCATAGGATCCAAGTGGAAGAACATTCAGATTTGCACGAGTGACTAACCCATTCATAACCAATGGACATTTCCTTACCACCTTACTGACCTTCTTCTTGGTTCCAGTGGCTAGTTGGACTAACCATGATCTTCTATGCTTTGACTTCTTCAAAGTGCACATCTCAACAAGTCTAGGGGTGACATAGTGGATTAATCAGAATGGAAACAATCTGCTCAACAGTCTCACCCTCAAATTCCACCATAGTTTATTGATGATCTTCCTTTGTTGATTTAGGAGGAGAGAAGGTTTGAAACATTTCAGCAACACTATTATCAAAATATGCCAGTGTCTTCCCCTACTTCTTCATTTATATATGGGGCAACCTTACAAGGTTCATCATGTGTTATTCCTGCAGATATACACAATTCATTAATGTCAAAAATATTGAATTTCTTATCTCCCATTGACTTTCTTAACAACACATCCTTCTGTTGGTCTAAACTCTCCCAAGATTTAACAAGGCGTTCAATTAGTCATTCTTCTGTACCATCTTTCCTAAGATGATGTTATGTTCTGCTTCACAACAGTGAACATATTCCCCTGTCAATCGTACAATTCTACCTTTTCTCAAAGAATTCATCCTATGCTTCACAACCTGCATATATACACCATCTAAATGTGCTTCAATACCATCTTCGTATGGTGTCCCTTCATCTATAACAAAATCATGTCCTAATTTCATAATTTTTTCTTCCAAGGGGACTCCCTCTCTATCAGAATACAATCTTGACTATGCTTTATAGAAATGTCCTGTACATTTGTTTTTCTCCCCTTATCTTCTTATCATCTTTAACTGACTGTTTCAGGGGGACAACGGGGTCCAACTTTGCCATTTTCATCCGATCGACAAAAACTTGCCGAGTCTTCTATCGTTTCGGAAAAAAAAAATTAACTTTTCTTCGGATCGGAAAAAACTTGCCGAATCTTCCGATGTGTCAAAAAAATTCTGAAATTTCTTCCAATCAACAAAACTTTCCAAACTTCCCACCAGGTCTGAAAAATTTCAAGTTTTCTTTCGATGTGTCGGAAAAATTCCAGAATTTTTTTCGACATGGAATTTTTGACACAGAGAAAAAAATTTCTTCTTCCTTTCATCGTTGAAAATTCAACTTTCCACCCAACCGTATCGAATTTAACTTAACTTTCCACCCAATCGTTATCGGATGCAACTTAACTTTCCACTTGACCATTGTCGGCTACAACTTAACTTTCCACCCGACCATTGTCAGCTGAAACTCCACAAGTTTTCTAATGCGTGTCAGCAACTCTTTACTAAACCCAGTCGAACTATCGGCAAAACTCGCCAATTTTCGCCAATTTTTCCAAACACTTAGAAAAAATTTCGTAGAATTTTTCTTTGTCTTCTCGTTGGCTTGATTCAGCCCTTTCACGCCAACATGCATCGACTCAATTCATGTTTTCTCGCTAACATGCATCAGCTCAACTTCAGCTAACCCAACCGAAATGTGTCGACTCTACTCAGCCTTTTCAAGTTGATATGCGTCATGATGATATTCATCATATCGACTCAGCTAATCCAGCCGACATGTGTCCGGTCGACTCGACAAACTGAGCCGACACAGGAAACATTCCCACACTTAGAAAAAATTCTAAAATTTTTATGTCTGCTTCTTTTCTTCTACTAACCACAGAGAGTGATCCTGCCTCTGTCAACTGCTCTTCATGGCCCATTAAGGCCCAATGCCTAAACCATTTCCTTGATACCACACTGTCATGTCCTACCCCTCATAGCGACAATGGAGAGGACGCGACTAGGATGCTGTTGTTATTAAACGAACAATCTAGCCCCATGAACATGATAATAAAAATGCATTGAATTAAATTCATAAATGGATGCATTATACATGAAATAAACAGCGGAAGAAAAAAACATTCATTCAAGCATTCAGCAAGTTCATAGTAATTCATAAAACAAATACAGTTGTGGAAATTTAATACACAAAGAATACTTATCTTGAGAAGAAGCTTCCCCACAACTAGCTATGCCACTGCAATGTTCCACCCAACCATAGGCCATTGTGCTCATCAATCTCTCAGCACCGCTTCCACCCTCAAAGTGGGCATGATTCCCACAAGGAAATACGAAACAACAGGCTTACACACAAAAAGACCATACACCCATAGTCAAGCCAACACCCAGTTGGGTTTCACAAACTATTAGGGAAACAATTCAATAACATGGGGGCCTTGTACCTACTCATCCAAGCCAACAATCACCTTCAACCATCTAACATATGGGTTCCTTGGACTTACTCAGCCAAGTCAACACAAGCATGCACTTTGCAGCAAAGTACAATTGCTGGGAATGGACAAAAACGTCCTAAAAGCCAAAACAAAAAGGAAACAAGGGTACATTAGCCCTCTGATACAAATTTCAATTTTAGAGATGTGTATGGCTTCATGTGGGAAAAAACAACTGCCATAAACCCCAAAATCGTGGTTCTATTTCCCCCAACCACTGAGCCTAACCAAAAATGGGTTTGCAACCAAGAACAAATTGGTAAAATTGGAGAAAAACACCCTGTGAGTGAAATACGATTTCACAAAATGTTGTTGGGAATTGTAGAGGCTAAAATGACCCCCATCCATACCCAATTTGTGGGTCTCATTTTCCCATTCACTGCACAACTCCAAAAACGAAAAATATGGGTATGGAAAAATAAAGAAACAACAGAAAAACGTGGAGGTAAATGCTCGGAAAGCTCCTACTGCGTGAGAGAGAAAATGCATGGGTGAATAATGGTTTGGGCCTCCTTTTCCAAGTATTTACTTGGCCCATAAGTCAAAATTCGTTTTCCCAAAAATGGGTGCTCTTCCCAATTAGAAATCGACCCCCATGCCTTTCCCATTCCCATGCAATAACTTCCTCAACCAACTTCTAGATGACTGGGCACAAAAGGACAAAATGGGTAATTGACCACTTTATGGGTTTTCCCTTAGAGATTTGGATTTTCCCCATAGGCTTAAAGGTTTGAATATTTCCCCCTCCCTATTCCTTGTGAAATCATTCCCCCATCTCTTTAAGGTTGCGACACATAGCTAGTTGTGGTATTTTTATTAATTTTCATTTTTACATGATGTCTCAAAATAGATTGTGCATGGCTAGCACATAAACCATCGACATTGATTTTAATTGCCAAAACATAAAACACTAAATCCATGGTGGGGCCTTTTCCTTAAGCTCCACACCACGATTTAATAAAATATTTACATCATGTGCAATTTAATACCATGGGGTCAAAAGCAGGGTGTTACACTGGGAAATGGTGTGATTATCACAATTCAGCATGGTATGATACATCATAATGAAAAGCTCAGAGACATTTTTAGAAAAATCGTCAACATCCAAATTTTTCGACAGAACCCTCATAGAATCTAATTCAGATGCATCAACCCTCTTGTCTTTGACTTTGACTACTCCGACAGCCTCGACTATCGTCGTTGGGGAGGAACGAGAATGCTTGTTCCATACATGGATATGGTTTCAGAAAAATCCATTACATATTATTGTGGTCAATTCTAGTTAGAAGAAGTTCATTTATGAATATCTTGTGAAGAAATTAGGTCTTATCACCACTCCACATCCTCAACCATACAATATCGATTGGATGAAGGATAGACAGGAACTAAGAATCACACACCAATGCAGACTCACCTACTACATTAATCCTTTTGAGGATGAAGTACTCTATGATGTGATGCTTCTTTCTATATTTGACGCCCTATTCGGAAAACCTTACCTATGGGATTGACACAATACATAGCAGTCACAGCCTTAGAAGGTGATTGTAAAAATTCAGAATCAATGGCACGACATACCAGAGCAATAACCCACATCAACGGTTGCTATGATATCTACCAAACAAACAAAGAAGCTTATCAATCATGCTCAGAAGTTTGCATTAATTATGATAAAGCCTCAACATTCTAGGAATACTGCAGCAACAAGTCAACTCATCGACCAACGCAACTCCCAACAACAACAATAGATTGACCACATTCTTGAGGAATACTGGAACGCATTTCAAGAGCCGAACGGAATACTCTACATTGTCAGGTAAAACACTCCATTGAACTTGTTCCTCGTTCCTCATTACCTAACGCATCATTTATAGAAGATCCATTCTCAAGAATGAATAAATTCGCATGAAAATACAGGATTTGATTGACAAGGTTCATATCTGCTCCAGCTCATCTCCTTGTGGAATTCCATTCATCTTAATTCCAAAGAAATACAGGACTTAGCACATGTGTATCGACTATAGGGATCTCAATAACATTTTAGTAAAGAACATATACCCTCTTCCACGGATAGATGAACTCATCGATAGTCTGAAAGGTGCTAAGTTCTTTATGAAACTCAACCTTAAGTCAGGATATCATCAAATTCCGATCAAGTCCATCGATGTATGGAAAACGGATTTCAAGGCCAAGGAAGGATTTTTTGAATGGTTAGTCATGCCTTTCGGCTTAACCAATGCAACTACAACCTTCATGAGATATATGGACAACCTTATATGAACTTTCATCGGCAAGTGTGTCATTGTCTATCTCGACGATATCTTGATTTTCAATTGATCATGGGAAGAACATGTCAAACAGCTTGGACAAGTCTTCGACACTCTACAGCAACATCGACTATATATGAACATGGATAAATGCTCATTTGCGATGACCAACATCAAATATTTGGGGTATGTAATCAACTATGTAGGAATTCATGTCGACCCATAAAAAGTACAGATCCTCAAATACCGGCCCATTCCTCAAAACATTCATCAACTAAGAATTTTTCTTGGTTTCATTAATTTCTATCAACGGTTCATACTCAGCTTCAGCCACATCGCATGCCCTTTGAATCAGTTGACGAAAGGAAATGGGAAAATTGTCTTTAAATGGACATTGACACAACAACGATATTTTGAGCAACTCAAAAACAAGCTTTGTAATGCACCAGTACTTATGTTACCTAATTTGCATCAGCCCTTTGATATTGAGATGGATGCATCGGACTATGCTCTCAACGCAGTGATCACACAGTTGGGTCACCCAGCCACGTTTCATTCTAAAACTTTCAATGACACTATTAGAAGGAATTCAATGTATGGAAAAGAACTGTACGCCATTGTGCAAGCTCTTAAGAAATGGATATTCTTGGGAAGGAAATGGTCATCCTCATTGACCATAAACCTTTTCATTTTTCTCTGTCCCGGCCGAAACTACAGACAACTCAACAACTCAAGTGTATTAATTACCTGTAACAATTGTAGTTGGTAATTAAGTATCAGAAAGGAAAATCCAATGCCGCAGTTGATTGTCTCAGCCGACCACCCATTACTCTATTGTCTACAATGATGAGTATGCAGGGTTATGAAACCACTACTTGGCCATGATTTTATTCGGTAGACTTTCAGTTATCCACAATTTATAGACAAATTCAGACCAACAAGTTTTCTACTACCAACTACTTCCTGAAGGACACCTTGCTATACAAGATTAGACAACTTTTTGTACCAACCGATGAGCACCGACAGAAGCTCATCTGGGATGTGCACTATAGTAATACTGGAGGACATTTTGGAGTCGCAAAACCACTTGTGATCCTCCAAAAGTATTTTACTGGCCTTCACTTAAATATGACGTCAACAAATACATTCGATTGTCCGTGGTTTGTACCATTGTTAAACTGCTGAATCTATGAAAAGGAATATACACACCCCTACCAGTTCCTAGTCGACCATGGGCTAGTCGACCATAGGAATCTATTTCTATGGACTACTTGATGGGATATCCAACTACCAAACATCAGCATGACATGATCTTAGTATTAGTTGACAGATTTTCCAATATGGCTATACTTATACCATGTAAGAAGTCTAAGACAGCACAACAGACTGCTCATCTCTTCTTCGAACATGTGTGGAAACATTATGGCCTCCCAATGAACATTATTTCTGATAGAGATGATATATTTGTCAGCACCTTTCGGAAAACTCTCTAGCAAAAAATCGACATGAGACTTTATTTGTAGACTGGCTTCCATCCACAGACAGACAGAAAAACGAAAGTTGTAAATCGCTTGGTAGTACAACTGATTCGCATGTACAACCACAAGCATCATCGAACATGGGATGAAATCCTTCCATACATACAACATAGCTACAATCGTGCTCAACACAGTTCCACAGGAAAGATTCCATTTGAGATCTGTTATGGATTTCTACCCTCGATGCCTATTGAGTTGATCAGTTCCTGGACACAGTCGAATGAAACCAACTTCGAAGAACGAGAAGTGGAGAAAGAATTAAAATTCAGAGATCAAATATACAAACAAGCACAAGAAATGTTGCAACAAGCTACTACAATATCCAAGGCCGCCCGACACGACAAGCATCATATTACTCAGTCATTCCAAATTGGGTATCAAGTCTGGTTACATCTAAAGAAGGAGCGCTTCATTGGTCCATATAGAAAGTTGAAACCTTTTGCGACATGGTCCATACAATAGAGTGCTTAAACAGATTGGAGAAAATGCTTTTCAGCTCGATAATCCTGCATGCCTGGCCTACATCCAGTATTCAATGTGGATTTACTTCGACCATACCATGCACCATTATTGGAATAGAACGACTTCCAGACATCAGAACCCGAAGACATCCATCCAGATGTTTAGGAACCTCTTCTTTGTGAAACCATTGTGGGATGACGCATAGGTCGTACAAGGATGAACTCCATTCCCTAGTTTCAAGTGGCTAAAGTTGGACAACTCCCCACACAAGGAAAATGGTACTCTACTACTGAAGTAGCCAACAAGTTTCCTCACCTGAACGAATACACAATCGAGACCATCGTTTCTTAAGGAAGGAGGAATGATCCAACCAGCAGTTGGCATGTTGTCAAACTTTGACAAATTCTATCACTTTGACTGCTTCGACTACTTTGACTGCTTAGACAGGTTCAACATCGACCTTGACACAATCAATCTCGACAAACATCAACAAGTTTCACACTCAAAATACAACATATTGACATTCCTTGTCGGCACCTATCAAACATCAACATAATGTCTCTGTCTTCCAGTAGTCTGTGACTGTTGAACTTTCAAACCGTTATAACTTCTTGTAATTGAACGTAACGGGTAGTCACCCAAGATTCTCAGAATCCTATATAAACATGTACATTATTGTAAAAATCAACCGAACTTTGTAGAGAAGAAGTAATAATATAAATTGGTTTTAATTCTTACATATTTTTGTGTGCATACTTTCTATCAATATAGTGTATTTCCTGCTTTATGTGTTATTTTTATGTGCTTCCACCATAACAATGCTCGACTCATTCAGTCAACTGTTGTCCCCAACGTGCACCTAGGCACGACTTGGATCAATATTCATTCACTATCCATATTTGTATCAAATGCGTGAACCTTGTAAACGTGTTGTCTTCTTCATCATCGTGAAATCGTTTAAGAAATTCTTATGTGAACATTTTCCAATTTACTAAGAATCCACTGGTTTTCTTAGACCACCAAGTGAACCAATCATATGCATCACCATCTACGTGCAAGGATGTCATCGATATTTTTTGTAGTTAATTAGTGGGTGGATTCATATCTAGGATTCCTTCCATTTTATTGACCCGTGCGATAACTTTCCGGTCATCTAATCCATCATACTTAGGAAGCTCAATCTTGATCTTATCCCAATGTCCTGTGTTATCTTGATGTCTTTGATAACCTGCATTTTGGTCTTCACGACTTAGTGGTGATTTTCTATTTTCTAATGGTTGTGGTGATAATGTTTCTATCGTTTCGGTTAGGTTAACGATTCTTTGTGTGTGGTCACAACTTATTCCCATTACTTCTTTCTAATCCTCAATCCTTTTTCTTGATTCCTCTAACCAACGATATTAATATTGTTCTTTACCTTGTTAATTCTGTCAGTGAAAAAATTATTCATGGTTTCAATTAATTTAGTGAATTTGTCGCTTAGTGATGTTAGTCCATTCACTAATTCTTTTTTACCATCCACCAAATATTTTTTACCTTTCTCAACATTCCCAAAACAGTGTCTCACGCTATTGAACTCATCTCTATACGGTTTAAATCAACATGTAGTTCATCATTGCTAACCATCATGTAATTTTTCTTTTTTGTCGACCCCACTATTTTTTTCTTGTTGCGCCGAGAGGCGCATTCTACAGCCCGTATGAAGTAGAAGTGTAATTCCATGCTCAATGTGGAGATGACACGTGTCACTTTAAAAAGTCAGCTTAATATCTATATATACAAGTCGACTTAATAATTTCTCTTATATATATATATATATATATCCCCAAAACAAATAAATGAATCAAAACAACTCTACACACTTCAGAATAACCCTAAGATAAATTTTAGAGTTTGTCTATATGCGAATGCATGTAATTTGAGTTTCTGTGTCAAGTGGGTAAACTATTTTCAATGCCAAATAAAGGCCAAATAAATAATTTTTTATATGTATTTAAAAGAAATAGTTTGATGAGAAAGCTAGATCTCGCAGAGTCCGGTATCTATAAAATATGATATACGCGTAAAATATTTTCTAGGCCAAATAACATTTACAGTTTATATGAGTAAATTCCAATTAATTAACACAATAGCAATTGGAACATTGGATTATTTTGATGTCTCCAGACCTGAGTTGGATTATGTTAAGACATTTGGAACATTAGCACAACGGCCATGGTAGGCTCGGCCCCCTTAATTAAGTTTGAGGCTCACATTCTACCATCAACGGTGTGCTTCTCCTGAATAACCTGATCTGCAACAAAAGAGTCTCCAAAGACCAGAAACCCAAAATCTCTGGCTCAGCCAACATCCACCACATTGCCGTAGTGACCACAATAATCCTTCAGCCTCTCTTTAGAGGTGTCCGATGATATTCCTCCAATAAAAATCTATAAAAGTCTTGCCATTATAGTTTTACCCACCCCGCCGGTTTATATTGGTTTTTGTTAATATAATAGCAGAGAGAGATTTGTGTTTTATTATTATAATAGCAGAGAGAGAGAGAGTAGGCTTACTCCGCTCGACCCATTTTCTGAATATCTGCACAGGCATGCAACCCTAAATTCGTAAAAACCAAGGAATAGAAATGAGAGGTTATAATATATTTGTTCTCCATCAATTTTTGTCCTTTTTTTTTTATTTTAATAGCAGAGAGTATTATTAATATATTTGTTATTAGAATTTGTTTGCAATTGCTTAAAATGCATATAGTTTATTAGTGTTGTTTTAAATGTATGTATGTGGAATAAACAAATTGTTTAAAATGCATGTTGTTTAAAACTATACAAAGGCTTTCATGTTTTAGACTATTTTCGTGTTGTTAATTATATGTATATATTAAGACATGTAATTTTAAAAATAGAAAAAAAATTCAAATCCTTAGAAAAATTAGAAAAACAAAAAAAAAATCTGAAATTGATAGATCTTTTATTTTTAATTATTATAAAACTTAAAAAATTACTTATTTTTTTACATTTTTTGATGTTGCTTTGAATATTATTGATCACTATGCATATTCTTGACATTGTTTTTGTTTTATATAGGATTATATATTGTAAATTATTCAAATTTGATCTTCAAGATGTCAATTACTAATGGGGAACTAAACAACAATAATGTTGAAGATGTATGAAACCAACAAGACAATGAGTTAGATGTCAAGCTTTCAATCAAATGCAACAACTCATTGAAATTGAAAGAGAAGAAATGAGGAAATAAAAAAGTGAGAGACAAAGATTGCGGCGAGAGCAAATGACTGATGATCAAATACAAGAACAACGAAGAAAAGACCATGAAGGGAAAATATTGCAATTACAAAGACAAAATGAGCATCATAGGGAGGATCATAGAAGTCAAAATCAAGATAGAGTATTATCACACAAGCACATTCTACAGCCCAGTATGACGTAAAAGCCTATTTTTGTGCTCAATGTTGAGGTTGACACGTGTCACTTAAAAAAGTCGGCTTAAAGATTAAGCTGAACTTAATATCTATATATACAAGTCGGCTTAATATTTTCTCACAAGTGGACATATATATATATATATATGAAACAACACAACTCTTCACACTTCAAAAACGCAGAGCAATTTCAGATTATGTCTAAGATATGGGAATACATGTAGTTTCAGTTTCTATCTCAAATATGCAGATGTATATTTAATAAATTTTATAAATTTTATCAATTACTAGGCTGTAGAAATTACTTTCGATGGTATGTTGAACCACTCGTAACCTGGTCCTCACCAATCCGTTGACATTCGTTAAGACACTTGGAACATTGGATTATTTTGATGTCTCCAGACATGCGTTGGATTCTTGATTATTTCAAAGTCTCTAGAAAAAATGATTCAGGAAGAAGGATGAAGATGGGAGAAGAATAATTGAATCTATTCAACATGATGAATTTGGGCTAGATGTAGAGCGAGTCATTGAATCTCTTGAAGAAACAACATGCATGTTTGAATCATTCATTGTTTTCTTTCACAAGATATATATTCCCATGATTCTCATGTCCTCCCTAAATTGATCCAAAATGCAGATGATAGTGCTTATCCTACTCATGTGGAGCTGACTTTCTCATTTATCCTACAAAGAATGAATCATGAATTGCGCTTCACCATTGAAAACATTAGAGATCTTTGTGACATTGGAAATTCAACAAAAAAAGGCTCCAATGCCTAGATATATTAGACAAAAAAACACTGTTGTATGCGAATGCATGTAATTTGAGTTTCTGTGTCAGGTGAGTAAATTGTTTTTAATGCCAAATAAAGGCCAAATAAATAATGTTTTATATGTATTTAAAAGAAATAGTTTGATGAGAAAGCTAGATCTCGCAGAGTCCGGTATCTATAAAATATGATATACGCGTAAACTATTTTCCAGGCCAAATAACATTTACAGTTTATATGAGTAAATTCCAGTTAATTAACACAATAGCAATTGGAACATTGGATTATTTTGATGTCTCTAGACCTGAGTTGGATTATGTTAAGACATTTGGAACATTAGCACAACGGCCATGGTAGGCTCGGCCCCCTTAATTAAGTTTGAGGCTCACATTCTGCCATCAACGATGTGCTTCTCCTGAATAACCTGATCTGCAACAGAAGAGTCACCAAAGACCAGAAACCCAAAATCTCTGGCTCAACCAACATCCACCACATTTCCGTAGTGACCACAATAATCCTTCGACCTCTCTTTAGAGGTGTCCGATGATATTCCTCCAATAAAAATCTATAAAAGTCTTGCCATTATAGTTTTACCCACCCCGTCGGTTTATATTGGTTTTTGTTATTATAATAGCAGAGAGAGATTTGTGTTTTATTATTATAATAGCAGAGAGAGAGAGAGAGTAGGCTTACTCCGCTCGGCCCATTTTCTGAATATCTGCACAGGAATGCAACCCTAAATTCGTAAAAACCAAGGAATAGAAATGAGAGGTTATAATATATTTGTTCTCCATCAAGTTTTGTCCTTTTTTTTAATTTTAATAGCAAAGAGTATTATTAATATATTTGGTATTAGAATTTGTTTGCAATTGCTTAAAATGCATATAGTTTATTAGTGTTGTTTTAAATGTATGTATGTGGAATAAACAAATTGTTTAAAATGCATGTTGTTTAAAACTATACAAAGGCTTTCATGTTTTAGATTATTTTCATGTTGTTAATTATATGTATATATTAAGACATGTAATTTTAAAAATAGAAAAAAAATTCAAATCCTTAGAAAAATTAGAAAAAAAAAATCTGAAATTGATAATCTTTTATTTTTAATTATTATAAAACTTAAAAAATTACTTTTTTTTTTTCATTTTTTGATGTTGCTTTGAATATTATTGATCACTATGCATATTCTTGACATTGTTTTTGTTTTATATAGGATTATATATTGTAAATTATTCAAATTTGATCTTCAAGATGTTAATTATAATGGGGAACTAAACAACAATAATGTTGAAGATGTATGAAACCAACAAGACAATGAGTTAGATGTCAAGCTTTCAATCAAATGCAACAACTCATTGAAATTGAAAGAGAAGAAATGAGGAAATAAAAAAGTGAGAGACAAATATTGCGGCGAGAGAAAATGACTGATGATCAAATACAAGAACAACGAAGAAAAGACCGTGAAGGGAAAAGATTGCAATTACAAAGACAAAATGAGGATCATAGGGAGGATCATAGAAGTCAAAATAGAGATAGAGTATTATCACACAGGCACATTCTACAGCCCAGTATGACGTAGAAGTCTATTTTTGTGCTCAATGTTGAGGTTGACACGTGTCACTTAAAAAAGTCGGCTTAAAGATTAAGCTGAACTTAATATCTACATATACAAGTCGGCTTAATATTTTCTCACAAGTGGACATATATATATATGAAACAACACAACTCTTCACACTTCAAAAATGCAGAGCAATTTCAGATTATGTCTAAGATATGGGAATACATGTAGTTTCAGTTTCTGTCTCAAATATGCAGATGTATATTTAATAAATTTTATAAATTTTATCAATTAATAGGCTGTAGAAATTACTTTCGATGGTATGTTGAACCACTCGTAACCTGGTCCTCACCAATCCATTGACATTCGTTAAGACACTTGGAACATTGGATTATTTTGATGTCTCCAGACATGCGTTGGATTCTTGATTATTTCAAAGTCTCTAGAAAAAATGATCCAGGAAGAAGGATGAAGATGGGAGAAGAATAATTGAATCTATTCAACGTGATGAATTTGGGCTAGATGTAGAGCGAGTCATTGAATCTCTTGAAGAAACAACATGCATGTTTGAATCGTTCATTGTTTTCTTTCACAAGATATATATTCCCAAGATTCTCATGTCCTCCCTAAATTGATCCAAAATGCAGATGATAGTGCTTATCCTACTCATGTGGAGCCGACTTTCGCATTTATCCTACAAAGAATGAATCATGAATTGGGCTTCACCATTGAAAAGATTA
>LPNX011058748.1:96400-107663 GCA_001517045.1 Pseudotsuga menziesii | reverse complement strand
GCATGAACTCTAAAGTCTTTTTTAAATGTCCATCTCTTTGATATATGACTTCAAGTATGGAGTGTGTTGAGCTTAGGAGGATGTCAGATTTTTGGCACATGATATAATTCAAACATATTTCATTTTCTTAACCATTTGATAAACTGAATAGATGTACAATCCAGTGCATAACGAGAATTCAAGTTTGTCTTTAAAAGTTGTACATTATATGTACAACTTTTAGAGAGTGAAAGAGTAAAGTTGGATCTAGGCTGAAAAATCTACCCCAAAAGTTAGATTTCATGAGCTGACTCTCGATTTCCACTTCGTTTTGACCAATGCCAAACAATAGATGGTCATCATCCCCACCACCATCACCCACAACTGCAACCAGCTTAGATCCAGCTTTACCCGGCTCTATCATGCGTCGAGAGGGATCGAATATTTCGAGGTGCAAACCCTGCTTCAACAATTGCACTCCAAAAAAGGGTTTGCACCTTGAAATATTTGATCCCTCTCGGCGCATGATAGAGCCAGGTAAAGCTGGATCTAAGCTGGTAATTTTGACTTAGAAGTCAAAAATTTAACAAAAGGAACTAAAAAGAAATTTTTTTATAGAAAAAAAATTATAAACTTTACTTGATATAAAGTATTCTTATTTTGGCCCTTTTACAAAAAAAAATTAAATAAATTTTGAAATACTTTTTAAACCAAGCCAACTTGGTTAAAAAGATAGGTAAGGAAAAATGATGAAGGGTCATGACTATAGAGAAAGGGTCATGAGGAAATACGAAAAGGAGGTTGTATGGAATCGTAAATGGGGCGTCCATTGTATGGAAACAAAACAAGTGATTACGGCAGGGCATGTGCGTTATGAGTGGTGCGGGTATGATTGGAGAAAAATGGTACGGGAGAAACAACATGGATGTGTGTTGTTTCAAGAATTTAGCTAGAGAGTTGTTTAATCTTTAGACCATTTGCATCTTTTCAGGCAAGTTTAGTCGGAATTCGACAACACAATTTTTGTTGAAAATGAGATTTGTAGTGTTAAAACTGCAATTTTTATTGCATAAATGGATTCAGGATCCTTGATTACCCTTGGGGCACCTAGATTATGCAATTCCAATCACTGAAAACTACCCATTGAACAATTTCAGCCGGATTTTGACCAAAAAACTCGTCGGATTTTAGGTGCAAATGGTCTAGATTTTAGCTTACTGCTTTAGCTAAGGCAATGTAAAGATGTATGTACATATTTTGGAAATTGTTTGGACTATCCTGAGCATATAGATTTTTTGTACGGGATGATAGAATTGGACTGTTAAAGTAATTAGTTGTATGGATGGAAAATGTTTTTGGTTGTGATATCAATGTAACAGCGGAAGTTATTAATGAAAGAAAAAAATATACATATTGAATGTATATAATATTTATTGAAGCAATGATGTTACATTGACTTGTGACAATTTACCTATATAGGCATTCGAAGGTGAACATATATGTCTCCTAACATTCCTTAATTATTGCTTATGATTATTAATTGTTATTTATTTATTTATTATTTAATATTATTCATTTCTTAGGGATACATTATCTAGATGTTGATAGTGAAAACTTCATACAATCCATCTCTGACCTAAAAATGGTGGATAATGCTTCCATCAATGGTTGTCATGTTTGCAATAATAAAAAAAGGGGGAGATAATAAAATTGTGAAAATATTAGATTGATTCATAGTTTTGGAAGCCTTGATTCAACTCGGAATCCCTCTTTAATATAAATCCTCCTCGGTACAAGAATAGATCACTCAATTATTTATCTCCACTAGGGATCATACTCTCCTCCCAAACTAAAACCCTTTTGATTTGAGAAGTTTTGGCTAGATCATTTCAAAGAAAATATTGAACAATGGTGGTGGAAAAGTGATCCCATTGTGGGAACTTTGATTTACAAGTTCCATCAAAGGCTCAAAAACTTCAAAACTAGGATCAAGAAATGGAACAAAGAGGTTTTTGGTAACAACTTTCAAGATAAAAGGAACTTGGAATTCCAAATGGAAGTAATGTAAACCACAATCATCATTCAGGGCATAAATCCACCTTTGGTCAAGGAAGATTATCTATAATAGATCTTGGACCTTAGATATATGAAAGAGGAAATTATATGATGTCACGATTCCAAGATCAGCTAGCTTAAGGAATGCACCACAACTCTATATTTTTTCATAAATCTATGTCAGTAAGAGAAACCATAATAGAATTTATACCCTAAAATATTTGTAAGGTACAACTCTAGATAATTAGGAGGATATTGAAAAAGAATTTAGATATTACTAATAAAAAAAAATTAGGGATCCTAGTCAAAATCATACAAGAAGCAATAGGTAAAGTGTTGCAACACATTCTAAAATCATTCACTCCAAATCAAAACCTAAGTTGCATGCTTCCAATTTCAAAAGAGGAAGTTGAAGCTACATTGAAAGGCATAAAACCAAGGAAGTATCTCGAGCTTTATGGCTTCATCGTTGACTTCTTTCAGGCATGTTGGTCCATGGTAAATCTTGATGGTTGGCTAGTGGTGGAGGAAATTAGGGTGTCTAGAGGCATTCTACAGACCCTTAAATTTACCTTCTTGATGCTACCCAAAGTGGAGAGATCCAAATCCAAGAAAAAATTCAAGAGCATCTCCCACTGTAATGTAATATAAAATATCACTACTAAAATCATAGCAAAAGTTTCTATCCTATTATGAATATTATCACTTCAAAGGGTCTAGGTGGATACATTGAAGAGAGGCATATCCTAAATGATATTATCATATAACTAGAATCTCTTCACTCACTAAATTATTTAAAAAAAACAAGTATGTTCTTTGAACTTGATCTATACAAATATTTTGATAGGTTAAACTAGAATTTCACCAAGCAAGTGTTATCATCATGTGGATTCTTCCCCAATTTGACTCAATGGGTTATTAATATTATATCATCCACATTCTTTGAATTCCTCATTAATGGCTCTCCCTCTTAACCCTTTAACCCCTCTTGTGGAATCAAATAGGGAGATCATTTATCCCCATGTTTCTTCATTATCATGGTTGAATGTTTGGGTAGATTCCTAAAACATTCCATATCAAAAGTCTTTCTAAAAGGCCTGTGTGTTCATAACATATAGGACCCCTTGTCTCACCTCCAATATGTGGACAATATGTTTCTTGTAGGTAGTTCTTCCACCTCAAATTCCTACTCATTCAAAAATATTGTAGACTCTTTTTTCCTAGCCTCTAGCATGGGTTTCAACCACCAAAATTATCAAATATTATTTTTAAATATCCATCCCATCACCTAATGCAACATATCTAGGATTCTATATTTCTAGGAAGGTAATATTCCCTCCAAGTATCTGTAATCCCCTATCTTCATTAATCTCTCCAAAAGCATTTAATGTTCTCTAAAATTGACCAAACGTTGAGTTCTTGGACCTTCTGAGCATATAAATACTCCTTAAATCGGTTATTCAAGATATATCTCTATACTTTTTTTCACTTCTAGTAGATACTTCCATGATTCTTAAGAATATAAACCGACTACAACATGAATTTCTATGGGGAGGACCCAAAAAGAATAAAAAATGGGTTTTTTTCTTAGGAAGAAAATTTCCTTCCCAAAGAAGTAGGAGGGATTTGAGTGAAAGACTTGAATCTTTTCAACAAAGTGATGGTAGAAAAAAATTTATGCCATTATATCACCAAACCAAATAGTTTCTAGATACAAATCTCAAAAACCAAATATGAAAATCAAATTCACATATAGGAATTGATCCAAATGGAAGGCATGATCAAAGGATTAGAAATATAGAAGAATGTCTGGAACTGTAGAGCCCAAATGTAATAATATAGATTTTAGGAAGTTCAATATGGGAATTCAGCCCAATTTTGGAGTGAATATTGATAGAAAATCCCTAAACTATAAAATAACACATATGTAAAGCATATCCAAAACCTCTACCAACAACTCAATTGGGTCACACTATCTCCCTCTGGAAGGATGAAACAAGCCCTAACTCTTCCACTTGAAGAAGATGGAAGTAAATCCATTTTGTAGGAATCAAGGACCAATGGGACCTCCTTTTTATATAGATACAAAAAAATTTCCTTAGAACTCATATCAAACATGATATTTTATGATGGGGCCATAACAGGAAGGGTACTTACCAGATCAAAAGGCTTATCAATGGGAGGCAGGATACCAACATAAGGAAAAGATGTAGTCCAAAGTCTGGAACTTTGATTAGTGTCAAAATATATATGCATTTTTTTTGCTATTGGCTGAGAGAAAATTCCTCATATGGGAAAAAAATAGATTTAGATAATTTGAAGGACCCTCCATATGCCCTATGTGTCTCCAAGAAGAGGAAATGAAAGAAAACACATTCAACCAGTGTTGGTATGTCAAACAGATTTGGATGGGAGTGGAAACATTTATATAAGCATATAGGAACACTTAGGATATTACTTAGATCATATGGGAATGAAGAGACAACTCTTTCAACAATAATGTCCTAAAAAAAACATGGATCCTTTAACTAGGATACCTCCTCTAGGGCATCTAGAATAAACTAAACAAAAGGATATTCAAAGACAAATCCATTAATGTATTTCAGGATACCTACAAAGTGATCAAGAAACAAACCTTTAAAGAAATAAATTATCATAACTACTATGACGATGGAAAAAAATGTAATATCCAAGAGATCAGACCAATACTCTTTGGGAATTGACTTAAATAAACTCATTCTCAACAAACCCCCCCCATCTCTGAGCACGATATCTTCCCAACTATATGGTTATGTTTCCCCATGGAATTGATCAAATTGAACTTTGATGGAGACTCCAAAGGAAATAATGTCCTGGTGGAGTGGATGTAGCGTTCACATATCACTCAGGTATGATCTTGTAGGTCTACTATGTATTTCGAGGGAACTACCACTAACAACTTTACGAAGATTGAAGCTCTAGAGAGAGGAATACAACTTAAAATGAATCTCTAGAAAGAGGTATACAAATTGAAATGAAATAGGGATACCCCATATCATTATAGAGTGTGAATCCCTCATTCTAATCAATCACAAATAGAGATACTAAATGGAACCAAAATAAACAAAATTTCTTAGCATTGGAAAATGATGTCCACTTGGGAAAACATCCATAACAACTCTCTTTACATCCCAACTCTAGTTCCCTCCCATGTTAGAAGAAATTCCAACTTCTTGGTTTACTGTATAGACAATGAAAGTGTCATTAAGTCAATAGAATATCTGGACACCTCTTGGGTACTCCTAAACATCTCCATAGTAAAACTAGACTCTCTCAAGCTTCATAATATGGGCCTTGATCACCCAGATGGGGTGGTTGGGAAGCACATATGACATGGTTTGGATCATTGATATGGCCATGTGGAAGTAGGAATCATCACATTATACACAATCCATCATTTTATCTTATGTCAACCAGTGTGATATGAAGGTGTTACTGCTCCAACTGTTTCCCCAAAAAAATTTACATTTTAGGGCTCCTCCTTCCATTTTTTATTTTAAAATCATGCTCACACCTGTTTCCCAACTTAGATAAGCCCCCTTGCATACCTAATCTTTCCTAGAAGTTTGAGCAGAAGTTTTTTCCTAAGATTGAAGTTTCATTTTGGTCAAAATACTTAAGCGCAACCTTGGAAATGTGCATTATATAAAAAAAAATCCTCTTTCGATCTCAAATCAACGGCCAAGGATGATTCCTCCCAAGATCAAAGGCCGCAAATCGTTTTCACCAAGGAAAATTTGGGAGCAGAAAAGACAAGTTTCGGTTGTGAAAATTGGTAAACCCGACTTCCACTTTTCGCAGTTCAAGATCCAACGGTCATGGAGGATCCTGCACAAATCAACGGTCAATATCAATGGGAGTGGAGAAGCGAAAGCGGAAAGATTAAGTTTGAACTCCTTGAAAGTTGGCGTTTCCTATTTTTGCTTTCTGCAATCAGCGGAAGCGGATACGTAAAAGCAAAAGTTTAATTTCAAAAAAGATTGACTTTTTGCTTTCCTATTTCCTCCCTTCGGAAGGGCGGAAGCAGAAAGGCGTAGGCAGAAGCTGTAAGGTAAATTTCAAATGTTGAAAATTTTGGAGTCTCGTTTTCCGGATTCTTCCTTACGCAATACGTGGAAGCGGAACCACAAAAAGAGGAAAGGTAAAATTTAATGTCGAAAAGGATGGAGATCCGCTTTCTGATTTTCAGAAGGTCGGAAGTGGAAAGGTGGAGGTGGAAAGGTAGAATTTAAAACATCGAAATGTAGGAGATCATCTTTTTTATTTCTGCTTAGTGGAAAGATGGAAGCGTAAAGGGAGAGGCGGAAATATAGAATTTTAACTTGATAAAATTGGTGAACTCAATTTCTGCTTTTCGGAAGGGCAGAGGTGGAAAGGAGTTGTCAAGGTTGTATGATCTAACTATTCAAATCAAACCCGATCCATCTTTGAGGTGATATGAGTTGTCCAACCTCTGTTTTGTTTTTACAGTGAACCATTGAAGAAACTTAGAGATATTCCTCTCGAATATTAAACTAAATAAATTTGCTTGCATAACATGGCACTGGTCATTATCTATTTTCTGTTTAATAATCGATGGATTTCATTAAATTGAAATACTGTTAATTATGGTTGTTTCCAGATCAAATATATCTCTCATGATGTTTTATGTGTATATCACAGGTATTATTGTTCACCAGGATGATGTGCGACTCATATTTGGGAAAGTTTTAGATCAATAATGGAGATTTGCTCTAATATTCAAAGATGCAAGAAAATAAAAGAAGTGTGTATTTCCAGCAGGGCAAGGCTTGTATAGATTTTTTTTTTATGAAACTGTTTATATTCATCCAGGTGGGAGAAGAAGAATCTTGGGAATCTCCTGGGTGATGGATAGAGATAGTATAAATAGGGGTGCAAAGCACCATAGAGGGACTTTTGGCCTAGTGAAAAGAACGTTGGATTGTTTTGTAAAAGAGATAATTCTTTTCTAATAGGAATGATAATTTTGTTGGAACAAAGGCCTACACAGATATTTACTCAGAATGTGTGGAATGCATATTGTAGAAATATTTCTTCTTGATTATGTACATCATACACTGAGATTGTTCTAACCTCCTGGAACTATTTCCTTGGTCATGAATGGTCTGCAGTTTGTATAAATGGCTGTATTAACAGGGTAATAAATGGTTTAATTATATCAAAGCTACCTTGGGTATTCTTTCTACTGTGAATGTGATTATTATGTTGGTACAACTATATGTTAGACCTTTATTATAATTTACAGTATATTACTCAGAACTCTAAATTTTCTCCCTGTTTGGGGATAGAATAGTTTAGTTTTAGATCT
Source organism: Pseudotsuga menziesii (assembly GCA_001517045.1). NCBI lineage: Eukaryota > Viridiplantae > Streptophyta > Pinopsida > Pinales > Pinaceae > Pseudotsuga > Pseudotsuga menziesii. Next base: position 100,261 of record LPNX011058748.1, on the reverse strand, counting down.
AGATTAGACTAGTGTTTAGCTTAGGAATCTGCATTTCATTCTTTAAACAACATCATATAAACAGTGGTTTGGGACGTAGCTAGTAAAATATTTTAGTAACTTAATGTATAGTATCCAGAACCGTAAACCAGACAGATTCCACACACCAAATAGTGGACTATCTAATTGGGACTGTTTGCCAAGGAGAACCCCTACTGTCTAGTACCTAGGATTTTTCCAGGCATCAACATATTTGGCACTAGAAGTAGGGAATCCAATGCATGGCTGGTAGAGGAAATCCATTTTTTAGAGAAGATTACAATGGGACAACATCAGAAAATAATTTCCCTGAAGATATTTTTCCTTAATTAAAAGAACAAGAACAGACAGGTCCTGTCAAAGAAGAATAAGAATGTTTGTATGTTGTCTCTTTTGAGGAAGTAGATCAGTTTAGTAGACATACAAGATCCTACGTCAAGAAAATTGGGGGTTAAAATTTATTCCTACGTTACCTAGAAGGAAAAATTCCAAGAAAGTAGCCTCATACACTAAGGATTCAATTCTTGTGGAAAATTTGGAAGAACTGGTAGATCTATCCATCTGTAGAAGGAGCAAGTCGACATAAGTCGACTTGAACGAAGACCGACTTAGTCGATCAGCCGACTAAGTCGAGAGACCGACTACGTCGGTTGGCTGAGTAAACACAGTGGTTAGTCTGTTAACTAATAGTCGTGTCGGTTCGGTGAACCGACAGGTAGTTATGATTGTAACTGTTTGTAACCTGTATATATTAGGCTGTTGAGCCACACAAGAACGAAGTTCAGTTCTTGGCTTTGTATGATCTATTGAGAATAATACAATCTATTTATCCTATCTGTTCTTGTCTCTTGCATCTGTGTATATTCTGTTATTTTTGTATGTATTATTGGTAACCTTATGTGATCTGTGAGATTACAACATTGGTTCCGTTGCCGGTAGTACATAACTGGAATATATGCTCACATATGATACCAGAGCAGGAGATCAAGGACTGGTGGGAACGAAAAATTGCTAACTATCTACAAAATTACGCGAGAAGAAATAGATTGACAGTCGCAGAAGCCAAAGCCAGATTTTTCACTGAGACTCACGAAAAGTTTGTCGAATCTGTGCCACATCTTCTAAAGCAGCTTCTAGATGAGAAAACCAGACAAGACTAAAGAAGCACAGTTACTCCAGAAACTGATCCGAGGAGGACGTACGAATCTCTCGGAGTGGTTCGAAAAGATAGCCGACGACTTCTGTGAGGGACAAGCAGTCGAAGACAGGACTTCTGTGGAAACCGTCCGACAGAAGTTTTTCACAGAATTTACTGATCAATTCTTGTGTTCCTTACCGGCTTTACTGTTCAAGTTTCTGATAGAGAAAGGAGCAGGGCACATTGTTGAACCTCGACCTCTATTACGTGAACCACCCTCCAACACTAACTGGGCGGAGAAGCAGAAGCAGTGGGAAAAATTCATTACTGAAAGGGAGTGGGAATACTTCTTGAGTAATTAGACACCATCCGAGCTTTCCAAAAAGCGTCGGGTAGGCCATGGGGGGGTAGCTGGTCGTGTGTCGGACATCGAGCATCGTGGATCCTAGTCGACCAGAGACGTAGTTCCCAGTAATGCATAATCGACCGAAGAGGAACTGAAGGCATAGTATTGTACTACAGTATGTCGGACATTAAGAGAATCGAAAGGGATGAAAGACAGAAGAAAAGGGAAGCTAGACGAGAAAGGGCCCCCGAGCTGCAGCAAAACCCTAAGGAGACCGACCATGATGAAGTACCGCCAGAGTCGGGTCATGACCGACGCAGAGAAGGCGAAAAAGAGGAGGCGTCCCCTGAAGATGATGAAATGTGGATAGAGCAGCCAGAAGCTCTCCAACTAATTGTTCCCGACGAAGGAGTAACCCTTTCCACAGTAAGTCCGCGTACCAGAATACAAACTATTATTGAAGATGACCTTCGACTAAGAGCTGGCGACATTACACTCTGGATCCGACTAGGCGATGAACCATACCCGGGTTGACATCTCGTCATACGTCGACCGATCGAAGGTAACTGGGTGACCTTTCAAACGGCACCTTCCTTTCAAAGTATCCACTTGCTCCTGCCGACACATGAAGGAGCACCCCCCCTGCCACACACAACTTCAGAAGATACACATGAGTCATACCTAAGCACACAAAGTGACAGTGGGTCATTAAGAAGACAAATTATCAACAATCCACTCTTCGATGAGAAAGAGTCGACAACCGACGAAAGCACAAGTTCCATCGACCAAAACCCCATCGTCACCCCGACAGATTCGACTGACTCAACAACCCCACCCCTTACAACACCACCTCCTCCACCTCCACCTCCGACATCATCAGAGAGTAGTGACAGTGACTCCGACATGGGTCACAGATCTGCCCAGATTCCCCTTTACGAGGGTGACGAAGACCCCAGACGACACTGGTTTGTCTGCGAGTCGATATGGGAGGCTAACAAAGTAACAGAAGAAGACCGACAGATAGCCCAGTTCGCAGGAGCCCTTCGAAAAAGAGCTCTCACATGGTATATGACATTTACCGAAAGGAAACCTAGAGCAACAAAATCAGAGATAAAGGCGCAATTCCTATCATTTTTCAAGACTCCGGACGCTAAACACCTGGCAGCCAAGAAGCTGAAGACGACCCAACAGAAGCCAGGAGAAACAGCCCGCGATTACGATAAACGATGGAAGGATCTATTGAGTCATTTGGACTACGTCATCGACGAACAATTACTCATTCAATGGTTCCTTGTAGGACTTTCACAGAAAATTCGCCGACACATCAGTCTGGAGACCTTCAAGTCGTACGAAGGTGCGTTGACAAAAGCATTGCAGGTCGAGATGGATGAAGACATACCTGCTTGCCTGACTGACCACCACTTGGAAGAACAGCTGGAAAATATGCAGAAGTCCCTGAAAGAGCTCACACTTAAGAACCAAGATATCTGGTGTACTAACTGTTCATCAACCGGACATACAAAAGATAACTGTCGACAGCAATTCAGTCGACAAGATGTCCGTTTTGTACAGACAAAGGCGTTTTGTGACATCTACCAGGAACGAGGAGACCATTCCACCGCCGACTGTCCTTACAATATGAAGAATGGCAAAGCTTCCTGGTGTGCTATATGCGAAACAGCAAATCACAACACGACCGACTGCCATCTTAACCTCAAAAATAGACAAAACTACCAGGCCGTCTACCAGACTAATGCTGTCGCACAGAACACAGAGCAGAACAATAATAATAACCAGAATGGGCAACGAAATGATGGCCGACGCTACGACCGTCGAAATGACAATCGACGACCATGGTTTGGAAGAACAGGTCGATTCGTTGGGAATCGAGAAATACGAAGTCGTCGCCCTACTCAATGCTTTATTTGTTACAAAGAAGGGCACAGATGCGCAGACTGTCCATACAAGGACAGGACTGATCTTAAATTTTGTACACATTGTGGTGTAGGCGATCACTCCTTGGAGGATTGCCCTACAATGTTGGAAAAAATTAGTAATAAAAAGAATGTTAATGTCTTGTCTTGTGTCCAGAAGAATGATGTCATAACTACTAAGAATTTGCACATCGTCACTCGACAAGGCACTAAAACCGAGCCTGATAATCCTCAGATTAGTAAGATCACACACAAAAATACCTACCCTGACCCTTGCAAGGAACAACACACATATCAGGAAGCCACAAACATATTTACAAAACTTGCATAGCACGAAGACATTAGTCACAGTCGACACGACTCGACCCAGCACTTAACCCATCTCATTCAAACAGATAAATCTGTCGGTCAGTTCATTGATTTAA
>LPNX011058748.1:0-92926 GCA_001517045.1 Pseudotsuga menziesii | reverse complement strand
ACGGTCTTAACTGACACCAAAAACCTATAAAAAGATACAAAAATTCCAAAAATCAAAAACCGTACACTCAGAAACCACCATCATGACAGCCACTCACCCCTCCGACAACCGACTACAGTTCTATCGACCATCTTCATCGACCGACCATGTCGACCGTTCTCACCACCGACACCCTCCGCCGACCTGGAGCGTCCCATCCCGCATTAATGGCCTCGAGCCCCGCCCCAGATTCATGAAATCGCACTCGAGTGTTGTAGTTGGACTGTCAAGTCCGCCATTAATTCACCCAGTTCGACACTCCACCCCACCCGCGCCTATAAATAATGGACATTCCACAGTTCATTCACCACACCACGTACCTACAGAACATTCGAACTCCCAGTCGACTGAAATTTGCGAACCTTGTAAGAATTCCGACCAGTCTGTTCAGTCAGAAACCATGGCACCCAAACGCACTAGAGCTGCGGCTAAGGCCCAAGAACTTCAGGCAGTAGACTCACCCTTACTCCAGCGACTAAAGCGAATCCAAACCGCAAAAGTCCAGGAGGGTCCATTTCAAAAGCTGTGGATGGATATTCAAGAATGGGCATTTGAAGACCGACGACTCACCCAGGAGGCTGAGAAAGTTAGGCATAGCACCATATATGCTTATGCCAATGCACCTCTCATGGCCAGCTTCACTGGTACGAAGGAAGCCGCGGTCAAATTCATTATCAGTCATTACCACAACGGTCGCTTTTACTTTGACCGATCGGTCGACATCAATGGCGATGTTATCTCCCGACTTACTAGTTTGTCAAACCAGGGTGACCCGGTCCCCATTGGGATCAAGGAAGGGCTAGTCGAACACTTTACAGGTTCGGCGTCGGGTAAAAACTCCAAGGGTTTGATGATCAGTCAGATCAAGGCACGCACACCACAGATCATGGAAAAAATCATCGCCATTACTCTCACCTTAGCTGGTCACAGCAGTGACCTCAAATTGGAAATGCTGGACGCCGTCCACAAAATTACAACCGACGGCCGAATCTTCAGATGGGCCGAATACCTTGCAGACTTGGTCAAAACCATATGCGAGCGCTGCCAGGAAATAGGAGGTATTATCAAATTCCCCTCCTTAATCATTTGGATTGCTATGTACTATATATGCCCGGAAGGCAGTCCCGTCTTCCAAGAGCCGACTAAATTCGAGATGCACAGGTTTAAACCCTTTTCCCAAAAAGGAACTGTGCATGAACTAAACCAAGGCAAAGTATTTCTGGAAAACTGGTTCCAGCAGCTTAAGCTGCGAACGACAAGGTGGAGGGTGCCCCAGAACATCCGACGACACCTCCCAGCCGACTCACACATCCAGCTGGAGCTCGACCATACATCAGTATGGTCCTCAAACACTCAGGATTCAAATGCCAGGGACCTCGACTACTATCCCACAGTCGACCAGATCTTTCGGGAGCTGTCTAGACAAGCCAAAACCAAAATTCAAGTCCCAGAGGCTGCAAAACCGGTCGACTTCTCTATAGTCGAACCTCTGACCGACCAAGAGAAGGAGGAATATTATGAGCTGCACTTGTATATTAGCACCTTTGTGACGCAGGATACTCCGACCGGCACTCCTGGTCGGGTGCACATAACAGTGAAGCATCCGACTGCACCAGTAGTGGACCCCCCGACAGAGCAACATCAGACACCACCACCAGCACGACAACCAGTACAACAAACAACCCCTCCGGCTACTCGGACTGTCGACCCAGCTCAGACCCCGACAGGGGAAGTCGAGGAAGACAACCCTGAATATGCTGTGTCTCAGAGCATTCTCAAGAAACTGGCGAAGGAGATAGCCATTGCCAGAAGGAACATCAAACTGCAGAAACGTCAGCAAGGCAAAGGTAAGCGTAAGCTTGTCCTTGCTAACTCCACCGACGACGACGACGAACTGGCAGCATCAGCACTCGATATTGTCGAGGATGCCCGAGTAAATAAGGTAACTGTTGAAACCCAGTTTCAACGTTTTATTGAGGCAGGAGCACCGGAAGGTCGGCCAAAGAAGGCCAAAACAACACCACTGTCCGAAGATGTGGTCGACCTGGTGACGACTCCTCCCCCTCCATCTCCAACTAAAATAGTCGAGGAGCAAGCACCAGTGCAGCAGGACGCCATTTCCCCAGAAGTATTTGAAAGAGTTATCCCTGAAGCACTCAGGGCCAGGGCCAACACGGACGCTGAACTCAAAGCCTTCTTTCAAACGCTACCTACAATCTTCCAGTCAGCCCAAACAATAAAGACAACAACACCCCTGAAAGCCAGCAGCAAGATATACGCCCAGCAAACAACAATATTTACAAGGACCCATGACGGTGGCGATGTATCAGGCATTGAGCAGACCTTCACTAACTACCGACCACAAGAAGACATTATGTCTTCCGACCAAAGTTCCCCCCACCATTCTCCATCACCACCAGGATCAGGAAACCCTACCTCCCTACCACCATCATCTCCACCACCGCCTAATTCACAGCTGAGACCATCATCATCATCACAGCCGAAGGTGGACATACCACCTCCCCAAACACAAAAACCCCCGACCACTGAACCTACCCCTCCGACACAAACCCCTTCGGCCTCTGATCCACCTTCCACTTCTGCAGGTCCTCCCGACACAACAACCGAGCAAGCAAAGGACACAACAGAACCTCTTCCTAGACCCGCTCAGCTAAAGATTAGCTTACGGGATGTAAGCTCGTTGACCGACTCAGAGGTCGGCCACTTACTCAACACCCTAGCAAAAGAGTCAAAGAGGAGGGCGAACCGACTAAGGACATAGCTCAAGGATAAGGAGACAGAAGAAGTCGAGTTCCTCAACAAATGCAGGTCTCTTGTACAGACTATTACCCCAGGACCTGTCAAAGCTGCTACCGACTGACCACTGGAAAGAGCATATCAGCTGTTTGAAGATTTGGTGTCGACCATACAGACCCACCTCCAAGAGACTAAGGCTGGGCAAAAAGAAGAAACTGCCCGACTGCTCCTGACTCAGCACACAGCATTCTCGGAGGCTCACAAACTTCTACAAGACCACATGGAGGAATCCATTGTAACTGAGGAAGTACTCCGAGATTGGCCTACTCATTATGGGCAGGTCTATACTCAGACAAGGCAGACAAGACAAGGCATTCAGGCCTTGGAAAGAAGGAAGTCGACTGAGACCGAACTGAGGCAGACCATCGAAGAACAAATAGTGCTGGAAAACACTAAGCTGCAGAAGTTGGAACGTGAGGCACACCAGTGGGTTCAGCAAGCCCTTCCCAACTTGGAGAAAGTCGACAACATCTGTCCGCAGATAAAGAGACTCCTTGATACTGCGGAAGAACACAATCAGCTGTTGGGCCCCGCCATGGAAAATATTGCAGAAATGACAATGGCAGAGAAGATGTCGGTACTCTCAAATCTTACTACTCTGACCATCGACATTCAGAAAGCTTTGCAGACATGGACAGACTTTCAACATCAGCTTGCCATCACAGCACCAGCAATAGTCGAAGTCTGTGTACAGAAAAGACCAACTATTCGCTTGCACAGCCCACCTCAGTAGCAGTCTCCTTTTGCAAATCTATTTTTTGCACTTCTAGTCTATTTTTTTACCTCCCTCTTTCTTTGGGACGAAGAAATGTTTTGTTTGTGGGGGAGATGTAGAAGGAGCAAGTCGACATAAGTCGACTTGAACGAAGACCGACTTAGTCGACCAGCCGACTAAGTCGAGAGACCGACTACGTCGGTCGGCTGAGTAAACACAGTGGTTAGTCTGTTAACTAATAGTCGTGTCGGTTCGGTGAACCGACAGGTAGTTATGATTGTAACTGTTTGTAACCTGTATATATTAGGCTGTTGAGCCACACAAGAACGAAGTCCAGTTCTTGGCTTTGTATGATCTATTGAGAATAATACAATCTATTTATCCTATCTGTTCTTGTCTCTTGCATCTGTGTATATTATGTTATTTTTGTATGTATTATTGGTAACCTTATGTGATCTGTGAGATTACAACACCATCCAAGAAATTGTTCAGCCTCTGGATCAATTAGATCTAGAATCCCCTGCAGTTTCTATTTTCAGTCAATATCCAGCACAGTCTCCACCTCGAATTATGGATTTAAATGTTAATCAACCCACATGGAGAGCAAGAACGCCACTCAACCTGGTTGCTCCATTGCATGATTTACCTAAGCACCCAGAAAGAGTCTTACCAAAATTTGATTCAGGAAAGGGTGTTTCTGCTGAAGATCGCTTAAAAAAAATTATATGGCTTTGAATCTTTTAAATGCTGACCATGAATATGTTGTTTGCATACTTTTTCCATGAACTTTTGAACCTAAAGCATCTTCATGGTACTTTAGTTTTCAAGCTAATTCAATAGTAAATTAGGATGGTTTTGAAAAGCCATTCTTAGAGAAATTTGGCAACAAGAAAACTGTAGCCACTCTCATGAAAGAATTACTGTCTATGAGTATGGAAAAGAAAGAAAATGGTCCAAGAATTTAATTATATATTCACCATTTTATTGAATAGCTTCAATACTAGAACAAAACCAGTTGATGAGTCTATAATAGAATATTATAATACAGCACTTGATCCACCAATAGCAATGTTTGTAAAAAGGGATAGTAAAGTTACATTGGTAGAAAACTATGAAGAAGCCAAGAAAGTATAGGAAGCTCTGGATAGTATTGCAAATTATACTCTAGAACCTGAGTTGAAACACACCACAAGCAAAAGGCCTTTGTTGTTAACTAAGCCCAAAGAAGAACACTTTAATGAACTAGAAAATGTGGTGAAAATGGTGTAGAAATTGTCAAACAAAATAGTAGACATGGAAAAGGATAAAGGAGCTAGTTATTATAGAAAGCCATTCAACCCTTTATTACAAAAAAAGGGAAGAGAGTGGATAGCCCCAACCACCTATGAATAATTATACTTTTTTAAATTTTAATGAATTAGGAATGGATCACTTTTCTACTTTTCACCAAGAAAATCATTCTGAAAAAAGTTGTCCATAGTGGATTGATTCAACAACTCTAGTTATGACTCAATTGTTAGATACCCAACTGGAAGATCTTGAAGAAGAGAAAGCCCAAGCTAATGAGCCAGAACAAACAAATGAAGAAACCACTATGGTATTATGGGATTGAGCACCTACTTTGGGGCTTAGTGAAGATGAACCTATTGAGGAAATTCAAGTTTCATCAATTAATGTTATGACTAGAAGTAAAGGGTCGGTAGTTGATGAAAGTTTAATACTGCCTAAAATAAAGAAGTTGAAAGAAAACATGAAGAAAATTCTCAGTACTACCCAAACAAAACCTAATCCTAATCCGGTAAATATAAAATAGGTAATCCCAATAGTTAACAAACCAATGAAGACAATGATAAATAAATTAGAAGGTACTGGGAAAGGTTTGGTAGAACATGATATGGGGTATGATATTGTAGAGGATATTAAGAAAACAAAAACAAATATTTCTCTATTTTAACTATGTAATTTTCCTCAACAAAGAAGGAAAATTCTAGAAGCTTTTGATCCACAGCCCACCAGTATCCCAGAACTCGTTGAATCTGATGATGAAGTAAATGAAGCAAGCATTGAAGGAAAATATAAATCTCAGACTTTACCTTCTCTGCTATCATTTGATACTTTTAATCATAATGTACATAATTGTATGATAGATTATGTTGCTTCTTCAAATGTCATGCCACTTTCAATATGTAAAAATATTAATGGCCAACCCATACCATCTCCATCTCAGATAATTCAACTAGACAGATATGTTGTTAAATTCATAGGGGAAATGAAAGATGTTTTGATTCGTTTGTATGCAAACCCCAGATTTTGTTAGTTTATAGATGTTATGGCAGTGGATATACCAGAAGCATATGGACTAATTCTTAGTGGGGACTGGTCAGCGAAACTAAATGGTTACTTTGTAACCAACCGGTCTCACATGTGGCTTCCATTCAACAATAGTCAAAACAAAATTAAGATACTGAGGGAACCACACATGAAACATAATGTAACTCAATTAGAAGGGAAGAATGAACCTGTGAACTTCTTGTCTTCGGTTTTGGGAAACTATTTTTTGGAATGCGAACTAGGGAACTACCAGGCTGAAGAAGCCAGTTGTGAATCAAACACACAGTCCGATATCCTTCAATTCTCACAGGCTAATGGTATTGATTGTAATATAATAAACTCAGTGACAAACATAGGAGATGATACTAACCAGGTAGAGTTAGAGGATAGATTTTGGTTTATGTATTTTTATGGTTCTAAAACCCAATAGGGATCAGGGGTAGGTTGCATCCTGATTGATCTAGATAAGAATAAACACTTTCTTTCTTATAGACTAGAGTTCGAATGTACAAATAATACTGCTGAGTATGAATCTCTAGTTCTAGGCTTGAAGAAAGCCATTGGGTTAGGAGTAAAAAATTTGAAGGTTTTTGGTGATTCTGAGATATTTTTTAGACAGGTAAGAAACACAATTCATTGTTTATCTCCACATATTAAAGGATACCAGTCTGAGGTATGGAATTTTATTATGCACTTCAATGCTTTCAATATAAATGCAGTACCTAGAATGCAAAATGTTGCAACTGATTTATTAGCTACTTCGACATCTAGATTAGTACCAACTAATAACAAATGTTCTATTGAATTGATTTGTAGGCCATCAATACTTGACAATGTTACAAATCTATGGGTATTCGATGACGATGAGTAGATTATCAGTTTTTTAACGAATGGAGAATATTTTAAAGAGTCAATAATTGATGAAGAAGAACATTTGTTAGGTTTACAAAATGAAGATGCAGTTGAGGGAAATTTCATGCCTAAAGTGGTAAGAACCCTCGAAGGGATGTTTGATTTGCAGAATAAATTCTAGAAACTAGCCAATGTAAAGACGAACGGTTCATTAATGAAGAACGAGTTGGTCAATCTGGGATCAGAAGCTGAACCCAAATTTGTCAATTTGGGAAAATGTTGCTCTCCTGGAGAAAGATGTAACTTCATCCAGTTGTTTCAAAAATATAAATACATCTTCTCCTGGACATATGAATATCCAAAAACTTATGACACTCACATCATCTAGCATGTGATTCCCATAAAAATAGGGGAAAAACCGTTTCAGCAACAACTTAGAAAGATGCACCGAAAGTTATAACCTCTAATCCAAAACGAAGTAAAGAAGTTACTGGATGTAAATATCATCTTCAAGGTTCGACATTCTAAATGGGTGGCTAATCTAGTCCCAGTGAGAAGAACGTTTGGAGAGATAAAGTTGTGTGTTGACTTCAGGAACTTAAATAGAGCATCAGATAAAGATAACTATCCAGTTCCACCAATGGAATAGATTTTACAAATGGTTTCAGGCTCATAGATGTTCTCCCTATTAAATGGATTTTCATGTTATAATCAAGTATTAGAGGTCAAGCAAGACCAATTAAAGACAACATTTCGTACGAAATGGGGAAAATTCACTTATAGAAGAATTCATTTTGGCCTCATTAACGTCAGAGCCACATTTCATAAGGCCATGCACATTTCATTCAGAGGTTTAAGTGGCCACTGTGTATTAGTGTACTTAGATGATGTAACATTTTTCTCCAAGAGAAGAGAAGACCATGTTTTTACTTAGAACATATTTTTTACCATTGTAGAAAATATGGTATATCTCTGAACCCAAAGAAGAGCATCTTCGCAATTCTTGAAGGAAAATTGTTGGGACAAATCATCTCGAAGAAAGGAATGAATTAATGTTAATTGAGGCTATAACTCATATTCCCATGCCCCATAACAAGAAATCTATGCAATCATTTATGGGCATAATAAATTTTGTTCGGAGGTTTGTCCCTGATTTTTCTCAAATTGTGAAACCTCTATAGCAAATGGTGAAGCAAAGTGTACAGTTCAAGTGGAATGACATTTAGAAAGATACCCATAAAGATATCAAAATAGAAATAGCTCATGCACCTTCTTTGATGAATCCAGAGTTTGAAAATGACTTTATTTTTTACACCTTTCCTTAAGACAACTCTCTCGTAGTAGTGCTTACACAGAAAGGAGGATTGGTAGATGAATACCGAATATCATTCATGAGAACTAGATTACAAGGGGTTTAATTGAATTACCCATCTATGGAATAATAAGCATATGCAGTTTTCAAGGAAGCAAAACAATTCATACCCTATATTTTAAAAAAATAAAACAAAAGTTGTAGTTCCTCACCCAGTTGTTAGGTCTCTTTTTGTGCAAAAAGAATTGGGTGAGTGAAGAGGAAATTGGGTGACTTCCCTACAAGAGTATGACCTAAAATTCAGACCAGATACCATCATCAAAGTTCAAGGGTTGTGCAAGTTGATAGAAGAAAATCACACTGATAAATATTCTAAATGGGAAAATGAAGCTAAAGTGAACATGATTGTTGTATGTCCTATCTTTACTGCTCATGAATCTTGGTACAGAGATCTGGTGTATTATCTTCAACAAGGATATCTACCTAAGCATTGGAACTCCAAGAAGAGGAGGGCACTTCATTTGAAATCAGCCTCCTATCAAATATGAATGGATTACTTTTCAAAAGAAAAAAAATGATGGAGTTTTTATCAGATGTCTCGAGAGAGAGGATGCCTCTAAAATAGTCAAAGAATTGCATGACGTACCAATGGGAGGAAATTATTCTGGGGATACCACAACTCATAAGATACTCAGAGATGGATATTACTGTCCAAATTTGTTTAAACATGCCCAAGCCTATGCAATAAAATGTGATGTATGTCAGAGAAGTGGTGGCAAACTATCAAAAGCGGAGAGACCTCTACAACCTATTACTATTTCAAAGCCATTCGAATAGTAGGGCATAGATGTTATTGTGGAAATCAATCCGAATTATTCATTACAACATCATTATATCCATATGACTACATATTATTTCACCCAATGGGTGGAATCGATTCCATTGCGCAAAGTGAACAAGGATACAGTCATCAACTTCCTCCAAGAGAATATCATGACCAAGTTTGGAGTTCCAATTTCCTTTGTTTTTTATAATGCATCTTATTTCTCCTCTGTTAAAATAATTGAGTTTTCTTATGAAAATGGAATTAAGTTACATTACTCATCCAATTATTATCCTCAGGGAAATGGTTTAGTGAAATCAACAAATAAGAACCTTATCCAAATTTTGAAGAAAAACGTTATAAAAAATTAGAGAAATTGGCACTCAACCCTCCCAAATGAACTATGGGAAGACAGGGTCACTCCAAATAATTCCTTAGGAGTGTCTCCCTATACCCTGGTATATGGAAAAGAAGTTATTATGCCCCAAACACTCTGCTCCCATCTTCGCAGTTAGCTCAAGCCTCAATGGGTTTCAGTAGCGAAGTTTTACAAGCACGAATTGACACTTTGTTAAAACTGGAGGAATTATGGAAAAAGGATAAATATAATTTCAATCCACATCAAGTTATCATCAAAAGATGGTTTGACAAAAGAAAATCTAGTACAAGAAACTTTGATGTGGTAGATCTAGTTCTGAAATGGGATAATCTGCATGCAGAAAAGGGAAAACAAACAAAGTTCCGACATTTATGGATTGGCCCTTATCTCATCACTAAAAATTTAGGCCTTGCAACTTACAAATTGCAAGATTTACAAGGACAGGAAGAAATTCTTCCTGTAAATGGCCTTTGTCTCAAACATTACTTCACTTAAGTTATAGGAACACTTTGTACATAGTTAGAACTCTATTTTTTCTTGATTCTTTTAGTTTGTTTATGCTTGTTTATTTTACCTTGATCCATAGCTTTAGTTTGTTTTCTTTGAATAAACCAGCTCAATTTTTGGTGCTTGGAAGTATAGGCATTTGATTAAAATAAAAAATATTTGCATGGAAGGAACTGCTTATGGTAAAAAAGAAAATGGTAAAGTTCAATCATGATGAGATTCTTTAACTATTGACAGACGATGGAAAGGGAAGTTGATTTATAAGAACGCATTTGAATTATTATAACCCCCATGAAATAACCAAGACTCATGAGGTATGGAATACTATCTTGGGGTTTCATCAATCTCACATTAATACCTGTCTCGGGAAGCATATCATGATGGACCCACGGAAAGGAAGTAGGTCTAATAGATGTATGGTATTCAAAATGATCCCATTGCTACAAATCAAAAAGGCCAAAAGGCTTAGATTGAAAAGTCAATTTTCTAAAATATTTAGTCTTCAATTAAAGAAATTATGCTGAAGAAATAAATCATTGAACCAAAAGGGTTGTCAAAACAATAAATATCAGCAAGGCTCTTCTCCATCCATGAGCATGCTGAGAAAACAAATTTGTCACTCACACAAAAGGACATTGTGGATGGAAGAACCTGTACCAAGTTTGCAAAGTAAAATAAGCAATCAAGGAAGACTCAGAAGATATTTTCAGACATAAAGAAAGCATCAAAAGAATGCTTATAGCATGGGAATGAGGAACAAATGAATACATCTGTCTTACTCTATTATGATCATGTGGAGTTGTATCTAGTGGCAACTTAAAGAAAGGGGGTAAAATGAACTTCATACTCCAGCCCTAGGAGAGTTATCAAGACATTGAAATTTTGGTTACCCTACTCCCAAAAAAAAGGTATCAAATGTGATGCTTGAAAATTGCATCCCTGAATAAATCGATTTAAAGAATTCTCAAGAAATACATTTAAGTAATCATTGAAAAATCACAGTATAGTACCATATGGAAATCTTGTTGGTCAAATAAGGGCTTTTCATAGGTCTGTGTTCACCAACTAGTCACCCATTATTGCTGCTGCAACTGCTTCCTTAAATTTTTTTACATTTTAGGGACTCTCCTTCCATTTTTTATTTTAAACTTGCACACTTACACATGTTTCCCAACTTAGATAATCCCCCCTGCATACCTAATCTTTCCTAGAAGTTTGAGTAGGAGTTTTTTCCTAAGCTTGAAGTTTCATTTTGGTAAAAATCTGTAGGTGCAACCTTGGAAACGTGCCTTATATAACAAAAATCCGCTTTCGATTTCAAATCAACAGCCAAGGACGATTCCAACCAAGATAAAAGGCCGCAAATCGTTTCCACCAAGGAAAAATCAGGAGTGGAAAAGCGGAAAAGACAAGTTTGGTTTGTGAAAATTGGTAAACCTGGCTTCTGCTTTCCGTAGTTTGAGTTCCAAAAGTCATGGGGGATCTTGCACAGATCAATGGGAGTGGAGAAGCGGAAAAGGAAAGAATAAGTTTGAACTCCGTGAAAGTTGGCGTTTTCGATTTCCGCTTTCCGCAATAAGCGAAAGCGAAAAAGAGGAAGTGAAAAAGCCAAAGTTTAATTTCGGAAAAGATTGAATTTCCACTTTCTAATTTCCTCCTTTTGGAAGGGAGAAAGCAGAAAGGTGAAGGCCAAAGTGGGAAGGTAAATTTTAAATGTTGAAAAGTTTGGAGTCTTGTTTTTCGATTTCCCCCTTCTGCAATCCGTGGAAGTGGAAACGTGGAAAGCGGAAAGGTAAATTTTAACGTCGAAAAGGTTGGAGATTCGATTTCATATTTCTAAAAGGGCAGAAGCGGAAAGGCAGAGGCAGAAAGGTAGAATTTAAAGCATCAAAAGGTTGGAGATCCATTTTCTGATTTTCACTTAGCAGAAGGGCGGAAGTGAAAAGGAGGAAAGATATCATTTTAGATTGATAAAATTGGTGAACCCGATTTCTGCTTTCCAAAAGGGCGGAGGTGGAAAGGAGTTGTCGAGGCCGCATTATCTAACGGTTCAAATCAAACCCAATCCATCTTTGAGATGATCTGAGTCATCCAACCTCTATTTTAATTTTTACTATGAACCATTGGGGAAATTGAGAGATATTCCTCTCGAAGCTTAAACTAAATAAAATTGCTTGCATGACACGACACTAGTCATTATCTGTTTTTTGTTTAATAATCAATGCATATCATTAGATTGAAATACTGTGAATTATGTTTGTTTCCAGATCAAATATATCTCTCATGATGTCTTCTTTGTATATTACAGGTATTATTGTTCACCAAATGGATGGACGACACAGATTTGGGAAAGTTTTAGATCAATGATGGATATTTGATCTGATATTCAAAGATGCGGGGAAATAAAAGAAGCGTGTATTTCCAGCAGGGCAAGACCCGTATAGATTTATTTGTTTTATGAAACCGTTTATATTCAACCAGGTGGGCGAATAAGAAGCTTGGGAATATCCTGGGTGACGGATAGAGATAGTAAAAATAGGGGTGCAGAGCACCATAGAGGGACTTTTGTCCTAGTGAAATGAACGTTGGATAGTTTTGTAAAAGAGATAACTATTTTCTAATAGGAAGGATCATTTTGTTGGAACAAATGCATGCACAGATATTTACTCAGAATGTGTGGAATGAATACTATAGAACTGTTTCTTCTTTCTTTTGTACATCATATAGTGAGATTTTTCTAACCTCCTGGAACTTTTTCCTTGGTCATGAATGGTCTACGGTCTGTATAAATGTCTGTGTTAACAAGGCAATAAATGGTTTAATTATATCAGAGCTACCTTTGGTATTCTTTTTGTTTTGAATGTGATTATTATGTTGGTACAACTATCTATTAGAACTTTATGGTCATTTAAAGTATATTACTCTAAACTCTAAATTTTCTCCCTGACTCGGGATAGAATAGTTTTGTTTTAGATCGAGATTAGACCTGCATTTATCTTAGGCATCTGCATTTCATTCTTTAAAAAAAATCATATAAACGGTGGGCTAGGTCGTAACCAGTAAAATATTTAAGGAACTTAATCTACGGTAATCGGAACCGTAAACCGGATGAATTCCCCTCACCAAACAATGGACTATCTAATTGGGATTGTTTACCAGGGATAATCCCTACTGTCCGGTACCTATTATTTTTCCAAGCATCAACAAAAGGTTATGACACACAAAAGGGACAAGAATCAAGTTAGAGGGTATTGATTTATTAATCCAAATGATGTGAGAATCCATAATAACAAGGAATATAATGATACAAATTTTAGGATGATTTTTATAGCAAATTGTAAAGGAACCGTGAAGGGAATTTCCCCTCTTAGCTTAAAATAATATAGATTTACTAGATCACATGACTAAAAAACTATTATGGTTTGATTATAGTTTCTCAAACTAGAAGACACAAATATACTACGGTATCTCCACACTAATAATTATCTATTTCATGTTTTTTTCCAAGAGATATATCCCTTGATTCTTATAGTCAACATATCTTTAGTGGATGACCAAAATAAGCATCTAATGAGGTTTGGTTGCAAGATTGGAGATTAGGTGAATAGGCTTAGTGTCAATTGAGAGGCAATAAAGTGATAAATTGATTTGAAGTTTGTTGTCAATAAAAGGACACCAAAGAGGAAAATATAATTGACCTCTACTAGATGGTATCAATTTCTTTCTACAACTACTTAGCTCAAACCAGAGGAAGCAATGGGAGGGAAGTGCCCATTTTTAGATAGGAAAGGGAAAATGCATGTCAAGGAAGAATATTAGGGTTTATTCAATCAAGCTAGGAGGGAATGCCTCCTGATTCTTGAGTTTAACATCCCTCCAAATCAATATCTCAAGAATCCACCTGAATATTAATATGAGGTTATGGTTGCAACCAAAAGGTTCTACTAATACCACTCTACTTATGCCATAGAATAAATCAATAATCTAGACCAAAATTCCACTGTCATAAATGACCTCACTAGTTCAAAATTCATAGACAAAGCGGTCCTCAAATGGATAACAAACAAAATATTCTCCAAAAGTAGATATTCCAGGGTCTCAAACATGTCTAAAATATATTGGTTGTTCAAATCCCTTATATCCCAAGCAATGGAAGAGAAAGAGACTTAGTTACAATCTGACATTCTAAAGAAGATATATGTTATTGAGACCATGATGCTTTGATCAAGTTTTGATGGGTACTTAAGCACAAATTTATGGAGGAAAATATCAAGCTTTAGGTGAAAGCCACCATTGAGAAAATGGTTGGGGACCAAAACCAAACCTCCTAGACTAATTTCATCATATTGGATACTAACTTAGAGAATGATATATTTAACCAAACATATTAGGTCTCCATGTGTTGTTATTTATTTGTTTTTCTATTCTTCAGGACAAAAATTCCCTAGTGGGGAAAATTTGTTACATTCCATTTTTGGTTTCTTCCTTGTGTTTCTTATAAGTTTCATTTTGTACAAGATTTTATGTTAATGATTGATATCACCTATGATGTGTTATGCTAAAGAGTATCTTTGACTATTGAGTTGTATGCATGTGTGTACCATTATATTTGATGATATTTCATGGATAATATTTTTCATACCCACACTAACCTAGGTTAAATGTCGATACCACCCTAAAATATTGACATAAAGATTCTAAAAAAGCTTGGGAAGGAAGTTAACTCAATGTGTCTAACATTATCTAAGATATATCAAGTGCTCTAGTGAGGCAGAAAATGTGGTTTATTAATTTTTAAAGGTATTTTTATTTTACTCAAGTGAATTTAGGGTTTTAAAACTAAGGGATTATGATTATGACTTGTGAGTGAGCTTCATGTGGATTGAACGGTTTTACCCTAACTCTATTTTTTTCCTTATCTTATTTATGATTTTTAATTATCTAGGGCAAGGGGATGGGTCAAGGTGGAAAATAATTGGTTTTGTTGTCTTTAGTGTGAAAAGGATTCGACATTATTGTTGGGGAATTTGAGAGACTAGTTTTCTATGTTGGTTCAAACCTAGTGATTTGGGGGAAAAGAGTGGGTTTGGTTTTTTTGTTGTTCTTGGTAGTTTGTGACATTTTCTATATTTTTAATCAATGTTTCCTATGTGGGTAGATGAGGTTGGGAGTATTGGATCCTTTAAGAGGTATTTTACATAGTTCTCACTTGTTTGAAAGGCTCTGTTTCTAGAGATGCAACATCATAATGGGCGGATTGGGTGTAGTTCTTGTTCACACTAGAGCCTTGCAGTGAGCGGTTATTTTGTGCCAAAGGACTCTCCACTAGTCAATTAGGTTGTGGTATTGTGGATATTTCTTGAGTTATATTACTTGACATTCTAAATTGATAGCAAACATATTTTTACCTTCCAAAATTAAGTTTTTAGTTAAGAGTATATAGTTTAATTATTGAGATGAATCCCTACATGGAGGGTGTTACCAACACATATGATTTTTCATTTGTTGGGAAGAAAATAACCCTTGTGTATTTTTCCCTATTGTTTAGTAGTGTGCATCTAAATTTTGATTTGCAACAAAGGGTATTCTTCAACGAGGAATTTGGAAAAGATAAGCTCTTAATAATTGTTGAGTATTGGTTTCCACTACTAGATAGTTATTACATTTATTTGTTTACTTACTTAGAAAGTTTGGAATGAATTAATGTTCAAAAGAAAACAATATTGGGTTTTAAAACCTTATCTATAGTTTCCAAGAGACTCTAGTTTCATTTCTTAGGCAACAACCCTCTTAGATTTTCCTATGCTGGGTTGAATACTTTACAAAGGAGTATCATCTTAGATTTACTAGCAATGCAAATTTTATGGATGAAGTAGTAGCCAATGTAGCACCTATTGATGTGTGTAGGGTAGTATT
Source organism: Pseudotsuga menziesii (assembly GCA_001517045.1). Classification (NCBI taxonomy): domain Eukaryota; kingdom Viridiplantae; phylum Streptophyta; class Pinopsida; order Pinales; family Pinaceae; genus Pseudotsuga; species Pseudotsuga menziesii. The sequence goes on along the minus strand of LPNX011058748.1, from coordinate 77,235 downwards.
TTGTAACCCATTATGTGTGTGTGTGTGTGTGTGTTGGAGAGAGAGAAAGAGGGATTCAATGTTTATGAAAAGGTCCAACTAATATTGTTGGACAATGATGGGAAATATTTTATCATCAATGTAAATAAAGGGAATTCTAATAAATCCTTGGTGAGTACCCACCAAGCTAAGAGATTAAATTTCTCAAGTAAGAAATATGTCATACTCTTCTAAAGATAGTTTCGACTGGAGTGAAGGCGTCCTTAGAAGAAGGTATGGAGTAACAAATTCATCCATTGGAAGAGATTCTATAGGCATACATAGAATTGTTCCAAGACCCATACTATATGCCACCTCTGAGGGAAGTGGACCATTAAACATAGTTACTACCAAACACTCATTTGCAAAACATATACCTATATGAGAAATCCATATTGAATTAAAATGGATTCAATAAGTTGTTTAAAGATTTGTTGCAATAGGTATTTATAAGACAATATACCTCATCTTGTGGGTTTTGTTACCTAAGAAGTATGTGAATTAGATAATGTCAATGAACTACATATCTCTTAACAAGATCTCCCTCAAAAATAAATATCATTTTCTAATGATCAATGGCTTGTTTGATTTACTGCAACAATAAAAATACTTTAGCACATTAGCTCTAAAATATGGATACCATCAAATCTATATTAAAGAATGAGATACGGGGAAGATGTTATAAACCGAATTCCCCAAATAGCATAAAAATAGTAATACAAGTAGTTCCATTCCTTGAGAATGATAAAGAGACAATGAATAGTAATCATATTCAAATGTAAACCTCCTTTTACAATATATCTAATGCACAAGATGAGATGAGATGCATATACAAATGAATCTCATTTATTATAAATAGGATATAAAGTAATCATGATGTAACCTACCACTAACTCCACCTAGTTATAACTAAGATAATTATAATGAATGAGGATTAGGTCCCTAACATAGCCTCCCTCTTTAAAAAATATATTCCCTCAAGGCTTGTAATTGAAGGTTCTTCTTCATTAATTCCTCATTTTCCTATGTATCTTATTATATAGGAATATTCTTCCACTTGATTATATTTATCCATGATAGTTCTATTCAAAAGAGATAGAGAATGTTAATCTATAACTTTTTATTGTCCAAAAGTCAACTTCCCTCCTTCATCTAATTCTAGAAGTTTTGTTTGTACTGGCATAGTTTGTCCCAAAACCTTTTGTTAGGAAAGATACATAAAAAACCTTATGAATGAAAGAAGACAAATCTAACTCATAAGCCACTTCTCCAATATTGAAAAGAAACTTGTGGGGTCCATAAATTTTTGGAGCTGATTTTTTATTCTTCTTTTGTTAGAGAGTAGATTTCTTGCAAGGTTGTAGTCTCAAAATACCCAATAACCCTTCTCAAATTGTCATTCATTTCATGTTGATATACTTATTGGTTCATATTGTTGTAGGACAATTTAAGGTTTTCTTTAAGAATTTGTAAAATTTATTTCTATTTTTCTATAAGTGAGTCTATTTCCTATACTTTGGAATAATCCTACAAAAAGGATGTGATACTAGGAGTTGGATACCCATACATATATTCAAATAAATATATCCTAGTATATGTGTGATAGGTGGTCTTATGCCACCATTATGGTAAAGGAAGCCACTTGACTCATTGAGGTTGTTTGTCAAATTAATAAAAACTAAGATAACCCCCTAAACATTTGTTAATTATTTATGTTTAACCATCTATGTGTGGATTGTATGTTGAACTCATCGCTAGTGTTTTTCCCCTTATCTTCCATAGCTCTTTCCAAAAATTCCACGTGAATTGTGGATCTTTGTCACTTACTACTATTTTAGGAAAACCATGAATTCTATGAATTTCCTTCATGGAAACTTATACCACTTGGATCGAAGTATATGTACTTTGAATTCCACAAAAATGTGCATATTTTGTCAGTCTATATATGACCACAAAAATGGCATCATTACCTTCTGATTTTGATAAAATTGTAATTAATTCCATTGATATCTCTTCACATAGTTGATTAGGTATGGATAAAGGTTGAAGTAACCCTTGCGCACTTGGCATTCTATCTTTATTTATTTTTCACACTTAGCATTCTATTACAATTTTTTGAATATCTTTCTTCATTATTTCCCCCATAAAATATGTGTGTATCCTTTTATATGTTTTAAGGAACCCTGAATGTCCTACCATCAAAGAGTTATTAGACTCCATTAATATTTGTTGATTCAATTTTGATTGAGAGCATAAAATATTCTACCATTGTGCCAAACGATATCTCTCTTCCATCCCCAATTTCCATAGAACTCTTCCCTTCTTTTAGTCATTATCGTTTATGTCTAGTACTATTTTCTTCTTGTCAATCCTGGTAAGATTCTTCCAACAACACTGGAATGGAATATAAGATCAAGATTTATTCCATTCTAGAAAGGGCATATGTTACCAAATTGTCCTTCCCTTTTTGGTAGACTATTTCAAAATAAAACCCTTGCATGTTTTCTAGCCACTTTTGTTGCTCTTGTGGTGAGAATATTTTCTCCAAAAAGTACTTTAGGCTATCATAGTTTTTCTTGACTTTAAAATTGCTCCCAATGATATGTTATCACCATTACAGCCCATGTACATTGGATTTTGTGCTAAAAAAAATAATAATAATTGGAGTTTTTCTCATCAAGTAACGAATACCTTAATCCTTGGCCTTCCATATGCCTGGAAACAATCCTTGAACCATTGTGAAGCATTGGAGGGGGAGAAACTTTGAGAGTAAAGAGACTATAGGAAAAAATTCCCCATTGTCATATACGTAAGTATGCATCCCTTTGTCCTTGTTGATAGAACCATTTGTGTTCATCTCCCAAGCTCTCTGTTTCCTTTGTGAGTTTCCTTTCTATGGAGGAGTGAAGTGGTGGAGACCCAAGTAGATGAACTCGGTTTCTTGGTTTTGACAAGGTGCCGACAAAAGTTGTCACATTGTGTCTTTGATTTTATATTAATATAAATATCCATTTCTCGTCCCAATTTCATGTACAATTCTTTATATTTGTATATATGGGTATAATTGTTTTATACAAGATTAAATGTATTATGCTAGATCGAATACTAACACTTAATATATTTTATGCTTGGATATATATATTTGTTGTTGACAAAAAATTCTAGGGATAAGCTTTTGATCGTGAGCTCAATGGTGGTCGTCTTCAAACATCTAGTTGAGGTACAGTTTCTATCCTCTAGTTGTTAGTTTATTTAATTTGTCTAGCATCCTTGAGAATGGATTTGATATTTGGTGTCATAGTGTCTATTGTGGTACATCTCAAACCATAGGAATATTTTCTTTATAACAAAATTAGCGACTTCGCAATGGATATCTCCTTTTTTGGGGGGTTTTGGGTGCATTTTTGCTTGAATTTCTTTATGTTTCTTTGTGTTTGGGTGTTTCATTCATTAGTGTGTTCATCCATTGAAATTTCCTTGGAGTGGTTTGGCTCTTGGATTTAATTTTTACAACCTTCTTACTTATATACGCGGGTTACAGTACTTACAATCACGTATATACACAGTCTTTCCTCTATCAGGTCACATACATACGTTGATGTTCTCTGAACAGTCGCATATATATCCCATTTGAGTGATATCTTAGTGTGAGAGATTACTAGGTGGATTGTGAGTGTTTTGGGTCTTCCAAAGTCCTTATGTTGTATGTTGACTACTCCTATTGTAGCTGAAAACCTATTTTTATTGATTTTTCTTAAGAGGTTGTTCTTGTCATTTTCTCCCTTTTTGTTTTTCTTTTTTGTTTTAGTGCATTAATACTTAAGTCTCGGTGTCTTGCTTGGCTTGTGTCTTGTTTATTTCTGTATGGGGTGAGAATTTAATGATTCTTTTTTTCATTTTCCTTCATTTACTTTGAAAATACAAAAACATTTGCATTGGTACATATTCATTTTCATTTTTCATTAGCATGGAAGTAAGTACTTCCATTGGTTTGGTTGGGATGAAATTAGTATAGGATTTCATTTAGGAAAGATTGCATTTGTATTTGAAAGGGAAAGGAATCATTGTGCATTTCATTTAGTGGCATACCGTCTTTTCATTTGGAAAACAAGATTGCACTTGGCATTGTTTTTAGGTGTGCATATTTTCTTTTATTGCTGAGCCATAACATCACTAGTTTCATGGCCATATCCTTTGAGTAAGTGCAACCTCTTAAAATGAACTCTTAATTTAAAATTAATTAGAACAATTTTATTTTATAGGGTGCACCAACAAGCTTTGGTTTTAGAGTCTTGGAATAGGATTTTGTGAGTAAACTTATCCAACACTATAAAATAGAAACTATTTAGGTGTCTCACCTGGGAGAGGAGAAATCCTTGTTGTAATTGGTGTTCTCAAGAAGCTCCTCTTACACAGGAGTTAATCGTGAGCCAACGCGTGCATTGATCGTGGGGATATTCCTCCACTACCTTCAATGAGCACCAAAGATATTTCTAGGATCTTATTCGTATCTAGGGGCTCTTGAGGTGCTCTTGGTGCTTTCGATATTCAAGCTTAGTTATTATTCCCATATATTAGATCCCTCCTACAACTGTTCGCCTGAGCATTGGTTATATTGAGGTGGCCTTAGTTTCTTTTCCTATGTATCGTAGGGGGTACTTACAGAGGTTATTATGTGAGTGTCCTAGCCATGTAGTAGTCGGATGGAACAGTCGCTTTATGTGTTGAATCTTAGGTCCACTATAATTGGTTACACACCTCTGCTTGTCGTGTATGGGAGTCTCAAACCTCTCTTAGGTGATACATGCATGATACATTCAGGAGCTCATTTATCCTCATTATTTGCTTGTGTACATTTGTCCTATCTTGTGTGCTTTGTGTTCGATAGTTGGGCTTAGGGATCATGGTTACTTGTGTCTCTTTGTAGATTCACTTTGGATAGATTTATGGCCCCTTGGAGGTCTCATCGTTTAGAAGTTTTACCACCTTTTGATCCTACTCAACCTCTTCACAAGCGGCAGAGATGTGAGACTGGTCCTCTTTCCCATCGAGGGATTATTAGAACTTTCAGGATGAGTATTTTATCTAATACTCTAGAGCTCCCTCCATCCTTGTCTTTTGCGTTGGGATAAGAGGCACATGGGGATTTTTCTACTACCACCTTATGGATCCTCGAAAGTCTAGTTTACACGCTGCTAGTTCTTCTTGCCCCATAGGAACATATCCTTTTGAACCCACATGGTATTTGGATCACATACCCAAATTTTCCTCAAAGTGGTTAGGTATTGAGCATCAAACTTTTCCCTTAACCACTAGTCCATTTACGTTTAGCATGCCAAATTGTTTCACTAATATATCGTCATCTGTTCATGTTCCTAGTGGTGACATTAGTGTTGGAATGGGGGGCACATCTTCCCCATACACCGCATATCATTTCATAGGGGGTCATATCTCTCCTTCTATGTCACCAATACTTCTCACTAATGTTAATCCTTGTTATGGTAGTGGCAGATATGTGATCGTTGGGTCTACAACTTATATACCATCATTTATCCCATCATCCCTATTCCTATCCCTTCGAGTGTGTTTTTCATGGTGAATCATCCCCTTGCTTTGAGAGGGCCCTCTGGAGGGTATATTATCTCTTTGGTTACATGATTCCCCTATCCTTTGGAATCCTTTTGTATGGAGGGTACGTGCCTTCCTAGGTGTTTAGGGGTCAACTAGTACACTAGACGAGTAATTTTGGTTATATCGTTCTATCTTCTCAAGGAATAACCCATGTAAAAATATCCATGCATCGTTACATGGGTCATATGGGGGGAGGTTACTATCTTACTGGTCAAGGTCATGGGATTTGCCAGAACCCACAGTATCAGAACCAATATTTCTAGGGAACATGGAATCACATGGTGCAACCTAGGCTCATGTTTGTAGTTCCGTTAAACTTTCCTGGCCTATCCAAACTCATGAACAACCCAGTGTGTCATGATCCAACATTTCCTCCTGTTCCCATCAAACTTCCTTTGGATGTTCCAAAGTTTGAAGGTAAAAATGTTGAGAATCCTGGTGATCATGTTACAACTTTTCATCTATGGTTCTCTTCGAATTCATTGAATCATGATTATGTTTTATTAAGATTGTTTCAACACACCCTTATGGGTTCAGCCACAAAATGGTATATACATCTACTTGGGGGCACATACTGAACCTTTAATGACTTGGACATGGTCTTCTTTAATCACTTTCAGTTGTCGGTTCTCTATGATGTTGGTATCAAACTCCTATCTACCTTTAGGTAAGACAAAGCCACCCATATTTCTGACCATATTCAAGAATGGCATAGATGAAAGCGATTGATTAAGGCCAAAATTCCTCCAAAATTATTATTGGAATGGTTCCTTAAATCCTTACTTCCTTATATCGTGAAGGATGTTTCGACGTATTGAGTGACAAACAAGGAATAGGCCTTTTTTATCTCAGCAATTAGACCTGATTTATGCTTAGTCTGGGATCCTTTATGGAATTATCCCTGACGCTTCGAGGTCAGATAATGATCCTAATTTTAAACCTGGGCCACATGTCGATGGCATCATTGGATCTACAAGTGCGAAAGTTGTCGCTTAACCAGTCTGCAGCCATACAAGCTACAACATAGTACACCCCCAGCCAATCAATGGATGTACATTCTATGCAATCATCGAACCTTAAGGGTAACCAACAAACCGAATGGAATAGGAAAAGATGAGAAATAATAAGAAGGGTGGGAATAAAAATTAGAACGTTAATTATGAAAAGAATGATAAAAATGTTGGGGAGCACAAGAAGACTAAACGGAAGGTCAAATTACCATGTGATATTTTTTTATGAGACCATCTTATATACATGTGCCCTAGATTTGATGAGGCCTCGGCGTTAATTGCACAGAGACCAGTTGTGCTGAGTGATCCCCTTCCACATAATCAAAACATGACTTCGATGACTTTGGCCACTAGAAGTGGTGTTGGTGGGACTAAAACATATCCAAGCACATAAAGTGGTCATTATTGTATCAATATGTTGTTGATTATTCATGTTGTGACCCATTCACATGATTATGGTCCATCACAACCAACCATGGGTAAATAGCCTCCACCTCTGGAGATTCCTTTGTAGACTGACAAGCCTTAGACTTTATCGTGCAAAGGGGTCTTGAAGCATTCAGGGCACAATCCTAATGCCCAAGCCACCAAACATTATTCTATCATTGAGGATTTGGGCCAGACTCCCTATATGATGTCATCTTTATAGGTGCTTCAGAATTGTCCCTCATAGAGGAAAGCATTGTTAGTTTCTTTAGGATTGGATGACCTGAATGGCCCTAGTGTCATCAAGTTAGAGACTCACAATGTCCAACCTCGCTTGCCTTACCATGTGGATTTTCAATTCCATGTGGAGTGTTTGAACAACACCATTAAACGTACAAATATTGATGAAGGTGTTGTGACCTGTATGATGTCGTTTTCCTATTGGAAAGGACTTGGCTCTCTCGTGTTGTTTAAATTCATGACTATGCTGGTATATTTTTATGGACGTTCCTTTAGACCGCATGGCATTATTCCTTCCCTTAAGCTCCAACTGGGGGGGAATACCATGCCGATCGAGGTTGAGGTGGTTGATGCACACCTTGACTATAATTTGTTACTGGGTCGAAACTAGATTTGTGACATGAAAGAGATTGTGTCGTCAGTATTTGTGTTGTGTTTTCCCTAAGAATATAAAATTCTGACGATCGATCAATTGTTGTTTGATGATTTTGGTTCCTTGGCATCACTGGGTCCCATTATCTCAATAATTAACACTTCTCAGCTGAGAACTGAAAACATTGGTGTCAGATTCATCCTTCATTTATGGGAACCTTTAATGTTGAGTATATAGTTGCAATTGATGTCAAAGGTTTCACAAATGACAAAGGAATAACCAGTGGATATGATGGCAGGACAAACAGCATGGACATGGGCATGACACATATCAGATAAATGAGATGGACATGGATGATAAGACAACATGAATGACTAATCTGAAGACTTCAAAGATAGTGTCAACAGTATGATGTAAACAATGGTTAATTAAATAAAGAACAGAGGTTGAATCGAATTAGAGATGTAGTATGAAAGACAAAACTATTAGAAATAGTCGCAGAGGATTTCCATAAAGAATTCATGCAGATTCGCAAAGTCATTATGATATCTGAATTCGATATGAAATCAAAGCTCAGGAAGCATCCTGCATGAGATCCAACGGTTGAGGATTAGTTTCGCAAAAGATAGGCGAGAGGATGAAGTTCTACAAAAAGATCAAGATCGGACGGCTAAGATTAGTTCCGCCAAAAGAGATCAGTGGTACGGAAGAAAAATGCGGAAAGGGAATTGTGAAAAGTCGAGATAGGAATTCGGGAAATTTTACATCTTGCATCTCGCAATTTGGAGAGATCAGATGGCTGAAGTAAGTTCCGCTAAAATAGATCAACGGTTCGGAAAAATAAAGTGCAGAAATAACTTTGCGGAAAGTCGAGATATGATGTTGGGAAATGTTACATCCCGCATCCCGCAACCCGTAATCTGAAGATCGGTGTTCATGGAGAATACCAATGAAGATCAATGGTGGGGAATCACCAAAATTGGTGTAGAAATACGATTTCAAAAGGAAATATTTAGAGAATATCAATGGTCCGGAGAGATTCAGGCATAAGATCAATGGTCCGAAGGGTATCTAGAGAGGAAGATTGTGAAAGCATCAGAAAATGATAAACAAAGCTGCAAAAATGAACTATGAGTTGTGAGAAGAATGAAATGGTACATTTGTTGAAATAGTGATGAAATGATGTGACGAATGAATGGGTAGATGATGAAGACGTATTTCTGTAAGTAAACAGTCATGCTCCAAAATGAAATAACGTAGCTATGGAGAGATGTGTTGGAAGGTAATAGGTAAAAGATATTTATTGAATGAATGTGTAAAGAAGAAAGTGTCTCTGTTAGCAAGGTTGATAGAGTACAAAGTGAATAGTTTATCAACTATTATAAAATACTGAGAACATCAGTCTAGGGCGGTAAGGTGGTGCTAGGGCAGGCCATAGGTCTGTAGGGGGTCGTAGCCTCCTTCCAGTCGTAGCATCCTTGTCTATAGAAGCGGGCAGAAAAACCATATGGGTGTTGTAGAATCCTAGTCTATAGTTATAGGAAAAATCTAGGGTGTATCTACATCCTTTCTGTTGTAGCAGATAAACAATTTTGTAAATTCATCTTATTAATGAGTTTGTGTTGGTGGTTTTCTCTTTTGAGGTTGCCACAATAAAATCTGTGTTGATTTTTTATTTTGTGTATTTTAAAGTAAAAACTAACAATACTGATTCACCCCTCCCTCTCAGTATTGTGGGATAAACCAACAGAGGTGGTTGATACACACCTTGACTATAATTTTTTACTAGGTCGGAACTAGATTTATGACATGAAAGAGATTGTGTTGCAAGGATTCGTGTTGTGTGTTTTCCCTAAGAACATAAAATTCTGATGATCGATCAACTATTGTTTGATGATTTTGGTTCCTTGGCATCACTAGGTCCCATTGTCTCAGTAATTGACAATTCTCAGCTGAGAACTAATAACATTGGTGTCATAATTATCCTTCATTGATGGGAACCTTTAATTTTTAGGCACTGATTCTAGCTATTGATTCTAAGCACGGTGGTAGTCCATCACCTTTGAGTCCTGTCTAGTTTCGTGCTAATTATTTGAGTGATCATTAGAATCTCCCTTATCTGAGTAATTCAAACAAAGGTCCCACACCCACCTACGCATAAATGTTGTTGTCTGTAGTGTAGACTGCTTAACAATCCTTATTTGATATCATTGCAAACCCTAATCCTTCGCCTTTGCAGACGGTATATGAGGATCACCTAGTGCCACCCACTTGGGTGGTCATTTCGTCATTCTCACATGACTACCTCGATGACACCTTTCCTTCAAATGAAGTTATTATTGATCCCATGACCTGTCCGTAACAGCCCTGGGAAGAGATACATCATCAATCCTACTTCCTCTGGAAGCTCGAATGAATTGAACGTGATGAGTTTCAGACAACCTTAAGCAAGAAATTTGTTCATCTCATGATCCATTAGGAAATCATGGTATATATGTCGAAGGAAACATGGCAAACATATCACCAAGTATTCCGATCTAAATTTCTTGGGCCCCTAGTAAAATAAAGAACGTTCATATCAATGTTGATTGTTCACTGAATAAATTCAAACATACACCGAGCTATTTAAGGAATTATGTGATGTATTCACTTGGTTGTATGAAGAAATTATAGGGATTGATCCTCGTATTTTTTAACATGAAATAAAATTATATCCAAATGCTAAACATATTCAACAACGTTTATGTGTTGTGAATCCCCATAAGGTGCATGCCATCAAGGATGAGGTAGAGAAATTTCTCAAGGATGGGTTCATCTACCCGGTTCCCTTAACTGAATGGGTATCCAATCCTATTCATGTGGATAAGAACCAGGGGACCATACGTGTGTGTATTGATTTTATAGATCTGAATATAGCTTGTCCTAAAGACAACTTCCCCGCACCATTTATTGATCAAATTTTGGATGAGTGTGTAGGAAGTGAAGTATTTTCGTTTATGGATGATTTTTTGGGATATAATCAGATCCAAATTAAACCTAAGGATCAACATAACACCGCATTTATATGTCCTTAGGGTACTTTTGCATACCAAAAAATTCCTTTCGTCTTGAAAAATGTCGGAGCTACTTTCTAGCAGGAAATAACCTTTTCCTTTCACGAACTTAAGTGCATTATTGAAGTGTATTTGGATTACCTTACTACTTACACTCGTCTAAGAGTGGATCATCCAGCGCATCTTCATTTGGTCTTTGAAAGATGTTGTCGTTATCAAATTTATTTGAACCCTCAAAAGTGCATATTTTGTGTTAGGACTGGTTGATTATTCGAATTCATTGTATCAAAGGAGGGAATTAGGGTCAATCCATTGAAGGTTTAGGCAATACTTCAGTTACCTCCCCCAAGCACAATTAGACAACTTCAGAGTCTCCAAAGGATGGTTGATTTCTTGCATCGGTTTGTCATGAATTATGCCAATTTGACCAAGGGTTTTATGTGCTTATTGAAGAAGTATACTCTGTTCCTATGGGATGAGCAAGCCCAGAAGTCCTTCAATGCTCTTAATAAATCCTTGGAATCACCCCCTCTGCTTAGTCCACCAGGATATAGTCTATATTTTTTGTTGTATGTGATCGTCTATCAAGAGACGATTGGTATGGTTCTGGTTCAGGAGGATGACGAGATCCATGAGAACATGATTTATTATGTAACACCCCAGTTTTGACCCTGTTTGCTCTAAATGTATAAGAGGTATATAATGTAATTGATCGTGGTGTGGAGATAAAGGCAAAAGCCCCACCATCGATTTGGTTGTGTCATGTTTCAGCGATTGAAATCATTGTCGATGGTATATCATGATATACGGCACATTATAGTTTTGGCATTATGTAAATATGAATTTTAATTAAAATGAACCCCAACTAGCTATGTTAATGCAACCATGATGAAAAGGGCATGATTTTCCTAAGGATAAGGAGGGGGAATCATTAAACTTTGAGCCTATGGGGAAAACCCATGTGTTAGCTGTTAAACCCCCTTTTGACTTACTCACCTTTCCTTGTCTCATCATTCAAATACCACATTAAAACCTTATGTTGTTAGTTGGTGCAGTTATTTTTGGGCAGTGGTGTGTGGCAGGACTGCCAGTCCTTGCCCACACACACACTCCACCAGCACAGTCTTTCACTTCTCATGGGAAGGGAAAACAGGACGCCAATTCTTCTTCCACTCTCATCCATCCTCACATGGAGACAGTCGTTCTCTCTTCTCCTTACGCACAGGTTGGGATTCTTCGTTGTTTTCCTCACGCAGTGAGCTGGAAGAGCGGTCTCAGGGGCACGATTTCTACTATGTATGCATTTTCCTTACTGACTTGTGGTTTTGTGTATATATTTTCCCCCTGTCCAGGTTGAGAGTCGGATCTCCTTTCCAACTTGAGCTGTGTATTTCCTGTTGCCTCAATGTTGAGATCGGGGCTATTGTTTTCCCCACGATTTTTTGGTTTGATGTGGGTTCATTTGTGTTTTGGGTTTTTGTAGATTCTTATGAGTCATTTGGCAATGATAGGGCCAAGAACGACTGAGGAATCAAATTCCCCAGTCAGAGTTGTGAATCGCTTGTTTTGATGCGTGTATGCAGTGTTTGGTTTTCGGACTATGTTGGAGTGGGGATGAAGGCTTGATTTGGTTAATAAACCTGGTGTGTTTAGGAGGCACATAGACAGAGCTAGAGGGTTGGATTTCTTCTCCACAACCCCTGAATAGCACTGGAAGGGAATTCAGGGTCTAAGGGACTATGTAGCAGAGAAGGGATTGATTTCCTTCTGTTGCATGTGTGTGGATGTCCTAAAAGTCAGGATAGTTCTGGTGTAGGTGTCTTTAGCTCTTCAATGAGCTCACCAGCTTAGCATTCAACTTTTACCAGCTCCTTGATGACCTGATATACCCAACTGTGTTGGCTTGGCTAATTTGTGTATCCTTGGCTATGTGTAAGCCTGCTTGTTCCTTATGCCTTGGGGAATCATGCCCAGCTCGGGGGTGGTAGTGTTGCTGAGAGACTAAGGAGCACAATATCCTGTGGTTGGGTGGAACGTTGCAGCAACGTAGCTGGTTGCAGGACGAATTCTTCACAAGATAAGTATTCTTGTCTACTTCATCTCTGTGATTATATTTACTGTTTAATGGATTATGATGAACATGTCGAGTGCTTGAATGGATGGATTGCTTCCATTGTATGTTAAATAATTATGCATCTCTGCATGTTTTTACTTCCAAGCATTTTATTTCAGTTTTTATGTATGTACATGTTCATGGGGCTAGATGTCAAGACAGTTAATGGTTTGGTAGCATCCTCTTCGCCGATCGGAGGGTCGGGGACGTTACAGTGTGGTATCAGAGCTTCTGCTGCAGCATGGGCCTCAATGGGCTGTGAAGAATCAGTGACAGAGGAAAGTTTCCCTCTGCCCAGCTGGAAGAAATGAGGAAATCAGAGAATGACAGAAAATTTCAACGAAAATTTTCTAAGTGTGAAAAACATTGGAAAGCTTAGGATGAAGCCCATCCGATACATTGGAGGACTTAGCCAAAAGCTCATCCGATACACCGAATAGCCTAGACAGAAGTCTTCCTGACGGGAATTGACAGAATGAAAAATTTTCAAAAATTTTCCAAGTCTGAGTTTTGTCGGTGGTTTCAGCGGAGAGGAGCCGACGGTCTCGGCTAGGTTAAGCCGAGACACCGCCGACAAGGAAACACAGAGGAAAAAATTTTCAAAAATTTTCGAAGTGTTGAAATCATCTGAAGACTGCCGAAACGTCAGCTCAGATTAGTTGAAGACCGTCGAAACGTTGGCTCATTTAGACAGAAGGACCCCCGATGCCGACGGAGAAGAAGAAGAGAAAAATAAAATATTCAAAAAAAAAAATTGAAGTGTTGAAATCGTCGGAAGTCAATCGTTGAAGCAGAGTCAAGGTTTCAGCAGGGATCTCCTAAAGTAAGCCGAAATGTCGGAAAAATTTAGGTGATCGAGCAGCCGATGCGGCGATGGACGAAGAAAGAAATTTTTTGAAAATTTTTCTAAGAACAAGAAACGTGGGAAAAGTTTAGATGATCAGTCAGCCGATGTGTGTCGGAATCCAAAGGAATATCGGCTTGAAACGTCAGAAAAATTTAGTGGATTGGACAGTCGATGAGCATCGAAAGACAAATGAAGTTCAGACTGCCGAGGTGTCGGAATCATAGTCCACTAGGGACCTGATACATCAGATGGTTAGTGGGGAAGAGACCCAATATGACCAAAAAAAATGAGGGCACTGCCCTCGACCTGCCCCAAGCCCCCTTGACCCCCATCGTCCCCCTGAGACAAACGTTCCTTGAGGAAGAAAATTCTGTGTTTTGGGAAAAGTTGTCATTTTATGATTTTCCAAGAGAAGGTAAGTAATTCTGATTTGTATAAAGTTATGCAGCTAACAGTTATGTTACTAACACATTTGCAGAATCGTAGACATCTTTAAGGGCAGTATTCCAGATAGTACGGTTTGGTAAAGTAAGTTATGGTTCAACCATGAGAACCCATGACGGATATGATGCTCGGGATTCCTATGAGCGTGCGCAAGATGCCATGGGAGAAAATGTCTGAGTTGGAAATGATAACATAGAGTCTAATGGAAGGAGATTCCAAGAGACACCGCCAGATATTGCAGCCACCATGAGAAGCTTGATTAAAGCTTGGGAAGAGCAGCATCAATTGAATGCTGCTATGTTGCAGAGTTTGGCAGACTTGCAAAGGAAGATAGACTCTGGACAGGGTACAGTAAAACCAGAAGGTAGTAAGAGCAGTACTAGGAGAAGAAGGACTTCTAGTGGATCATCTGACTCCAAAAAATCCGGCGGGGATTCAAGTTCTTCTTCTCGCAAGGGAAAGAGAAAGAGGCACCATAGGGATCACTCTTGGAATGAATTTAAGAAGGTTAAACCTCCTACATTTGACAGTGAGGTAAATACTGGACAAGAGGCTGAAGCTTGGCTTCTTGGGATAAAGAAGTACTTCCAAGTTCAAGATTATTCAAGAAACATGAAGGCAATAGTTGCCATATTCAATCTGAATGGAAGAGCATCCATTTGGTGGGAACACTTCAAGCAAGTAAAGAGGATCAGTGAAAGGAGACTTAAGTGGAAACAGTTCAAGAAGTATTTCAAGTAGAAATACCTCTCTAATGGGTATTATGACGACAAGATTAAGGAGTTCCATGAGCTAAGATTGGGACAGCAGACCATGGAAGAATATGTAAATAAGTTCTTGGAATTGTTGAGGTATGTCAGGTACATCAAAGATGAAAAAGTGAAGGTCTGACATTTTCTGAGTGGATTTCCTCAGTCTTATAAAGACAGAATTGAGTTTTATGAACCAAGAACTCTTGAAGAAGCAACAAGGAAGGCTAAGTATTTCTATGAGCAAAGCAAAGGTAAACCTGATTACCATAAGGCATGGAAGGACAAGAAGAATGAGAAGTTTGACCAAAGAAAGAAAGGTTTCAAACCTTATAGCTTCAGGAATCAACAAAAGCAGCCATCCCAAGCTGCGAGTAAGCCTGTTGGAGTGATAGGAGAAAATCCTAAAGATCCACAACAGAATAGAGGACCACTCCAATGCTGGAAATGTGGAGGACCCCCACATGCACAAAAGTTGTCCACTTGAGAATGAGAGTGCAAGGCCAGCTTACAACATTCAAGAATTAGAAACAGTGGGTCAAGTAGCAAGGGCAATCCCTAGGATCTATGCAGCACTGGAGGACCACCAGGAAGATCATCAGTCAACTGTGGTTGAAGTTGCAGGTAATATTGTTGAGCAATCTGTTTCTATTTTCATTAACCCTGATTCTACTCACAATTACATTACCCCTAAAGTAGTGGAGATTTTTGCTTTCAAGAAAGTAAAGCATAGAAAATCTTGGTTAGTTTAGCTAGCCACTGGAACTAAGAGAAAGGTTAGTGAATTGGTAGAGAAATGTCCATTGGTCATGAATGGATTGGTCACTTGTGTAGATATTAATGTTTTACCACTTGGTTCCTATGATGTACTCATTGGAATTGATTGGTTAGAATCTCACAGGGTGAAGCTTGACTGTTATAATAAGACTTTCGAATGCATGGATGAAGAAGGGAACCCAGTAGTGGTAAAAGGAATTCCAAAGGTGATTTCAGTAAGGTAGGTTTCAGCAATGCAGTTGAAGAAGTTCTATAGGAAAGGTTGCCAGTTGTATGCAGCTCATATTTTGGAGGCATCGGAGGATGAAACTCCTAGGTTGGAGGACTATCAGGTGTTACAAGAATTCAAGGATGTGTTCCTTGATGAGATTCTAGGGCTTCCTCCAAAGAGGGACATTTATTTCACAATTGAACTTGTGCTAGAAGCAGCACCAGTTTCCAAGACACCCTACAGGATGAGTACACTAGAGATGCTATAGTTGAAGATGCAGCTGCAAGAGTTTTTGGAAAAGAAGTATATCAGGCCGAGTGTGTCTCCTTGGGGAGCACCATTTCTGTTTGTAAAGAAGAAAGATGGTACGCTTAGGTTGTGTATTGATTACAGACAGCTGAACAAAGTTACTGTGAAGAACAAATATTCTTTGCCTAGGATTGATGACCTCTTTGATCAAATGAGAGGAGCAAAGGTATTTTCCAAGATTGACTTGAGGTCTAGTTACCATCAGGTGAGAATCAAGGATGAAGACATTCATAAGACAGCCTTCAGAACAAGGTATGGACACTATGAGTTTGTAGTGGTACCATTTGGTCTCACAAATGCACCCGCTACATTTATGTGCCTTATGAACAGTGTCTTCAGCAGGTATTTGGACAAGTTTGTTCTTGTTTTCCTTGATGACATTCTTATTTATTATAAGAATGAGGAAGAGCATGAAGAGAATTTGAGATTGACATTGCAATTGCTCTGGGAGCATCAGCTATATGCAAAGCTGAGCAAGTGTGACTTCTATAGAGATAGAATTCAGTATTTGGGTCACCTTATCTCCGAAGAGGGTATATCTATGGACCCTGAAAAGATTGAAGCCATTATGAATTGGCCTACTCCAAGAAATGTGACAGATGTAAGATCTTTTATGGGACTTGCAGGGTAGTGCCGGAGATTCATTGAAGGATTATCCAAAGTTGCACATGCCATCACTTCTTTGCAAAAGAAGGGGATAAATTTTGAATGGACATCGAGGTGTGAAGAAAACTTCCAACAGTTGAAGAATCTTCTCACCAGTGCACCAGTATTGAAATTTGCATACCCATAGAAATATTTTGTGGTGTGTATTGATGCATGTAGACAAGGGCTTGGAGGAGTCCTTATGCAATACAACCACGTGATATGTTGCGAGTCAAGAAAGCTGAAGGAGCATGAGAAGAACTATGCCACTCATGATCTAGAGCTTGCAGCCATAGTACATGCCCTCAATATGTGGAGGCATTACTTGATGGGTAGAATATTTGAACTAAGGACAGACGATTATGGTCTGAACTATCTAATTGATCAGCCTACTCTGAATTCTAGGAAAGCGAGATGGCTGGAGTTTTTATGTGAGTTTGATTTTGAAATCAAGCACATAAAGGGAAAAGAGAATAAGGTAGCTGATGCACTCAATAGGAAGGTGCAGGAAATGCATGTGACATCTCTTAATATTTGCCAATCAAGTTTGAGGCAGTAGATTGTTAACTATACTACCGGAGATGAATTGTATGAGCTGGTAAAAGACAAATTGCAGCAGCAAAGTCTTGAGAAGAGGTACGAGGGATATAAATTGGAAGAAGATGAACTTCTTACTTATAAAGGTAGAATTTATATTCCAAATGTAGCAGAGTTGAGGAGAGTTGTTATGGATGAAATCCATCAAGCTCCGTATTCTGGTCACCCAGGATACCAGAAGACAATTGCTACCGCCAGAAAACAATACTTTTGGACAAGAATTAAAAAGGATATGGATGAAAACATTTCAAGGTGCATGAAATGTCAGCATGTAAAGGTTGAGCATCAACACCCGACTGGTTTGTTGCAGCCTTTGCTAGTTCCAGAATGGAAATGGGAAGTTATTTCCATGGATTTTATTACAGGATGCCAATGACTTGGAGACAACATGATTCCATCATGGCTGTGGTAGACAAGTTGACAAAGGCAACGCATTTTATACCGGTTAAGTCTACGCATAAGACTGATGACATTGCAAAGATATTCATGAAGGAGATTTTCAAATTACATGGATTGCCTAAGGCAATAGTCTCTGACATAGATGTCAAGTTCACTTCCAATTTTCGGAAGGGGTTGTTTGTATATTTGGGTACGAAGCTAAACTTCAGCACTGCATACCATCCTTAGACTCATGGTCGCATAGAGAGAGGTAATCAAGTATTGAAAGATATGCTTCAGATGTACGTGATGGAAAAACCAACCAAGTGGGAAGATTACTTACACTTGGTAGAGTTTTCTTATAACAATGGATAGCAGACATCCTTAGGGATGATTCCGTATGAATCTTTGTATGGAAGAAGGTGTAGGACACTAGCAAATTGGGATCATCCCATGAATAGGGTTGTGCTTGGTCCTGAATTGCTCAAAGAAATGGAGCAGGAGGTTGTAAAGATCAAGCAAAATCTGAAATCAGCACATGACAGACAGAAAATCTATACAGATAAGCATAGGGTGAATAGGGAGTTCAGTGTTGGGGATCATGTTTACCTCAGAGTGAAGGAAAAGAAGAGTTCCTTGAAGCTTGGAAGTTGTGCCAAGCTGTCACCAAGATATTGTGGGCCATTTGAAGTGCTTGAAAGAATAGGGCCAGTTGCGTATAGAATTGCATTGCCTGCTAGCACTAGAGCTCATAATGTTTTTCATGTTTCTTTGCTTAAGAAATATGTACATGATCCTAACCATGTGATAAATTGGGATGTGATTTAGGTGGAACCTGAGGGAGAGTTCCAAATTGAGCCAATGTGCATCCTCGACAGGAAGGTCACAATGCTCCGGAACTGAGCCATAGGGCAGGTAAAGGTGCAATGGGAGCACTATGGTCCTGAAGAGGCTACGTGGGAGCTGGAGGATGCCATGCAATTGGAACATCCATTTTTGTTCAATTCTGCGGAACACTGAGGTGATACCAGTGTAGCATTTTGTTCAAATTTTGCAAAGCACTGAGGATAGTGCTATTGAAGGGGGAGGGGAATGTAACACCCCAGTTTTGACCCCGTTTGCTTTAAATGTATATGAGGTATATAATGTAATTGATCGTGGTGTGGAGCTAAAGACAAAAGCCCCACCATCGATTTGGTTGTGTCATGTTTCGGCGATTGAAATCGTTGCCGATGGTATATCATGATATATGGCACATTATAGTTTTGGCATTATGTAAATATGCATTTTAATTAAAATGAACCCCAACCAGCTATGTCAATGCAACCATGATGAAAAGGGCATGATTTTCCTAAGGATAAGGAGGGGGAATTATTAAACTTTGAGCCTATGGGGAAAAGCCATGTGTCAGTTGTTAAACCCATTTTGACTTACTCACCTTTCCTTGTCTCATCAATAAAATACCACATTAAAACCTTATGTTGTTAGTTGGGGCAGTTATTGTTGGGCAGTGGTGTGTGGCAGGACTGCCAGTCCTTGCCCACATGCACACTCCACCATCACACTTTTTCACTTCATGTGGGCAGGGAAAATGGTACGCCAATTCTTCTTCCACTCTCGTCCATCCTCACACGGAGATAGTCGTTCTCTCTTCTCCTCATGCACAGGTTGGGATTCTTCGTTGTTTTCCTCACGCAGTGAGCTGGAAGAGCGGCCTCAGGGGCACGATTCCTGCTGTGTATGCATTTTCCTTACCGACTTGTGGTTCTGTGTATATGTTTTCCCCCTATTCAGGCTGAGAGTCGGATCTCCTTTCCAACTTGAGCTGTGTATTTCCCGTTGCCTCAATGTTGAGATCGGGGCTGTTGTTTTCCCCATGATTTTGTGGTTTGATGTGGGTTCATTTGCGTTTTGGGTTGCTGAAGCTCAAGAATCAAATTCCCCAGTCAGAGCTGTGAATCGCTTGTTTTATTACATGTATGCAGTGGTTGGTCTTCGAACTGTGTTGGAGTGGGGATGAAGGCTTGATTTGCATGATAAACCTGGTGTGTTTGGGAGCCACACAGACAGAGCTAGAGGGCTAGCTTTCTTCTCCACAACCCATGAATAGCACTGGAAGGGAAGTCAGGGTCTGAGGGACTGTGTAGCAGAGAAGGGACTGATTTCCTTGTGTTGGGTGTGTGTGGGTGTCCTAGAAGTCAGGATAGTTATGGTGTAGGTGTCCTTATCTCTTCAATGAGCTCACCAGCTTAGTATTCAGTTGTTCCCAGCTCCTTGATGGCCTGATATACCCAACTGTGTTGGCTTGGCTGATTTGTGTATCCTTGGCTATGTGTAAGCCTGCTTGTTCCTTATGCCTTGGGGAATCATGCCCAGCTCGGGGGTGGCAGTGTTGCTGAGAGACTAAGGAGCACACTAGCCTATGGTTGGGTGGAACGTTGCAGCGACGTAGCTGGTTGCGAGACGAATTCTTCACAAGATAAGTATTCTTGTCTACTTCATCTCTGCAATTATATTTATTGTTTAATGGATTACGATGAACATGTCGAATGCTTGAATGTATGGATTTCTTCCGCTGTATGTTAAATAATTATGCATCTCTGCATGTTTTTACTTCCAAGCATTTTATTTCAGTTTTTATGTATGTACATGTTCATGGGGCTAGATGCCCGGATAGTTAATGGTTTGGTAGCATCATCTTCACCGGTCGGAGGGTCGGGGGCGTTACATATTATCTTAGCTAAAATCTCATCAATGCAGAACTTTGATATACTCATGTTGATGCGGAGTTAATGTCGGGTCTCCCTAGGCTAGATAGGGACCTGATTTCCTGATCTTGTCGGTGGACCCTTAGTATGGTGATATTATCGTCTATCTACAGACTCTAAATACCCCTCTGCATCTCTTAAGGGATGAGCAATAACGCTTACGGCATAATTATAAGAACTACCTCATCATCGATGACACTTTGTATCGGCATGTGGTGGACTCAATTTTTCATCATTGTAATTTGACTCACGAGGAGGATGAGGTCGTGCTTAATGACTATCATGGAGGGGTGTGTGGTGGTCATTTATATGGACTTTCTATATCTCAAAATATTTTGAGAGAGGGTTATTATTGGTTTTCAAATTTTAAATATTACATTAATGCGGTCAAGAGATGTCACCCTTACTAGGTGTTCTCTTGGAACATGCGCTCGTGTCCTGCCCCATTACACCTATTATCGTCGTCAGTCCCTTCACAAAGTGGGGGTGAATTATATGGATTGTAACCCAACGTCAGTTTGGGTGCACCATCATATTATTATGGTTTTTGATTACTTCACAAAATGGGCAGAGGTTATGCCTACAATCAAATCCGATGGTGAGATGGTCGCTCACTTCGTGTTCAATCATATTATCACTTGGTTCAGAATCTCAAAGGATATTGTCCCTAACCATGGAATCCACTTCCAAAATAAGATGATGGTGAAATTAGATTTGAATTTGGGGCTTAAGCAATACCATTCTTATTCTTATAATCACCCCCAAGCGAATGGTCATGTCGAGGCTATCAACAAATATCTTAATGCCATTCTGCAAAAAAACATCAAACAAAAAAAAAACAATTGGCATATAATGGTGTACCCTACTTTGTGGGCTTATTGGACCATGATTAATAATTCCATAGGTTTTTCACAATATTAGTTGGTTCATGGGGTGGAGTAAGTTTTACCAGTTGAATGTGAGATCCCTTCCTTGAAGCTAGCCATAGAGCTCTTTCCTGACACCTCCGATTTAGAAGAACGATTAGTCCACTTGGAGGACCTTGTTGATTAGCGTAGAGATGTTGCGGTGGCATTAGAAGTAAATAAGCGTTGTTTCAAGGCCCAGTATTGATAAGTCTATCCATACTCATCGATATAATGAAGGCAACTTGGTCCTTTTATATGATCAAGCAAATGAACCATTAGGGGTAGGAAATTTTAATCCTATGTGGAATGGTCCTTATGTTTTGAGGTGTGTCTTGGAAAAGGGGTCATATGAGTTAGAATATTGTGAAGTGAACATCCTGATAGATCCTAGAAATGGGATCTACCTTAAGAAGTACTACGCTTGAGTTTCCTGCTCATGCTAGTAACTTGTATATATTGTACAATTTTACATAGTTTTTGGTGTCCTTATAGTGTTGTCGATTTGTTGACATGCTTCCTATTATTTGGTAGATGTCGACAGAGTATTCAATTTAGTTAGTATTTGTGGATGGTGTCAGCCACCATACACAGAATCTAGCTTCTTTTGCTTGGGTTATTTATGCACCCGAGGGTCTACTTGTGTCTTCAGGAGGAGTATACCTCCAGTTATCCTCGAATAATGTGGTTGAGTATAGTGCAGTAATTGAACTATTATGCAATTTTGTTTCAAATTGCATTTGATCTCTAAAGGTTCACCTAGATTTGTAGTTGATTATGTTAAACTTGAATGGCTTGTACCGTGTCAAATATCCTACGTTGTTGAGGAGATTCTTAAGTGTAATATTGTTGGAACAACAGTTTGATTACATTGCATACATTCATATACCTAGACGTTATAATCAAGTTGTCAATTGATATGAAAAATACATTTTAGATTTCCATTTGTCACGTAATTAAAGAAGCATGTACATAAAACATTCACATTCATATTTAGACACATATGTGTATATCAAACCGGTTTCTATGAGTTTTTATTTCCAAATAGGATTTCCAAAAAATATGGTGTCATAGTACAAAAATGGCCTTTAAGCCCTCAAAATATACATGGACTATACAAAAAATGATATCTCGGCATCTACGCCTATGGAATTAAATGATGATCATTATTGAACACTACAACATTTTCCAAATGCTTGAATAGTCTAACCCATGGACGGGGTATCTCGACTACATGTCTCTGCATCGCCTTGAGAAATCCCTCGACATGTACCAAGGGGATCATGTGTGTCAAGCAGGCCAAGTTTCCCTATACGTTCTGCAGTGTCTACTCGGCATCAGTGTCGATTATCTCATCTCCTCAACTCCTACGTCGGTGTTGTGGGAAACCATCTGGTCATCATGGACCTACATCTGCACAAACAAGCCTAATTTCAATACATGATACCACCTCAAACATGTTTTTGATTTACTTATGTCAAAAAATTTAAAAATGAGATATTCCAAAAACACAAAATAGATTATATTTGTCTTCGAATGAGGACCCTAGTGGTAGTGGCATATCTTGGTCTTCACGAAAATATATCCCTGCATAGGGATAGTCATATATGGCGATGATTTGTTTATGTAACCAATGGAAAAAAATAACTTGTGAATGGGGAAGGTGCTCTACCTCCTCCTAAGCTCTACATCACCTCAGTCCAGTGAGTCTAGGCTAGATATCATAGACTATGAGGAGGGACTACAACTCCGGGACTAAGGCTCGGTACCCTCTCAACTAAGAAAGTGCATAGAATACTGGTGAACCCAAAATTCTTGATCTGACATAGCTTCAATCAATCATCTAATGTTTCATTCTACCCAACAAGCATGTGCTCCAGTCATAGATAACATGCATCATACATTCTACTGTGTAGAACATGAGAGGTCATAAGTATGCCCTTTTGACCAAATTCTTTTACAACCAAAACATAGTCCTTTGCTCTTCTCTCATCCATTTCATTCTATGATATTCAAGTAGGTTGAGGCATGGTTTTCCTTTGAGGCACAAATCTATGTTTGTTTCCTACATATGTTCCAATGGTAGACTTATGCATAACCCTATTTTTTTGTTGTAAGTACGTATTCTTTATATTACAAATGCACAAAAATGTTACATATTTCTTTAGGTATCAATAGATTCAATCCCATTGGGGCACTCAAATTTAGCATGTTGTACAACCTTTCTACCCAAATACAGACTTAAAGCTACCCCTCTCCCTTAGGATAAAACATGGTATTAATAGTATCCCGTGCATTAACCATATATCTCCTCCAATTCTTTACTAAGCCAAAAAACATCAAAGCATAAATAGGTTATTCACTGGCAATTCTATGCACTAGAAGGAACTTGAGTACAAACTCCATCAATCCTATAACATTTACTATCAGCACCTATCCATTCCCAACCAAAAAAGAGAAATCTCAAACAAACAGAAAAGTAAGAGCCACCAAAAAACCAGTCATGGACTTTATAAATTCATTTAGGGATCCCCACTGTCATCTTGGTTGAAGCAAGTCTGAGAGCCTACATGCCACCTCTGATCCATGACACTCTAGCCATCAACATACCCCATCCTCGGCAGGAATGATATGCCCAACCCCTTAGCAATAACATCCACCTTCATGTGCATAAGCCAAGTGTCGGCATAGAGTTCCTTCCAAAACATGATAGGAAATTCATCCCCCTGTCTTTAATTCTGCGCTCCAATAGTGCACAGCTGAGAAGGCCCTTCATAATCCATAAGAGGGAGACCATTTATCTCAAACAAGGATTTCCTTGCACATGAAGAACCCGAGTCTAGATCCACCCCTCCAGCTCGTTGAAATCCTCTTGAGGTTGTCCCTTGTCTAAATCATGCCACAATTCTTGCTCCATTGCATCAATCTCCAATCACACAAACTATGGAACAAAAACCTTATACAACCATGTCACTTGAGCCACCCTCAATTACTCGTGGTTGGACCTCTTCCTAACTATCTCCCATGTTCCATATTCCTCCCCCATTTCCTCCATCAGGTTTAACTTCTCACTCATAATCGAACTAGACAGAAGAAGCACATGGATTATCTCACTCTTGCCACCTTGCAACTTATGTTTCCCAATCTCTTGGCCATGTTTATAACCGATTTCGAAGGGGTGGCTGACATAAAAACATAAGTGAATTAACTATCTCTCCATCATGATCCAATTATCCTTTGTCAGCTCCATACTCATCCCCAAGTTCATCATACTAACTAACCTAATTTCCCACTGCTTCCTCCCACAAACAATCTTGCTTCTAGTCTTATCCCATAAATCCTCACATGTACCCGTACTCTCCGTATGCCAAATGTCTTGTCTCATAAGGACCACCTTCTTGGATGATCCCTTTCCACCTCTCATAATGATCATCCCGCTATACATCACGTGTCGCTTGCAAACATGCATGTGGTCCCTTCACCTCTTCAATCCTTGTTGCCTCTACACCTACATACGAGGTATGCATAACCCTATCCTTGGATTGAATATGTCAAGAAAATTGCATAGCTTCCATAACACTTTCATGATGTTTTAAGAAAATCTCATGTTTAATGTCTTGTTTTAATCCTCCTATGTAATCTTCTAATAGATGTTTGTCACTAATGTTTTCCACCTTTCTCATCAATACCTAAGATTCTAAGTTATAATCTTCCACATCTTCTATGTGTTTGAGTCTTGTCAACTAACTAAAGTAGTCTTGTTCCCAAAATTTACCATATTGTACTTCTAGGTCTCTTGTAAATAGACCCCAAGCATAATTGAATGAAGGAGGCTTGATTATAACTATCCATTGGTACCATTTATAGGGTTTTGTATCTAAATACAAAGTTGCTAAGGAAATCATTTGTTTGTCATCCCTAGTATTATGCAATTCAAACTAGTGCTTTGTTTGGTTAACCCATGTAAGAACATATGTTCCATCAAACTTTATTAATTCAACATTGGGGAGGTAAGTACCCTTAGGAACCCATCCCTCATTAGCTCCACTATTAGAGTCAAATCCTCATTGCATGTGTTTACTGATGGAATGTTGTTCCACATGATTATTGTCTTTATTTTCTTAAGTTCCTTGGTTCACATTAATACTTTTAGGGAAACTCTCATCTAGGGTGTATATGAGCATGGATTCTAGGGGACTTTGTAATTGTTCAATCATATTATTAATATTATTAACTATTTCTATTCTCAAATGTGCTAGATCGACATCATTGTCCTCTCATCCAATTCCTTAGTTTGATTCCACAATTGAGACACTTTGTTTTCTTTATATTCACTTTATTCATAAGTGATGGATGAGCTCTTTGGAGGTTTAGTAAGTGTAGCATTTTTTCCCACTCCCTCTTTCCATGTGAGCCCACTAATAATAACTATAGCTCTCCTCTATTTTATGTCTACCACCCTTTAGAATCACCCTAGGCAGATCTTCCCAAAATTATGTAAGTTTCAAGCAAGCATACATTTTAAAACATTGATTTATAGATTGTATTTTTGGATGATTTCCCACCTAAGATAACTCTAAAAAATTTCCCCTTTAATACTAGCATTTATGCCTATAGTAACTTGATATGTCTTCTCTAAAATTCCATAGGATTGACCAAATTATGATGAACCCAGATAAAGTTATGGTAACTCTCCCAAAACTTTTTATTTTGACCCTTTAAGGACAACAAGCTTGTACAACCTACCACGTGTCCAATTTTTCAAGTCTGATTATGGAATTTTTACTTGAAGTACTACCACTCATTTACTATCCAATGAAACTAGTGGCACTCAATTTAGAATCTTGCAAGTTTCAAATATATTGGGTTTACCCAAAACACATGTTTGAGACTATTTTTTGAATTATTTAATAACCCTAAATTCCACATAGTATATATATGAATAAATACCCAATCATAATCTAAATTTTTTATCACATATATTTCACTCTATCTCTTTAGCCCCCTTGAAAATGTTGTTGTCTAAAACTTCCCAAAAAATGTTTTAAAGAGAAAATGGAAAAATTACCCTTTTTGAAGATTCAATCCAAGGACCATATGTTCTAATACCAAATATTATGAGCCAAATTCTCCATCTAACATAAAAAGAAAAAGAAAAGTATATCCACACTTTGATAATGATAAAGAGTCAATGAATAGTGAGCCTCTTTGAGGGGGAAACCTCCTTTTATAATATCTACAATGCACAAGACAAGATGAGATGCCTCTACAAATGAATCTATTTTATTATAAATAGGATACAGGGTGATCATGATGTAGTCTACCACTAAGCCAACCTAACCATAGCTAAAATACTAATAATCAATGATGTAACCTTAACAAAAGAATATCTTCAAGACAAGGAAAGTTCTATATGAATGATTCGTAATGTCATCATGTTTGAGTAATGCAACAACTATTTTTTTGTGCCTAATGAGCGATGTGTTGTGTATACATTTGCTATAGTATCTATATAACATATTAATTTTTCTTATGCTTGGGAACAACATATTGTACGTATAAACTAGGTGTTGGAGACATTGAGGAAATGGCAATGGATAGCAATAAGTGTGGGTTTTCCGAGCAATCCTTGGTATATTTGTGGCACACTAATGGTGGAGAATATTGATCCCGAAAAGATGGAGGACATTCTTAAATGGCTTGCTTTTACTGATGTTGTTGAAGTCTAAAGCTTTATGAGTGCAACCCAACATTTAATGAAGTTCATAGTATCATTTTCAGTTGTGGCATAACCACTCCATGTTGTAATATCCAATAATAAATTGTTTCCAATGGGGTAATAGCCACTAAAAGCATTCGAGGAATTGAAATAGAAGAATATTAAGTCCTTAATGCTAACACTACCCAACTTACGAAAGTCATTTGAAGTGGAAACTGATACAAGTGGGTATGTTATGGGTGTAATGTCAAGGCAAGGGGGGAAACCAAGGTGCTATAATTCGAAGATGTTCCATAAATCAATGCTAAACTAGCCTTCTATGACAAAGAGCTCTATGCCTTGGTGAAAGTAGTGATTAAGAAGTGGAAGTACTAATTACTAGGCAAGAAGGCCATTATCCACATTGATCACCAACCTCTGCAATACTTGCAAACTAGGAGTTAGCTCCAAAAAGCAAGAAATTTTAAGTGGAAAGGGTTTTTGCAACAATTTCACCAAGTAATCAAATATAAAAAGGGCACAATCAAGGTCACCAACACCCAAAGTTACAACTCCAGGAATTATTATGAATGTGTAACCATTCACCCATGAAGCGTACAAAGAAGAATAAGATGAAAGTGAGAACTTCAAGGGGGTGTATCGATAGCTACAAGTTCAAGAGAAACAAGCAGACTAAGACAACAAAGTTGATTACCATATCCAAGATGGATTACCCTACACATTGGGGAAGTTTTGTGTGGCGAAGGGAGAATAAGTGCCATTGATAACGGAAGCTCATACCTCCAATGTTGTTGGATATTTTAATGTTATGTAAAGTATGTCCAAATTGAAAAGGTGTGTTTATTGGCCCAAGATGAATAAATAAGTGGCTTGGAAGCAATGACTACATTGCAATTCTAAAGCGTACAAAACCACGAGAAAGTGTTTTCATGAACTTTGTTGTGGATTTGTCGAGGACAAGAAGAGAGCATTACTCCATTTATGTTGCGGTTCACAGGGTTAGTGAGATGTGTATCTTGATTCCTTGTAAGAAGACTATCAAAAGACATAGCAACAAGCTTGTTCTTTGAAATTATCTATGTATACTTTGGAATACCATGATGTATAATCTATGATTGAGGCAATAGATTTCTCAGTGCATTTTGGATTTCATTTTGGGAGATGTTGGATACCAAATTGAAGATATTTTTAGTGTTCCATCTCTACATGAATGTGCAAACATAGGTGGTGAGCTAAATTTTGATTCAACTTTTGAGAGGCTACAATCAAAGGCATCCAAGGGGATGGGATGAGAATCTGATTTATATTCATCAATCCTATAACAAGGTTTTCCACACTTCTACCAATAAGTCCGATTTTCAAATCTGTTTTAGGTATTTGCCACCTTCACCTTTAGATATGTGTATGGGTAATTAATAGCAAAGAATACATGAGCCTCAATTGATGTGCTAAGATCCAAGAATTTTATTGATAGGATCAAACAAATACATTTGCAATTTGTAGATAAACTAGAGATATCTCAAGAGAAATCCAAGGCCAAGCATTTTCAATTCCAGTTTGAAAAGACTTTCAAATTAAGACACTAGGTCCAGTTGCACTTGACCAAGATTGCAGAGATCAGGGAAGAAAATAAAGGACCCCATATATGGACCTTTTGAAGTATTGGAAAACATGAGCAACAATGTTTATAGACTCAATCTAGTCTCATATATGCACATTTTCTCAGTATTAAATGTGAAGAACCTAAAACTCTACAAGCCATGTATGCTCAACGAGGAAGGCGAGGCCCAAGTTTTACCTTCCATAGAAGACTGGCCCCTAGTGCATCTTAAGAACAACTAGAAGATGTGCTTTAGCAAATGAAGATCAAAACTACCATAATGGGTCTACAAGAGCTCTAGTAGGTGGGATTGAAAGGGTAACTATCAACCAAGCAAAAATGGCACTCCAAGGAGAAAAATTAGTAGTTATCTCCTAAATTCCTTCATAATTTTGGGGACCAAAAGCCTACCAAAATGAGTAGGTATTATCCAACATGGATCGTTATATTTTTTATCGTTCTATAATTATTGTATGGAGTGGGAAATTCATAATCATCGCTTGAAGGGGTCATTTCACAAGAGAACTTGAATTTCCCAATTTTAGGACTTGAACTTTTGGAGTTTGATTCATTTCTCTCCAAGCATTTTTTTGGGTCCAAATTGATGAAAAAATAAAATTTATGGATGAATTGGTAGTAGATCTCACTGAGAGCTTTCTAACGGTGTATTACATTAAGTAAATGGAGTTAATATGTGAAAGTTACACCCTTAGCAAGTTGATAGTGGCTCTATCTACTTCAACACTGTGTGGAAGCAAAGTCAATGTCAAACATGTGGAGCTAGTAATGCATGGATTTCCAAGAATATTCTAGAAGCATCAAGAGAATCTGTTACCACCTAAGTTGTACTTAGTGGTTTTTTATCAAGTGAGCCTAGTGAACCGGACAAGGATAACTTGTTCGGACTTCAGAAGACCTTTGGAAGTCCTTCTGGGAAGTGCTTGTTGTACTATATCACATATTCATACCCCATGGGGGAATTGTAATAAATGTTCTAGCATGACAGTGCCTGTAAAAGACTCGGTCTCTTAGACTTTATTTGTCAATCCGATCAACCCAAGGTGTTTTTTCCCTTGGTTATTATTGGTTGTTGAATAAACGACTAATAATTTCTGAGTTTTTCACTCCATACCTCCAAAGTTGGGGTGGTCAGCTTGGAATTTAGGCCTATTGAGGTTATTAGAGTCTAGGTGTCAATGTATAAGCATGCTAGACATCATGGTCGAGTCATATGAACATGTCTAAGTCCCCCTAGTTTTTTTCAATTTTTCATTTTTTTAATTTTTTCAATGTTTTTAATTAAAATTTAATTTTTCCAAAACTTGGGCTATTTTTTAATAGTTTAATTGGAAAAATTGATTTTGTAATAAAAGTGGGCCAAATAATCAGTTTCAGTCATGTAGGTGCTCATTTTCAAGCTAAGAGCACCATGTAAACCCATGGACCCACTATTTCCTAGTTTTGAGTGATTTTCCATCACTCAGGTCAGAAAGCCCCAAAAATCAATTATTGATTATTTTAATTAATAAATTGATGAATAATGGAGCAAATCCAAAATAATAAATCAGTATATTCTCAGCCGATTTGATTGAAATCAGTCAGATCTGAAGCAGATTGACTGGATCTGACAAATCCTTGACTGAAGGAGGTGATCAAATTAGATCCAGAGTTTATATTTAGTTGTCTTCATGGGGAATTGTTCCCTCTCTCTCTCCTCCACACGTGTGGACTCTCCTGGATGCTCTGTGGACTGATGTGTCAGTTTATGGGTTGATGTGTCAGCTCAATCAAGCCCCCGGTTGACAAGTAGGCTCAGTTCAACTTCAGATCTGCATTGATTGACCCTCCATCGGCTGATTTGATCTGATTCCTTGAGGAATTGCGCCCCCCTGGGCTGGATGTCTTGTTTTTGTATATATCCAGATTGAAGCTCCCTCTTCCAAGCGAGTTAGAGTTGGATTGAAGGGCTTGCTATTGTAATTGTGTATTGATCATCATTTGTGAATAAAGAAGCTTTGGAGGCTATACCATGTAGTGCATGTGTTTGTGTGGATTCTCAGTGTTATGCTGCTAATGTGGTAACTCCAATTTCTTTCCAAATTCTGTGCTGGTTTTGTTTTCTGGCTTCAAGGATTCGGTTGAATCAAGTAAGGGTGTAAACTAGGCAAGTTAGATTGCTTGACCTTGTTTATCCATATAATGTATGCTCAATATTTTCAGTTATATTCTTAAATAAGATTATTTTTGCATGATCTTTCATTTTTGTTGCTTTATACATCTATATCTAGATCTCACGAGGTGTTGTGCAGGCTTGTGTTATCTAGTTGCAGGTTCCTAATTGGATGAATGTGTGGATCAAGATTGATTCCATTCCTTATCCAATAAGCTCAAGACTCTATCCCTCGGCGCTCCACAAAAGGGCCTCCTTTCAGCTTGCTCCATTCAAGCAACGAGCCGACCTTCTCTCCTCTTCTTCTCATTTCTTAAAATAAATCAATCTTCTGGTTACCTGTCTCTCCCTCTTATGATCAGATCTAGTTCTAAGAATTGAATATATATTGTTAGATCTATTTCATAAGAGTCTTGCTTCTTAGATCTATAATTTCATAAAGATAGATCTAGGTGTAGGAATTGTTTTTTTTGCAAGTAGCTAAATCATAGATCTAAAACTTGCTCATAAGGTAGATTCTTTTTTCGTTCTTCAAAGATCTAAATTCTGCAAGGAAAATGCATATCTCATTGGCTGCCCAAACAACAAGCCAAGATCCCAAGGAAAGCTTGCTTTCCTTGGTTCCTTTTGCAAAACTAGATTAGCCCCTTTTAACAATTTTTTACTTAAGTTTTTTTTTTGTAATTAGTGTAGTAACCCAAAACACTTTCAAAGTGTGTTTGGGCACATTTGATTTTGATTGCTCACTGTTTTTTAGCAGGTCCAACAAAAAAGAGGAGACTCTACCAAAATTCCAACTCTTGGACGAATCGGAGCTTCCCGGAAGCTTCCCCCACCACCTTCTTTAATTCTAACTTGTTACAAGCTTGTTGTAAGCCTTTAGATCCTAGATAACAAGGAACAAAGTGAATCAATTTTAATTTGCTGATATTTTAAATCGCTACTAATAAAAAGAAAATATCCTTTCGAATAGGATCTTTTGAGCCTATTCACCATCCCCCCTGGGGGGATTTGCGTCAGTGTCAATTTTTACTTTTTGTTCATATATTTTCAAACTAGTGTAGCTCTAATCTGCAGGGTAGTATACTTTGATACATTTTCATTTTCATATTCCATATTTGATATTTCAAATTAATCTTAATACTTACCCCACGACTTCCCAATTGACCCGAAAGGGGAAAGAGATGTGTGGTAGGACTAATTAAAAAATCGGAATTGTGTATCTGTGTTTTCATTTTCATCATTTGTTTCTTTAGCTATTATAAAATTAACCCCTCCTTGATTCCCCGATTGAGATCCACTTGGGTCAAAAGAGGTTCCTGGAGGGTTTTCTTTTTAACAAGAACACCCTTTTTAAAATTTACTAAAATTGACAGGACTCCAGTGTGTATGCTCTGCACTTGGTTGCGGTTCATCCGATCAGTCAAGCTATATCAAAAGCATTTGAGTGACTAGAATAATTAGGACTCACTCTCCCAAATTTACAAAACATAAGGTGAAAATCCAACACCTAGATCAAACCATTACGGTGGCTAAATACCCGAAGGAAGCGGGAACTTCTGAAAAGTGACCTCGGGGCGCCAATCTTTGTCACACCCTAACGGGTGCGTTATGAATAATAGCCCTAAAGACTCCATTCAGCCCACATATTCCTTGCAGGTAGCCGTGAAGGTTTAGTTTTGGACATACTCCAAGTACTCTCGGGTATATCTGGAGTCCACCCCTTCGCCTAATTTGAATCAACTCACACCTCACATTAACTTAAAACATACCCAGAGGCAATTGCAAAACATTCACTCCAAGCACATGCAAGTACATTGATTTTATTTTGACTCCATTCTAAGGCACTGGTTACTTTCTTTCTATATACATATATTGTGTCTCAGCATTCTGCTTTCGTGTGCTCATTTTTGTATCTTGTAATCTTGGATTGTTTATGGTTAAATTCCAAACTCCTAAGTAACTCATTCAGTTTAACATCACCGTACTAAGTAATTTAGCCTTAGTAACTTAATAGGGTCTACCCCCCTTGGATTCGTTAGGAGTTGAGCCTAAACGGAGGAGTCAAGAACAAGGTGACAGCCTTGACTCGAGAATTTCCCCCAAGGACACACCGAGTGGCTTGAAGATTTCTTCCATGTGACCCAGGTGTGTGAAAGGCGACAACATTTTTTGGCGCCGTTGCCGAGGATAAGTCTTTTTATTCCCAAGTACGACTTAGCTTAACTTTTTTCTAAACAACTAAAAAGATAAAAACTTTTGATTGATCTAGTCTTTAAAAAGCATAAAAATTAAAACTCGATCCATATGGCGACTCCACTATCTAACATCCCTGCAAGAATTTATACCCGAAGAAACCGCCGACAATTATTCAATCCTCTCCCTGATCCCGAAAGGTTTATTAAGGAAAGATTGAATAGGCAGACTTCTCGTAGAAACCTTGAAAATTTAGGAGACCAATCCCTCTCAGATATCCATCACATATTTGTAGAGAGTCATACCTTCCAATCTCAAGAAATGACAGAATTTTACAAGCCCCTTGACTTTTCTCAGATAGCAGGTAGTCCTCATGACATTCCGAATGATGCTATCAAGAAGCTCCCCATATTCGAGGGAAATAATGCCGTCACTACCAAGTCTCACCTTCAAAAGTTTGATAAGCACCTGGTCAGTTACTGCAATAATGCTGCCTCTAACCATGAAGATGTCAAAATGAAGTTCTTTGCTTTATCTTTAGAGGATGATGCTGCGGAATGGTACGCCAACCTTGGTGATGATTCATATAAAACTCTTAATGAATTCCTAGAGGGTTTTAAGAAGAAATGGGGGGAAAAGAAAGAACCAAGACATCTGCTTGCTGTCCTTCATAACATAAAGAAGATGGAGAATGAAACCATTTATGAATTTAATACTAAGTTCAAGCGTTTGGTTGCAGACCTCCCTAGAGAAATCAAGCCAAGGGATGCCTTCATCCTCATATCTTACATCAAAGCTTTCACTGGTGATTTGAGGTACCAGTTAAGGGACAAAGAGCCGGCTGATCTAAAAACTGCTCAGGATTTGGCCGAGAAAATAGAAA
Source organism: Pseudotsuga menziesii (assembly GCA_001517045.1). Taxonomy (NCBI): domain Eukaryota; kingdom Viridiplantae; phylum Streptophyta; class Pinopsida; order Pinales; family Pinaceae; genus Pseudotsuga; species Pseudotsuga menziesii. Next base: position 43,173 of record LPNX011058748.1, on the reverse strand, counting down.
AGAATATGCAGTCTTCAGGCAAATCCAACATTCCAGGTTACACTAGGGGAAACACTTCATACAACAAAGAGAAGGGAAAATCCGTTGAATTAGAGGAAAAGGCAACCTCTAAAGACCCCATGGAAAAGGTAACTAACCTGATAGAAAAAATGGTTACTGGTCAGAACCAAATCATGGCAAATCAATTTGTACAATTGAATAATATTCAGAACAGAATAATCACAATGGAAATAAATAATGGACCTAGGAACTTTTAGCCTAAACAGAATCAGGTGTATCAGAAGAAGGCTCCTCAACAAGAACCTAGGATTCCAAACCAGTTAGACTCAACTAACCTGGTAGAAGAAGTCATTCCATGGTGTAGGCCTTGTGATCAATTCCACCAAGAAAGCACTTGCTATATAGAAAACCAAGTTATATAACATGGAATGGCCGAGGTCAGTAATCAGGAAACAACATCAGGCGAGTTTGATCATGTGTACATGGTAGGCCGAACCTATCCTTTATCAAACCAGCATTGGCAGCAGGCCACGGATTACGGTTACGAGAAGGATCTCCTTTCCAACTTTTATGGTGTAATGCCTTCTCCAGAAGCAATTAAGGAAATGAAGGAGGCTAGATTCAAGGGAGTAGTATATCAAAGAAGAGAGAAGTCGTCACCATCTAAACAGTACAAGCCAAAGGTAACCGCTCCTCCCCTCCCAAATCCTCCTATTGTCCCTGAATCAAATATTGATATGGGAGAATGGATAAGTAGTGCTAAGATTCATGTTTATGCAACTGATCTCCTTAAAATTCTTGGTCAAAAAGAAAAGTTGTTGAAATCCTTAGAGGATAGTCAAAGTAAAGCTCATAATATTGTCAAAGAGGATCCTCTCCCTAATGACAATGCTATATTTGAAGCTGAACATATTGAAGCTATAGATATGCCTATAGTCCTCAACAGTGTTGATCCAAGAAGAGAAGACCACCCACCTTTTTATGTCTCCCTCTTAGTTGATAAACTTCTCCTTCATAACTGCATGTTAGATTCAGGTGCTTCATCAAATGTCATGACAAGAAAAGTAATGGAACAACTAAATTTAAGGGTCACTTGACCCTACCATAATGTTTGTGCCATGGATGCAAGAGAAGTTGAAGTGGTAGGGATAATCTTAAAATTACAGGTTAAGTTGGCTAAGTATCCTGATATCGACATGTTGATGGATGTGGTGGTGATAGATGTTCTAGATAATTGGGGTATGTTGCTATCCAGAAAATGGGCCGCAACTCTTGGTGGGCACATTCAAATGGATTGGACATATGCTACTATACCTACATCAGAGAACACTAGGGTGATTCTCCATAGAGAAAAGCTGAGGAAACGACATGTAGAAAACCCTAAGAAGCCCGGAAATGAATTTGTTCATTTCACTTATAACTTTGGAAACTATGCTATTTTGTCAAATTTCATGGCCCCTATTAAGGAAACATTAAAAATGAAAAGATCGATGAAGTTTGGAAAATGTACTTTGACGGGGCTTATTCCAAAACTGGAAAAGGTGCGGGCATCGTGATCATCTCTCCTTCAGATAAAATCTACAACTTTGCGTTTAGGTTAGAGTTTGAAGCATCAAACAATGTAGCCGAGTATGAGGCATTGCTCCTAGGGTTAGAAACCGCTAAAGATATGGGGATAAAGATGTTGAACATAAAGGGTGATTCAGATCTAGTTGTCCTCTAGATTAAGAATCAGTATCAATGCAAAAATGACAGACTAAGAAAGTATAGAAATGCCACATGGGACACTATGGAATGGTTCGATGCACTTAACATTCAAAAGGTCCATAGGGAAATGAATGGGTTAGCAGATAAATTGGCAGTAGCAGCATCCACCCTCCAGCCATCGGATGAAATGATTAATGGGAATGGAAAGATGGAAATCAATTTCAGACCTTCAATTCCGGATAATATAGACCACTGGCAGGTGTTCAAAGATGATGAGCAATTCTTGAGATTCATCCACAATCTACAAGAGTTTGAAAGTTGCAAGATCGATTATCAGCGGGAGGGTAAAGAGTATCAGGAGTGCGAGGATAATGAAAGGAATCGCATCCCGAGTAGCCTTATAGCTTTCGAGAATCTTTTCGATCGACAGGATCATCATAAAAAACAAAAAGAAGAAATAAAAATTGGGAATTATATGGAAATAAACATAGGAACTGACAAGGATCCCAAGTTAGTAAAAATTGGAAAGGGTACTTTGGAAAAAGAAAGGAACAATTTGATCAACTTAATCAAAGAGTATAGAGATGTGTTGGCCTTTAGTTATGATGAGCTTAAAGCCTATAGGGAGGATGTGTTTCAACACACTATTCCCCTCACAGAAGAAGCTAAGGAGGTCAAACCTTTCCAACAAAAACTTAGGCGAATAAATCCTAAGTTGGCCCCCATTGTACAGAAGGAACTTCAGAAGATGTTAGCAGCAGGGATCATAGCACCTACAAGACATTCATCTTGATGCTCCAACTTAGTTGTGGTCAGAAAGAAGAATGGGTCAATTAGAATATGTATAGATTTTAGGAATCTAAATACATCATGCCTCAAAGATAATTACCCATTACCCGACATGGAAACATTGCTTCAAAGAGTAACAGGATCAGGAATGATGTCCATGTTGGATGGCTTTTCCGGTTATAACCAGGTGTTGGTAAATAAGGAGGATCAACATAAGAATACATTCACCACACCTTGGGGTACCTATAAATTTTTAAGAATGCCTTTTGGCTTATTGAATGCTGGTGCCACCTTCCAAAGAGCCATGGATTTTGCCTTCAAAAAACTTATAGGCAAAATAATCGAAATATATCAAGATGACTTAACTGTTTTTTCAAAGGAAAGATTTGACCACATAAGTCATCTTAGGCAGGTTTTTATAAGATGTCGGAAATATGGTATTTCCTTGAACCCCGCCAAGTCAATCTTTGGAGTTGATGAAGGCAAGTTGTTGGGGCACATCATTTCTAAGGATGGTGTCAAGGTTGATCCTGAGAGAGTTGAAGCCATTAAGAAAGTCTCCTTACCTCAGAATCTAAAAGCTCTCCAGTCCTTTAATGGTCAAATCAATTTCATAAGAAGATTCATCCCAAATTTAGCGGAATTAATGAAACCGCTACAAAAGTTATTAAAGAAAGATGCTAAGTTTGAGTGGACAGATGAAGGGAAAGTTGCATTCAAGTCTATAAAAAATGCCATATCCATGTCCCCAGTCTTGATTAGTCCAGATTATTCCAAAGAGTTCCAGATATTTTCCTTTGCCTCAGAAGACACCATTGCCGGTGTTTTGCTTCAAAAGAATAAGGAGGGACAAGAGCAACCTATAGCCTTTATGAGTAGAGCCTTACAAAATTCAAAGTTGAAGTATACCACGATGGAGAAACAGGCCTATGCTCTTGTCGAGTCCCTTAAACATTTCAGAACTTATATAGGTTACTCCAAAATCATTGGATATGTACCCCATGCAGCTGTCAAGGATATCATGTCTCAACAGGATTGTCTAGGAATCAAGGGTAAGTGGGTTTCAAAGATTCAAGAATATGATTTGGAGATAAAACCTACTAAATTAATTAAGGGACAGGGTCTTGCAAAGATGTTGACCCAAGGAAATGAAAAGGCCTTAGGAATAATCTGCCAGAATAGTGATTCATAACAAAGTATATCAGACAAGCTTCAGAGATTAGAGTAGCACCCTTGGTACACCGACATCATATTTTTCCTCTGCAACCTTACATGCCCCGATCACTTACTTGGCCATAAAAGAAGAGCATTGAGGTTGAAAGCAACTAAGTATTGTTTGACAAAAGATGGTTGGGTTGGAGAAACCCTGATGGTTTAATACTTAGATGTGTCAATGAACCTGAGGCCAAGAAACTCATGGTTGAGTTCCATTCAGGATTTTGTGGTGGACATTTTGCAGCAAAAACAACCGCCCACAAAATCCTTAGAGTAGGCTACTATTGGCCAAACCTATTTTCGGATGTGCACAAGGCTGTCAGAGTTTTCCCCCAGTGTCAGTTATTTACCGGAAAGCAACAAATGAAAGCCTTGCCTTTAAAGCCAATAGTTGTCGAAGCCCCTTTCCAGCAGTGGGGGCTTGACTTCATCGGTAAGTTCAAAGATAACTCGAGCAATGGTTATTCTTGGATTCTTACCGCCACTAATTATTTTACTAAGTGGGTAGAGGCAATACCCACCAAGAAGGAAACTGATGCTATAGTCATGGATTTCTTAGAAGATAAGATTATCACAAGATTCGGTGTGCCAGCTAGAATCATCACAGATAATGGCCCATGCTTTGTTTCTTCCGAGATGTCATCTTTCTGTTTCAAGTACGGCATTATCCTATCTCACTCATCCAATTACTATCCCCAAGGAAATGGTCTAGCGAAATCAAGTAACAAGAACTTAATGACCATAATCAAAAAAATTGTGGGCGACAATAAGAAGGCTTGGGATAGCAAGATCAAATTAGCATTATGGGCCGACAGAATCACCAAGAAAAGTTCAACCAGGAGGATCCCTTTCGAACTAGTCTATGGCCTCAATGTCACCTTACCAGTCCATCTAAAACTTCTAGTTTATCAGTTTCTCTATACCTTCAGCTCAGATCAAGAGGCCATCTAGAATAGAATAAACCAGTTGATCGAGCTAGATGAGAGTAGAAGAAACTCTCTTGACCATAGTATCAGAAATTCAGACAAGGTCAAGAGAGCCTTTGATAAGTCTACCCGGCCAGGGTCCTTACAAATAGGTGACACGGTTTTACATTGAGACAAACGACGGGAAAAACCTGGGAAACATGGAAAGCTCGACAGCTTGTGGTTGGGACCGTACATCATCGATGAAATAGCAGGAACAAACTCCTTCTATCTAAATGACCTAGAAGGAGAAAGGTTGAGCCTCAAGTTGTTTTTCGCCGAGACAGTTTGATGCCTTTATTGGCATCGGTGGTTTCAGGGCCAATTTCTAAACCTTGCCCTGCATATATTTCTAAATTTTATATATATCATGTTGCTGTATCATAGATATTGTTGTATTATAGTTATTTTGTGCCATGTTTGAAAATTTTCCTTTGTATATTAGTTTTGTAAAATATTCTTTTTTATACATCATAGATTAATTATGTACATTGGTTTGCTTTTATAGTTAATTTTTTTTTACATGTTACTGACAAACTCTAATTTCTATGCAGGACCCAAAGATTCCAAAGTTCTCACATCCTCTCCTTTGAACAGAAGATCAATCAGAGAATGTGTCCCTAGATGGAGCCAGAATGTTACCACCTAAGTTGTACTCAGTGGTTTTTTATCAAGTGAGCCTGGTGAACCAGACAAGGATAACTTGTTCAGACTTCAGAAGACCTTTGGAAGTCCTTCTGGGAAGTGCTTGTTGTACTATATCACATGTTCATACCCCATGGGGGAATTGTAATAAATCTTCTAGCATGATAGTGTCTGTAAAAGACTCGATCTCTTAGACTTTATTTGTCAATCTGATCAGCCCAAGGTGTTTTTTTCCTTGGTTATTATTGGTTGTTGAATAAACGACTAATAATTTCTGAGTTTTTCACTCCATACCTCCAAAGTTGGGGTGGTCGACTTGGCATTTAGGCCTATTGAGGTTATTAGAGTCTATGTGTCTATGTATAAGCATGCTAAACATCATAGTCGAGTCATATGAACATGTCTAAGTCCCCCTAGGTTTTTTCAATTTTTCATTTTTTTAATTTTTTCAATGTCTTTTATTAAAATTTAATTTTTCCAAAACTTGGGCTATTTTTTAATAGTTTAATTGGAAAAATTGATTTTGTAATAAAAGTGGGCCAAATAATCAGTTTCAGTCATGTAGGTGTTCATTTTCAAACTAAGAGCACCATGTAAACCCATGGACCCATTATTTCCTAGTTTTGAGTGATTTTCCATCACTCAGGTCAGAAAGCCCCAAAAATCAATTATTGATTATTTTAATTAATAAATTGATGAATAATGGAGCAAATCCAAAATCATAAATCAGTGGATTCTTAGCCGATTTGATTGAAATCAGTTAGATCTGAAGCAGATTGACTGGATCTAACAAATCCTTGACTGAAGGAGGTGATCAAATCAGATCCAGAGTTGATCTTCAGCTGTCTTCATGGGGAATTACGCCCTCTCTCTCTCCTCCACACGTGTGGACTCTCCTGGATGCTCTATGGACTGATGTGTCGGTTTATGGGCTGATGTGTCAGCTCAATCAAGCCCTCGGTTGACAAGTAGGCTCAGTTCAGCTTCAGATCTGCATTGATTGACTCTCTATCAGCTGATTTGATCTGATTCCTTGAGGAATTGCGCCCCCCTGGGCTGGATGTCTTGTTTTGTATATATCCAAGCTGAAGCTTCCTCTTCCAAGCGAGTTAGAGCTGGATTGAAGGGCTTGCTATTGTAATTGTGTATTGATCATCATTTGTGAATAAAGAAGCTTTGGAGACTATACCGTGTAGTACATGTGTTTGTGTGGATTCTCATTGTTATGCTGCTAATGTGGTAACTACAATTTCTTTCCAAATTTTGTGCTGGTTTCGTTTTCTGGCTTCAAGGATTCGGTTGAATCAAGTAAGGGTGTAAACTAAGCAAGTTAGATTGCTTGATCTTGTTTATCCATATAATGTATGCTCAAGAATTTCAGTTATATGCTTAAATAAGATTATTTTTGCATGATCTTTCATTTTTGTTGCTTTATACATCTATATCCAGATCTCACGAGGTGTTGTGCAGGCTTGTGTTATCTAGTTGCAGGTTCCTGATTGGATGAAGCTGTGGATCAAGATTGACGCCATTCCTTATCCAATAAGCTCAAGACTCTGTCCCTCAACGCTCCACAAAAGGGCCTCCTTTTAGCTTGCTCCATTTAAGCAACGAGCCGACCTTCTCTCCTCTTCTTCTCATTTCTTAAAAAAAATCAATCTTCCGGTTACCTGTCTCTCCCTCTTATGATCAGATCTAGTTCTGAGAATTGAATATATATTGTTAGATCTATTTCATAAGATTCTTGCTTCTTAGATATGTAATTTCATAAAGAATATCATTTCATAAAGATAGATCTAGGTGTAGGAATTGTCTTTTTTGCAAGTAGCTAAATCATAGATCTAAAACTTGCTCATAAGGTAGATTCTTTTTTGGTTCTTTAAATATTTAAATTCTGCAAGAAAAGTGCATATCTCATTGGCTGCCCAAACAACAAGCCAAAATCCCAAGGAAAGCTTGCTTTCCTTGGTTTCTTTTACAAAACTAGATTAGCCCCTTTTAACAATTTTTTACTTATGTTTTTTTTTGGTAATTAGTGTAGTAACCCAAAACACTTTCAAAGTGTGTTTGGGCACATTTAATTTTGATTGCTCGTTGTTTTTTAGGAGGTCCAACAAAAAAGAGAATGAGACTCTGCCAAAATTCCAACTCTTGGACGAATTGGAGCTTCCCGGAAGCTTCCCCCACCACCTTGTTTAATTCTAGCTTGTTACAAGCTTGTTGTAAGCCTTTGGATCCCAAATAATAAGGAATAAAGTGCATCAATTTTAATTTGTTGATATTGTAAATCGCTGCTAATAAAAAGAAAAGCTCATTTCAAATAGGCACTTTAGGCTCTTTCGAGCCTATTCACCATCCCCCCTCGGGGGATTTGCGTTGGTGTCAATTTTTTACTTTTTGTTCATATCTTTTCAAACTAGCTTAGCTCTAATCTGCAGGGTAGTATCCTTTGATACATTGTCATTTTCATATTCCATATTTGATATTTCAAAGTAATCTTAATACTTACCCCACGACTTCCCAAGTGACCCGAAAGGGGAAAGAGATGCGTGGTAGGACTAATTAGAAAACCGGAATTGTGTATCTATGTTTTCCTTTTCATCATTTGTTTCTTCAACTATTATAAAATTAACCCATCCTTGATTCTCCGATTGAGATCCACTTGGATCGAAAGAGGTTTCTGGAGGGTTTTCTTTTTAACAAGAACACCCTTTTTAAAATTTATTAAAATTGACAAGACTCCGGTGTGTATGCTCTGCACTTGGCTGCGGTTTGTCTGATCAGTCAAGCTGTATCAAAAGCATTTGAGTGACTAGAATAATTAGGACTCACTCTCCCAAATTTACAAACCATAAGGTGAAAATCCAACACCTAGATCAAACCATTACGGTGACAAAATACCCAAAGGAAGTTGAAACTTCTAAAAAGTGACCTCGGGGCACCGATCTCTGTCACACCCTAACGGGTGCGTTATGAACAATAGCCCCAGAAACTCCATTCAGCCCACATATTCCTTGCGGGTAGCCGTGAAGGTTTAGTTTTGGACATACTCCAAATACTCTCAGGTATATCTGGAGTCCACCCCTTCGCCTAATTTGAATCAACTCACACCTCACATTAACTTAAAACATACCAAGAGGCAATTGCAAAACATTCACTCCAAGCACATGCAAGTACATTGATTTTATTTTGACTCCATTCTAAGGCACTGGTTATTTTCTTGTTATTTTGTGTCTCAGCATTATGCTTTCGTGCGCTCATTTTTGTATCTTGTCATCTTGGATTGTTTATGGTTAAATTCCAAACTCCTAAGTAACTCATTCAGTTTAACATCACCATACTAAGTAATTTAGCCTTAGTAACTTAATAGGGTCTACCCCCCTTGGCTTCGTTAAGAGTTGAGCCTAAACGGAGGAGTCAAGAACAAAGTGACAGCCTTGACTCGAGACTTGCCCCCAAGGACACACCGAGTGGCTTGAAGATTTCTGTCACGTGACCTAGGTGTGTGAAAGGCGACAACAGAATCAAGAGCCCTAACCCTAACTACAAGAACACTAACCCTAACAAGAAGAAAATGGCAAAATTATTTCTGAAAGAAGTGAAAAGGGTTCAGCTCTTGTTGTAGTGTTCATGTCCCATCTTGGAGCAATAACCAAGAGAAGTAAGAGAGTAATAACAGAGCATAAAAGAATAGGTGCCCTGTAAGGAGCTGTCGCAGACCATAGTGTCTCATAGCTCCGTAGTGAGTTTGTGCTTTTCTCTGTATTTTGCATTGCAATCTCTCCATTTTATAATGTAGAAAGGCGTAGTCCTTCATTTTGCTGGAGCTTTTTCCAAAATGAGTTTCTCCGAGGTAAAATATGGTGTTCAATTGTATTTTGATGTGTTGAATGTTTTTACTTTATTAATGGTGTGTTATTTTCCTGTTTAAGCATTAAGCATAAGAAAAATCCATGCACATACAAGTATAGGCTCACTGTATTATGGTAATAGTCTAGATCTATTGTTGCACACTGTTCAGTGGAATACCACGATAGTTTACATATCACTGAGGTTATATGAAGATGCAATTTTGAGTCAATGTTTTATGGATGGTATAATTCTGAAGATCAGTCTGTGTAATTCTGCCACTTCCATCGAAGTCACATTGATGCTGAGCAGTTGTAAGTGCATGAAGTAGGTAGAGCTCTTGGAGAACAAGAATTCAATTTAATAGACATAAGACTCTCTTTGAGCAGTTGTAAGTGCATGAAGGAGCAGTTGTAAGTGCATGAAGTAGGTAGAGCTCTTGGAGAACAAGAATTCAATTTAATAGACATAAGACTCTCTTTGCTGCAAATTTATTAGAATTCAATTTTATTACAATATATAAAACAAGACATAAGAATTAAGAAAAGGAAATAAATGAGAATAATATCTGATCCACTTACACTGTCTTGGATAGACCCTTAATTTGCTTTTGAGTTAGTCACTGACTTACACTACATGCTCAGTAAGAAGACCCATGTTACAATAAATGAGATCAACCAGTTTAAATAAGCCAGAGGCTCAGAAATAATCAGAGCACTTCCAAGGGAAGCCTTTTGGGGCTACTATTTACGAAACAAAGTTCTGGAGGTCGGCATAGGTTTGCCTTCTAAGAATGCTTTGAAGAGTATTAAGGCTTTGCGAGGTTGATGAAGTGGTACTTCATGCCCTGCCCCTCTGATTGTCACAAGTGTCAGCCCTTTGTATATTTGAGTCCATCCTCCAACCTGCAACAAAAAGCATCAAAACAATAATCCTAAAGACATAAAGAGACTGTAAATTTTCCAAGACCTGTTTTCATGCACACATGTGTGAGCAGCTTTTCATAACGCACAAGAATATTTATAACTTCACATTTTATCTCAGTACATGCAAAAACAATTTATGTGGCATTCCAATCACTTACCTCCTGCTTGTCATACCAAGGATACCAATTGACTACAGTGCGGAGCCGCAAAGCATCTATAGAATATCTGGTTGCTGTCACTGGAACCACTGCATCAGTGTCTCCACTGCATAATGGCAAGGAGAAAATTTATTAATAATAGAAAAATTCGAGGGTAAAAAAAAATGCAGTTTGTTCTATGCAGAAGCAAGAAATGTAGGACTCAAAGAGATGCATCGGCACATAGGAACATTAAGACACATCTTACAATGAACTAAAAATGCTCTTCAGTTTCTATGCGGACACATTTTGAAAAAGAAACCAGAAAGGAGTAGGATGGGAAGAGCATTTTGCTTTGCAGAGATCTGAAATTGTTATGGACATAGTGTGAAAATAAGGTGAGCTGCTTAATATTTTTGTGAGAAAATTTCCATGTCAATAAGAGCACAATGAACCTTTTAAAATTGAAAATTAGTTGAGCATCAAAGATATATGAAACTTTATAGTTTGCACTTTGAAAAAGTGTATGCTGTTATTTACAGATAAAAATAGTTTTTCCCGGTTATTAAGACACATTGATGTATCCATAGTTGGTAGTTTAAACTCCAATATGCCTAACCCTAGCTGTGGCGACGTCAAAACCAAATTATACCTGAATACCCAAATCCGAATACCAGCTCTAATTAGCTCCTGGTAAATAGGGAGCATTGATCTTGGCGAATCTTGCCAGTATTTCTCCAGTATGTCACTGTGTGCAGAAACAAATTTAACATCAGATACCAAACTAACAAATTGTGCAGAGCTTACACCTTTTATCCATTTAGAAAGCTCCAAATCACAAGTTCAAAATATTTCAAACTATATTTTACTGCAAATCTCAACAGAACAAATATATTACAATACATCAGAGAAATAACGGCCTGAACCACCAAACCTGCAAGTTGTCCAGCTGTACAAAATGCTTGTAACATTAGCATGAAGTGCCTTTTGTACTTCAGGTCGATTAAAGTACAGTGCTGAATATCTTTCAGTGCATGGATCATAACCGTAAGACCTCCAAGGCTGTCACAAGATAAATGTCTCAGTCCCAATGCAACATTCCTTGTTTATCTAGTATTAAAGAAAGTATAGTCAGCCAAGATCCATGGGTAATTGAGGCCCCAGTAATTTATCCAGGCAAAGTCCAGAGTTGGGTTTGGTTGGGGCTCATATCTTTTGAGAAAATAACACCTATCCGAGCAGAGTCTGGAGTTTGGTTTCAGAGCCCATATCTTGTCAGCAATTAATAACTCCATGAATATTTATTTTGTGACTATATTTCAGAAAAAGTGACAAAACTAAAAACTAAAACAAACTCTTCCATCTAAGTTATAACTAGTGTTGTCCGACCATTATACTGTTCCATGGCAGTTTTTCCAAATTATACCTATGGTGTAGGGAGCCTCCTTCTGTTGAACAGAGATAAACAAGATGTAGAGTGACTTCATAGAAACTTGTGCTAGCATCACCATAGAAGGATTAGGCGCATTCACTAGGTAAGAAATAGAGACAGATTTCTACACATATACACACATATCATTGCTGGCATTTCTACTGACACAAAGAAGAAAACAAAAGTACAGTCTAATACAAAACAAAGAACCTGATTTAGGAAACAAGAAGAAAGCAAATGATTGATTGAAGTCGATAATGGAAACATACATGGTGGCTCCGTAGTTTATGTCTTTGACTTCCAGAAATATTGCAGGATGTTGTATAAATGCTATATTGATCGATATTTCCTAGTTCAGAATCAGCCAAATTCATGGCTCTCTGGCATTGATCAGATGGATGCTGAGATGATGTGAAGTCACATGTTTCTCTTAGCAACTTATAGGTGGAATCAGATATCAAGGCATGAGACCACCAATATTCAAAAGTCCCTAAAAAGTCATGGTAGTCATCAGTAACTGCATTGCCAACCTGCAAAATCCATGATTTCCTCCGTAAGAACTACTACGTTTTTTATTATAAAAGAAAAACATTCCTCCAATGAATTTATCCTTTCCCCTAGCAGGTAGTTTATATAATGTCATTAACAACTATGTAACTCTTCAATGAAGCTTCTGCTCGTACCATGAAACCCTTGAAATTGATAACAGGCTTCTGAAGGCCCTTGTTGTTTCTGTAGACTATTTGTGCCAACTGTGGAACATAATGCCCTGAAAAGAACAATAAATCACAGCAAGCATCAGTTCCGACTCCTGAGGTGATTGAGGCCCTGATTCATCATCATCCATGGGAAAAAACAGCATCCCATTTATTTTATAGTTGAAATCCCATGAAACCCAAACCAACATCCACGGTAACAAGAACTAATTAAACTTTTGGGAAAAAGGACATAATGATATAAATCAATTATTCCGTGCATCACAAACAATTCTGCATATTGACATCCTAATTTCGCAGTTCTGCAGCATCAAAAGGAAAAATTGTGAGAACAGTTAATTTTGCGACAGTCGTATGGTTGCAGTACTTTGTAATCTTCATGTGTTTGCGTCCACAATTTAGGTAACCATCCCTTGCAGCATTCTCTTTCCTGTCAAAAATCATGTATTGTGTACTACAAGTCTGTAAATATGTAGACCAAAACATTGTAAATATTCAGACTCTACTGGTTACAACAATTCTTTTTCAGAAATTGGATCCACAAGGAAGTGGGCATTACTAACATTTTAAGTTCATCTTCCAAACAACCAGGAAAATCAAACTTCCAGTTCTTCGTTACCATCCATTACCTACAAGTCATATTACTTGGAGGAAAGGAAACTTGGTTTTGGTCTCGGTGATTGAAGTCTGAATGCCATCTCTGGGTAAGGCCTGCCATTAGAATTGGAGCTACTTTTGGGCATGCTAATTAGAGATTGAGACCCAGATCACCCAATTATCAAATGAAGTATTTAGTTGAGACTAGGTAACCAATCCTTCTAGCAGCACCTTATCTTCCATATGCTCGAAACCAGAAAGAAGATCCATACTGCATACATGACGAATGCAAAGCACTAAAGATGCACATGCTAAGAGAGCCTTTGCCAGTAACAGATCCACCAAATCGACTAGTTTCAGAGAGAGTCACTAACCTGCATAGCTCTCACCGGCTATATAGAAGTCCCTGTATTTGTATTGGGGAAATCTTTGCAGCCAGTTGATTAAGAAAACATATGCATCCTCAGCTGCAGTTCCAGAAATCAAAACCAAGTAAAATTAATATCAGATGGATTTCTCTAATTCCTAATGGGGTTGTCATAGAAAATAAGGAAAACACTCTGAAACAAAATGGAAGATGTTTGAATAAAAATACCAGTTCTCTTGTCTCCTGTTGTTTGCAAATCAGAAGAAGTGTTTGTGTAGGAGAAACCCACTCCAGCGGGTGACTCCAAGAACAGAATATTAGCCACTGCAAAACAAACTCTCTGATATGAATCAGCATTGTTGAAATATAAGTAAATGAAGAGATTACACTGAATGTTCTTTGATTGTTTTGTTCAATGTTTGTGTGCTTGTTACATACTCTTGTTCCATGCATATGCATTAAGATACAGTGTCTTCCCATCAGACCGAATATGAAAAGGACCCAGTTCCTCTGCGGCTCCATATGCCACAGACGAGCATCCGGGGCCTCCATTGAGCCATAAAACCAGTGGTTTTGATGACGGATCCTTGGTAGCTTCAGTCAACCAGTAGAACAGAGATCTACCGGCTTGCTGGTTTACTGTTACATATCCAGAATACTGTGCAAACTCCACATTTTCAGGCTGACCAGGCAATTGGGTTATCCTATCCCTATCTTGAGCATCCCTCCAGGGCTCCTTTGGATGATTGTAGGTGGGTTTGCTGCTGTGTTGACCAGCTGATGTTACAGATCCTGCCAGGACACTATGTTGATATTCTGCTAAAAACACCCAGAGGATTAAGAGCAAAAGAACATGATTCATTACTCCTCTGTTGGCCATTGCAGAGGAGGAACGGGGACATGTTCAATGGCATGGTTACCCTGCATAACCCAAATTTATGGTGGATAGGAAGTACTCCAACTGGGCGATGGCGATGATTTGTGCAGAGTTGTTTGTATGTAGGTCAATCAATCACGTGAGGTCAAGATAACATCTCGATTCTTTCTATTTATTAATGTGATGAGCTGATCGAATGGCCCCTCCTCGTTGCTTGCGTAATTCATCTTATTAAAAGTCAATGGAATGGATCACACTAGCGGACACGGAAAAGGAGGGAAATTTTCTCAATCATATGGCTTTATGGATGAATCACAACAGACTGTAACTGTCTACTTTTGTTCTGTTCAAATCGGTGGATGCCACCGACAGAGTTTCTTTATTCACTGATTATGGTATAAACCTTTAACCAACAGAGGAAGGTAGTCCTGTAGCGAACGGAATTTAAATTTAAGCCTAAGGTAGTCCTGTAGCGAACGGAATTTTAGTTTTAATTCTTGATATTTTGATGAAGGTCAATGTTCGAATCCCGTTCTCCTGGTTTTCATCCTAGCTGTCAACCAGTCAGATAGAACAAATTCCTTGATAAAAAATTCCCTGTCAAGGTTTACACAGGGTTGTAAAAAAGAGGGAGATGTTTCAATGAGAATACCAGTGGTTTTAGAATCCATCGTGCCGTCAAGATTCGCTAAATTTTGATATATATCATTTTAGAATCCAACGTACGTCAAGATTCGCTAAATTTCAATATATCATTTTTTAAACTACAAAATTCCATCTCCGAACGCACTGTAACTACTTCTTCTTATTATTATTACTAGATACTAAAAAAACAATTGATAAGGTAGTGAATCAATATATCAATTTTTTGTTAAAGTTTATTAATTTTTAATCTAGATTTAGATTTTAAATATTAAAGATGTAGATTTCTATTTTTACTAAATGTTTTTGGTTTTTTTCTTTCATAAACTTGTTTTTCTTAAATTCTTAGGTTCTCTCTACTAATTGTAATGCAAAGATCTTTTTCTGCTATTATATTAATTAAAGAAAAAGTTTTATATCAACAAATAATTTTTACACTTACAATTCTTATAATAAACTTTAAAAATCTACTTTACAAATTAATTCTTTCATAAATCATTTAAAATTTTAAATATTTAATAAATAAATAAATTTTTAATAATAAATTATTAAATATTATTATTATAATAATATATGTACCCACAACTTCTAATTAAAATGTGTTAAAATCTCACTTACAAATTAACCCTTCCTATAAAAAGTATTTAATTTGTTTCCTAATTAACCCTTCCTATAAAAGATATTTAATTTGTTTACTAAATTAGCACAGATCTGAATGATATTTCCCCATTATCAAATTTGTGTAGACTTTTGACTTAAAATTCCAGTACACGGATCATTATTTTATTATTAAGATTTTGAAGTGACAATAAAAATTAGAAAACGTACCATCTAAAATTACTTTACAAAGGCTATATAAAAAGACAATTAAATTTATAAGTTAGAAATCCAGTCAAATCTAGTAGGTAGAAGAAGATTAAAGAATAACATAAAAGTTTCTAAATTTGTACTTCTATTAAATGATTTTCATAAATCTTTGTAAAGTACGATCTTGATAGATATGGACACAATCACTTTATTTTATAAAAATCAATTTCCAATCAATTGCATAATTTAACAACACAATCTCTTTATTTTATAGTATCATTTAAAAATAGAATCACTTTATTTTATAAAAATCAGACTTTTTTCTAATCAATTGCATAATTTAGAAAAAATAGAGATCTAATAAATAATTAAAAAGTTATTTGGTTTTTTTATAATTGTATATTTCTATGTTTAAATTTTTTAAAGAAAAGTATTTTTAAATTATCAAAAATAGAGTTAAGAAAGTGAGTATTGTAACAAATAATTTGAAGTTAAGCTTTAATGTGAAGACATTTTATGAGAAAGTGATTTTTATCTTCAATCTTCTTTATCGCAAAGATGACTTGACAAATTCTTTCATTTCGACTTTTTATGAATTGTTCAATGCCTTATTTCACTATTGAGCTAGTGAGAGTTCATTCTTATTTTAGCAATGTTTATTTTTTATCTTCTAGAGTGGGGTGGACCACCTCCTTATAATCTCTAAATCTTCTAACTATTTATTGCACCACATCTTCTCATTAATTTAGATATAATAATATTTTTAATATTATTATTATTATGCAAAGTGATATCTTCCAACTCCCCAATGATTTAGCCAAGATATTAAAATTAAGATTTAAACTTTAAATAAAAGGCAATATTAAAATTAAAAAATCATAAAAATTTTCTCACCTGCAAAATAAAACATCAAATTTCAACCATACATAGAATATTTAGACTCTCTCGTTCTCTTTAAAAACTATACATTATAATATCCTATTAAAAAATCATAACTATTTCAAAATGATCAAAATTAAATTCATATTTAACTTTTAATATGTGATATTTTCTTAAATATTATCGAATTATCAAATACAGTTTTTTTTAATGTTTAGTACGTTAAATTTACATTTAGACTCCGACCGCAAAGTAAGAGTTGAGTATAAAATTATATTTTATTAAATGGTATAATTGTTGGATAATTAAATTATCATTTTATTTAAAAATATGAATAAAAAACACTCTCTTTT
Organism: Pseudotsuga menziesii; assembly: GCA_001517045.1. NCBI lineage: Eukaryota > Viridiplantae > Streptophyta > Pinopsida > Pinales > Pinaceae > Pseudotsuga > Pseudotsuga menziesii. The sequence goes on along the minus strand of LPNX011058748.1, from coordinate 26,270 downwards.
GACAATGATGTTATGCTATTTTAAAAAAATACATAATATTGATCCAAATAATAGGTAGCCTATTGCCTCGAAAAAGAGATTTTTGGAGCTTGTTAAGGAATTTAAATATAAAGTGGAATTAAATTGGAATATTAATACGCTAAATGTGTGGTCATCAAGCGAAAGTAGGAAACGAGAACATACTTCCTTAGGTTTATTAAGACTATTGTATAGTCAACATTTGGAAAATTGCATCAAGAAATATGATCCCTACGCGGAAACGATTAGACTATAGAAGTCATTCACTCCCTTTGAATATAGAAAATGTCAAAATCAATCACATTTAAAACTCTATCATTTTATTATGTCACTTCAACCAACCATGGGGTGACAAATATTGATATATAATGTGACTAATGTGACTAGTTAGTATGAGTACAATTTGAGTGGGCTTAATGGTTAAAAACACTTGTTTCTTCATAAAAAGTCATGAGTCAAAATTTGTAAAAGGGTAAGGTATCTACATCTCTATACACGAGTAGGAAAATCGTTATTTTTTTGTTTAAAAATTGGTAAGACTTATTTTGGATTGATGGAACTGTAGATTTAAAACTGCACAAACTTATTGCAATAGGGGTATTTGAGGATGTTGAATCCACTTATGCATCAATAATAACAATTTCATCAATCCAAAATTGCAACTATGGCAAAGATCGCTTCACCATTTTCGGTGATGTCAAACTAGAAAATGTAAAAAAGTAGAAAGTTTAGCCTTCTTTAGTATTTTGATTGAATGTTTGATAATTTAGATTGATTTAGGCAATTAGTCATTGAGAGTTATGGAACCTAAGTTGCCATCGACTTGTCTTTTAGATTGATTGGCCCTATTGAAGCTATGATAGACTATGTTATCAATGTTGGTGAAATCTTTAGTGAATTTTTATGGTTGGAACAAGCAATTATCCTTGTTTCATACTAGTTCTCCTTTCCAATTAGGGCCAAAAGGCGTGCCTTTTACTTTGTCCTTTCTATATTATCTAAGCTTTATCTCGAATGTAATCTCATTTCCTTCAATGTATTATTTGTTTTTTCTTGACAAAGGATTGTTTGCATTAGAATGGAAAACTCTGATCCCATTAGTCAAGCATTCACCTAGAAATGTTTGGTCGCACCAACACTTGGGATTTCGGCTTCTAATTAATTTGCTTATGAAAATTGCTTCTTTCAATCAAAATTTGAAGGTAAGAATCTTGATCTTTCTCTACATGAACAACTCTTAACTACTGGCATTATAGTTAAGGAGGAATTCATCCATCTGTCATGCCCAACAACTACCTTGTGGCACTAAGGTTTTGTAATGTCCCTTTTTGAAATTTTATTAAATGGCCAATTTTTTCACTTTTTCTCCAATTTTGACCTTAACTAGTTTCAATGTCTAAACCTCCAAATTGGCCCAAATGCTCCCAAATTTTCTCAGAAGGTACATGACTGATATTAGAACTTAAATATGAGGTTCATGGATGTTTTATGACCCCCCAATTACTTTTGCAAACTTGTTTAATGTTCTATTCAAAGTAGGAGTCTTTACTAGCAAATTGGGTCTCCAATTCCCCCTGGGTAATTGCCGAAAATGGCTTCTCAAATGGTCCCAAAGTCACTCAAATTTATGAACAGAGATAGGGGATGTGTAAGGGAAATTTTTAAAGTCTCATATGCATCATGGTTCAGCTTATACAGGCCATTATGACTCTTTCCAAAACAGCTCCCAAATCACAATTTCGCCCCTTGGGGAAAATGCAGCAAATCTTCTCCCAATGCAATAAAAATGAGAAAAATGGATTCCAATGCTTAATTACTGAACATGAGACTTGAAATACACATTAATTACAGTTCATTCATCATACATTTATCATATATACATTCCTCCATTCGAAATAATAAGCATTACCATGGCATATATCAAAATAAAGTGGAAATGGTCATTGTTCGCTCATTAAAAGTCATTTTGGCATACAAATCTTGGATATTTTGACTTGAAAATTTTTGAGAAATAATAAAAGAGCATATTTAACTGATTACAATCATAAATAGATCAAGGAGATCTCTCCCAAAGAGTACATGATCTCACCCAAGGCGCAATCCCTTCATGAGCATGAATATGCAAAGGAAACTGGAATGGTTGAGAGAAAGTGCCGCAATAGATGAATCCACATGCTTCCTTGTAGATTATGCCTGAAAATAAGACTCCATTAAAGCTCCATGAAAGACCTTAGTGTCCTCTCTAAGCACCAACTTGGATGGGAATCTTTCACCCTCGAAATTGGCTAAGGCAAGAAAACTAGTCATCCACTGGCTCTCACAATTCACAAATGACAATTTCTCAAATGATCAAAAGCCATTCTCTTGGTTTATTCCTATATTTTATAAACATCCTTAGCCTTCTAAGGTTCCAAATCCATCCACAAAATCAAGCCAATTCGAATTTGGGTGTGTGCTCATGATTTTCCATGTGTCCTCCCTTTCCTAGCCTTCCACCTTCCCCAAATTTGAGTTGGAGCATTTTGAGCTTCCTCAACTCACATGAGAGCTCTCTTGGATGCTCTATTTAGACCTAACATGTCATATATGTCAGATGTTAGACTTTATATCTTATTTGTGTCATAGGTTTCATAGAATCTTCATCATTGTTGTCATAGAGCTAGGGAATCTAGTCCAAGTGTCTCACAAGCTCCAAAATGACTCTTCCTTTCCCATGTAAATTACATTTCCTCCCAAATTCGACCTATGATGCATATGGCCAAGTGTATTATCCTTATAACTCATCCAAGAACCTTTAGACTTCCCATGGATTTGAAATTGCAAGAGGAGGATGCCATGTGGCACAATATTTCTAGCTTGTGTGGGCCTCATAGTCTCCATGTGTCTCCATGCTCCATTGCCACTTCAATTTTATCTTGTATTTATTTAATAAGATACATTATTAAATATTTATCCCATTCTAATGTATGAACATCATTTATTAGCTCCCCTATTAAAATTCCAAATGTATCCATCCAACCTAGGGAACTAGTAGAATTGATGGAATTTTCATGCTATGCAATTATTAAAATGGGGACATTACAGTCCTCCCCACCCAATATTGTTTGTCCTCAAGCAATTTCAGATTTGTATGCTGCAAAATATTTTCATATTCCCAAGTGAAATCCTCATTTGGTACTCTTTCCTTTCCACCAAGTCCTCTGTTATGGTTCTGCTCATTGATTTTCTTTAGTTGCAACTTGAGTAGCGGCCCTCATGTACTGCAATTTTGTGTTCCCAAAATTAAAGAGATGTGGATTGTGCATATTGATATATCATGTAACACCACCACTAATACCAAAAGGGATTAATCAAATCCATAAAAACCAAATTTCTGCAATTAATCTTTACCTCCATATTTTGGAAACCGTTTCTGAACTTTCACCCCTTTGTGCTTCTGCATAAACTTTGAACTTTGTACTGAGTTACCAAACTTTGAATTGCTTAAGATTCCAATAAAATATCAGAGAGTAACCACCATGCTTGTTTATGCACTACTCTGATTACAATCATATTCTCAAGTGGTGAATAAATCTCCAATGCTGCTTGTTGCCCTCAAAATTGAAACCAATGAGACCAAAAATGATCCCACAGTCCCATATGATCCTGATACATGGATGGTGTGTAATGTCTATGATAATATGCCATGGAAACCAAGCATGTGAAAATTGAATCCATCTCTCAAAATGTACTCCACATAAGAAACATGAACATTACTCTGCAAAGATGAACTCAAACAACTAAAGGCTGGTTTGCTTTCTCAAACCAACAATCGAACTGCTACTCGAAGTGAGATGAAACAAAGAAATTCCAGGATCCTGTTGTTGGTATTGCACCCTTCCAAACATCATGAGTACAAAATATAGATCATGAAATTAAATAAAAACATCATACAAATGTACATCAAGAAGGTACCTCATCAAAGAATCATGAAAGTGCTTATACCTCCAAGTAAGTAGAACACTATGTAGCCCATACACACAAGCATGAAGTATTATATCAGATCTGCCCCAATGACATAGGTGAGGATCCCATGTCCCATAATTTTGCTCCAAAAATATATAATGTATATCAATATAATCAGCCATGTGTTCTTTCATCCAAGGAGTGAATGAAGAACCTCCACCAAAATCTGAACCAAATAAGGAGCAAAACAAACATGAAGACTTCAAGTGGCTCAAAGAAGTCACATCAACACACTCATGAATATGTCTATCATCATGAAATAATAGAGTATATTGCTGCCAAAAATAATTTTCTTCAATCATATATATCTTCACCCAAGTGTGGGTTGAAGTTCCTCCAACATCAAATGGACTTGTCAAGGAGCAAGGAAAATCATGAGTCTCCAAGTGACTCAAGTTAACATCATAGGTGCACCCATGTAGATGTGTATAATAATAATGTAACAAAGGATGCTGCTGCAAATGTAAATAACATGGTTCTCTAATCATGTCATGATCAAAAGTAGAGATATAGATTCCATACTCTTCATGTGGCACTATACAAAAGAAACCTTTCACCCATACTTCATTAGGATGAATGATGCAAAATTTTGAAGTGTGGGATGTAGGAGAAAGAACCAACTCACCCAAATGATTAGAAAGTGCAAAATTTTCATCATGTGAAGGATCCATAGGGGTAGGATTATGCACCTCCCTTAAAATTGAAAAACTTTCCCCATAGGTTGGTTCCAAGGTAGTGGAATCATGCACTTTTTCAAAAAGTGTGCACCCATCTTCAAGAGGCAACTCGAGTTCCTCTTCCACCACAACTAGTGATTGGATCCCATCAATATCATTTTCAAACACATCAAGCACATTCAAATTTCCACATTTCTCATGATCCACCATGTCATGAGAATCCTCCAAACAATCTACCATTTGACAATCAAAAACATTGGAGGAAAAACAAGTGTCTTGCAACTTTTCAAGAAGTTGCTCATTTTGAATTGTGAGCTTATGAATATATTCATTATTGTTCAAGTAGGATTCATGTAACCATTCACTAAGATCAATGACATTTTTTCTATCAAAAAGCAAAGACATGAAATTACCTTTGATGTTGCACAATGCTCTTTGAATCTTCTCCATGTCTTCAAGGAAGGATGGCTCCTCCAATGAAGTAAATCTCCAACAAGAATTTGACACTAATTCTTGAGTGTCATATATTATTCTAAGGGTCTCTTGGATCTTATTTTCATTCATCTTTAATGACCCTTCAAGAAAATGAGGCTCTTGCAAATGAACCTCCTCATCTTCTTCCTTCTTTCTTGGACCAACTTTATGAAGCTCAAGTGGTGATGGGGAAGTTGATATTGTTTCTTCTTCAACTGATACAAGGTATTCATTTTCATGTTTACTAGAAATTTGGCTTGCAGCAACATTTTAAAATATGATCTATATGTTCTTTGTTTATTTCTGTAATGGTGTATCTAGGCTCTTTTCACAAGTAGGCTGATTTTTTCTCATTTCATGCTCCTCCAAACTTGTGGATTGTTGATTGTCCCTTAATGAATTAACATTTGAATTATTGTTCCTAAATTCATTCAACCAATCATAAAAGTATTCAAAATTAATAGTCTTATGTGTCTCTACCCGATGGAAACTTTTATTGCCCCCTGCTGCCAGCTTACCCTAAGTTGGCTAGCCATCAATTTGAATCCTTGCATAAGTTGTTGGGTAATGTTCTTGGTTATGTCATCAAATAGAGGTTTCATTATTTTTATATGCTCCTCACCATCATATGAGGTTCCCTTTTCATCCCTAGTCATAGTTTCCTAAAAAAAAATGCCTTCTTCTCCTACTTTATTTTTATTTTTATTTTTTTCCTCTTCAACAAAAAGCACTTTTGGTTTGAATATATAATGGTGGTCCCCGACTTCTTGTCCTCATAAATATCAGACCACATCAAGTTCCAAGATCATTCTATTATACCAATTTTAATGTCCCTTTTTGAAATTTTATTAAATGACCAATGTTTTCACTTTTTCCCCAATTTTGGCCTTAACTAGTTTCGATGTCTAGACCTCGAAATTGGCCCAAATGCTCCCAAATTTTCTCAGAAGGTACATGAATGATATTAGAACTTAAATATGATGTTAAGGTATGTCTTATGAACCCCCAATTACTTCTAAAAACTTTTTTAATGGTCTTTTCAAAGTAGGAGTCTTTACTAGCAAATTGGGGCTCCAATTCCCCCTGGGTAATTGCCGGAAATGGCTTCTCAAATGGTCCCAAAGTCACTCAAATTTATGAACAAAGGTAGGGGATGTGTTTTACCACCTAAGTTGTACTTAGTGTTTTTTATCAAGTGAGCCTAGAGAACCGTACAAAGATTATTTGTTCAAACTTCAAAAGACCTTCAGAATTGCTTCTGGGAAGTGATTGTTGTACAATATCACATGTTCATACCCCATGAGGGAATTGTAATAAATGTTCTAGCATGATAGTGTATGTAAAAGACTCAGTCTCTTAGACTTTATTTGTCAATCCGATCAGCCCAGGGTGTTTTTTCCCTTGGTTATTATTGGTTGTTGAATAAACAACTGATAATTTCTGAGTTTCTCACTCAATACCTCCAAAGTTGGGGTGGTCGGCTTGGCATTTAAGTCTATTGAGGTTATTAGAGTCTATGTGTTAATGTATAAACATGATAGGCATCATGGTCGAGTCATATGAACGTGTCTAAGTCCCCCTAGGTTTTTAATTTTTAAATTTTTTTTAAGATTTTAAGATTTTAATTTTTCCACAAAAACTTAGGCTATTTTTTAATAGTCTAATTGGAAAATTTGGTTTTGTAATAAAAGTGGGCCAAATAATCAGTTTTAGTCATATGGGTGCTCATTTTCAAGCTAAGAGCACCATGTAAACCCATAGACCCACTATTTTTAAGTTTTGAGTGATTCTCCATCACTCAAGTTAGAAAGCCCCAAAAAATCAATTATTGATTATTTTAATTAATAAATTGATGAATAATGGAGCAAGTCCAAAATCCTAGATCAATGGATTCTCAACCGATTTGATTGAAATCAGTCTCATCGGTACCAAATTGACTAGATCTGACAAATCCTTAACTGAATGAGGTGATCTGGGTGGATCCAGAGTTGAACTTCAACTTCCTTTATGGGGAATTGCAGCCTCTCTCTTTCCTCCACACACGTGGGCTCTTCTGGGATTTCTGTGGTTGATGATTCACTCAGCAGGTCAATGTGTTAGCTCAATCAGCACCCTGATTGACATGTAGACTCAGTGGAAGCTCAGTTCAGCTTCAGATCAAGCATTGATGGACTCTCCTTATGCTGCAGTTGTCTATCTCCTTGGGATTTGCGCCCCCTCTGGGCCGGGGTTTCAATTTTGTGTATAAATAAAGCATGGCTTCCTCCTTTCCAAGTTAGTTAGAGTTGGATTGAGGATCCATTACTGTTGCAATACTGTGTAATATATTTTTCTATTGGAATAAATTGAAGCTTTGGAGGCAAGATGGTGTCATGTCATTGTATGTGTGGATGAGCATTGCCATGTTTCACTGAGGTAACCTGTATCTATGTTCATAATTTGCTGATTGTTTGTGGATTCATTGCTAAGATTGATAATAAGTTTATTATAATCTTGATAGGAAAGGAGTTTGTTAATAAGTTTATTGGCCATCTCTTTCCCTTTTGATGCATGTTTAGAGATCTAGATTCAGCATGTTTTATAAGTTTATATGCATGTTATTCTGAAATCTCTATGTATGTATTAACCGGATCTCACAAGTATTTTGGCAAGTCTCTGGATTCAGTTGCAGGTTCCTAGCTTGGAGAGGATGTTGATCTAGTTTGATTCTTCACTCTCTGCAAAACTATTCAAAGGTATAGTCCCTTGACATTCCACCGGAAAGCTCCACGGTTGATCTTCAAGGCTTCCAACAACAATTGCTCTTCTTTTCCTCTTCCTCCTTCAATTTTTTTCTAAAATTAGTCTGGTTACTTGTTTGCAGCTTTACAATTGTTTAGATCTATCAATTCCAGAGTTTATTTTACATAGATCTTGATGTCTTAAATCTCATAAACTATATCTCATTCCTAAAAGAAAACTTACAAGCATTCTAGATCTAGTTTTAGGAAAAAATGTCATTTTTAAAGGCTCTGAAAGTAGATCTAAATCTTGTTGAATGCATGTTTGTTTCCTTAGAATATAACAAGTTATATTTAGCAATTTTAGTGCTTCATATTGGCTGCCCCCAAAGTAGGCCAAGATCCCAAGGAAAGCTTGATTTCCTTGGTTCCTTTTCCGCTTCTTTAAAAACTAGTTTTAACTTAGAATTTTTGGGTAAAAAGTTTGTTCATCCAAAAGTACTTTCAAAGTACTTTTGGGAATATTTAAATGTGATAAGATTGCTGGTTTTTATCAGGTGTAACAGAAAAGAGGAGGAGGCACTGTCCGGAAAGCATTTTTGGACCATTCGAAACCCCCCCAAGGGGTCTCCGTCTTCCAAAATTTCAAATTTTTGCAATTTGTAAACCTTTGGTCTCATTCCATATAAGGACCAGGTGGATTAATTTCAGTTTTTTGATATTGTAATTGCTTCTAATAAAAAGAAAAATATTTTCAAATAGGCTCTTTTGAGCCTATTGACCATCCCCCCTGGGGGGATCTGCGTCCGTTTCACTTTTTTGCATTTTTCTCTTTTTTCTGTTCTAGTTTAGTATTGACATGTAGGATTGTATAATTTGATAATATTTTGCATTATTCCATATTTTCAATTCAAAATTAATCATACTACTTACCCCACGACTTCCCGATTGACCCGCAAGGGGAAAGCGATGCGTGGTAGGACTAGTTAGAAAAATGGTGTTGTGTATCTTTGATTCCATTTTCATTAATTGTTTTAATAATGATAATAAAATAAACCCCTCCTTGATTCCCCAATTGAGGTCCACTTGGACCGAAAGAGGTTCCTGAAAGGTTTTCTTTTTAATAAGAACACCGCTTTTAAAATTTACTAAAAATAACAAAGAATCCAATGTGTATGCTCTGTACTTGGCTGCGGTGCCTCTGATCAGTCAAGCTGCATCAAAAGAACTTGAGTGACTAGATTAATTAGTCTTCACCTCCGAAATCAACAAACCATAAGGCAAAAATCCAACGCCTCGAACGAACTGTAAGCGGTGGAAAAATATCCAAAGGAGTGGGAACAACTGGAAAGTGACCTCGAGGTGCCGATCTCTGTCACACCCTGATGGGTGTGTTATGAACAATAGTCTCTGAGACTCCATTCCAGCCCACAAACACCTTGTGGGGAGCCGTGAAAGTTTACTTTTGGACATACTCCAAGTACGCCTCGAGTATATCTAGATTCCCATTTTCGCCTAATTTAATTCATTCACATTCTACATTAATTTAAAATCTACCAAGAGACATTTGCAAAACATTCTTTCAAGCACATGCAATCACATTATTTTCTCTGTTGACTCCATTTAAGGCACTGGTGATTTACTTTGATCAATTCTTTCGATTATATATATATTGAGTGTCATTATTGTGCTTATATGCTTTAAATATTGCATCTTGTTATCTTTTGTTTCCACTGGTTAATTTCAAAACTCCTAAACAACTTAATCAATATAACACCATCACACTAAGTAATTAGCCTTAGTAATTTAATAGAGTCTACCCCTCTTGGCTTTGTTAGGAGTTAGCCTGAACAAAGGAGTCAAGAACAAGGTGACAACCTTGACTCGAGACTTGGCCCTAAGGACACACCGAGTGGCTTGAAGATTTCTACCACGTAACCTAGGTGTGTGAAAGGCAGCAACACTTTTTGGCGCCGTTGCCGAGGATAAATCTTTTTATTCCCGGAGTATGACTTTTGTTTTCTTCCTTTTTGTTTTTTCTTTGTTTGATGAATGCTTAGAGTAGATCTTTAATTTTCATTTGGCGACTCCACTAACTCTTTTTTTTCAGTTTTTATTTTTACAAAGAAAAGCAAAAAATATTTTTTGTGAGAGTTCTTAAATGTATATTTTAATTCTCACATGGTGACTCCATTGAAGGGAGAAAATCCTGTTATCTCATAAGCTTGCGAAGTTTTGTTGTGTGTAGATGAGCCCATGCGACATATTAAAACCTATAAAGCTCATCACTTGACAGCTCCACCTTTTCAGTACAAGGTTTAATGGTTATATCAAATGGATACTATTAATTTTTGATATGGATGAATTAAAGGATAAATATGGTGCCCAGATAACTGGAATTTTTCAGCCTATCGATTTGTCAAACATCTTGGGTTTTCCTAACTGTTGTGATGGTGTGGGGGATGCATATAAATGGATTCCAGTATTTCATGGAAATTATGGTGATTCGGCCATCTGGCATGTCAAATCTTTCCTTCAGTTGATGCCTAACTCCAATGTGCTTAATGAAGACAATATGATGGAAATTTTTGCTAGTACTTTTCAGGGTGAGGCCTGTTGTTGGTTCTATCAGGGCCTTCCTGATAAATGTATAACCTCATTTCCAAGCTTCCTTTGGATGTTTTTAGAGCAGTGGCATGATGGTAGGGGTAGTATGAATGGTTTTAAAATTTTCCTTGAAAATATATTTACCTTCTACCTATCTGGGATAGAGTATCACATGGAAACATATGATGGACCTTTTTCCATGATACAAAGTATTGAAGACTTGGAATCACTTCTTGAACATTTAAGTGAAGAGGAGATCCATGATACTCCCATCAAAGAGCATCCTAGTAGTTATTTAAGAAAGGAAGCAATTAAGCAGCTTTTTAAAGAATATAAGGTATCTCTCATCACACAACAAGATTCTGAAGATGGGAACATCCATGACAATCATGTTGAAGAGCTTCACAAGGAACCCATGATTGAACACATTGTTGAAGACTCTCCTCATGTCACCATAACTGAAAACATTGAAGATTTGATATTTTCTCAAGATTGTTGCAATGCTTGTCCAGAAAGCCCTCATGTGGAAACCATTACAGAGATCAACACTTATGAAGAATTTTATGATGTGTATGATGATACCCCTCTATGTTCATCACTTAGGGATGAAGTTTTGGAAAGTTTAAATTCTCATAATATCTTTGAAACCAAAAATTTCAAGGATGATTATTATGAGTAGGAGGAGGGTAGTTATATCTCAGGATGTGATACCAGTAAGGAAGACTCTCTCATATCCAACATAGATGGGAGTGATGACTATTGGAATTTCATAGATAATCTAACTTGTGAAAATCTTATTGAGAACCCCATCCATTATATGTCTAGCAAGGGGAGTGTCTATTCAAAAATTTGTGGATTCCAATCTACGATACATCCGTAGAGGGGAGCATGGATCTAGATACCTAGGAAAATATTAGTATGGAAGAGGAGCATTCAGAATTTTCATGTGATAATTCAGATTCATATCATGCAGAGCCACACAAGGGTATTAGTAATGAAGACATTGAGAAGCAGTGTTGTGAAAATTCAAATGTGATGCAGTCAATGGAATATCAGTCTCAACCATCTTCTTCACATGTAGAGGTTCCTTAAGATTTGGAGCAGCTTGGTGATTATACAATGAGTCATCATTCAGTAAGCCTTGATGATCAGTATGATGATATAGTCAGTCTGCCTCGTCATGCTGATTGGTATATCAGTCCTATCCAGTCATGGATAGAAGTAGCATGTGCAATCACATACCACTTTGGGAAGAAATTTAATGACTTTATTCATGCCTATGATTTCCCATCCATCCCACCCATTCCGAATCATCATGCAGGTTTGCATTTTCTAAATAAAGTATCCTTACTTTGGCTGGTAACCAAAGACAAGGAATTTTTTTTAATGTGAATAAAATGCTTAGGTGGTTACATTGGATTTCTGATTACACTTAACCCTTTTTATATCATGCTTAGAGTAGGAAAATAAGCTCCTTAAAAGAGAGCATTTACTTTCTGCATTTCTGTTTTGTACTTAGCTATAAAAAATAAAAATAAAAAATTTAGTTAGTTACATTTATTTTGTTTAAATAAATCAGCTTAATGGTTCATTTGTTTTTTTATAAAACTTGTGCTACTGAGGTTTTCTTGTCAAGTTGAGATGTTTTTACAAGGTATATAAACTAGAGATTCTAGTGTTCTCGTATCCTCTCCTTGCCTTAAAGACCAGATTGAGCACACGTCCATAGTTGGAGCTAGATGTTACCACCTAAGTTGTACTTAGTGGTTTTTATCAAGTGATCCTGGTGAACCGGACAAAGATGATTTGTTCGGACTTCAGAAGACCTTCAGAATTGCTTCTGGAAAGAGATTGTTGTACTATATCACATGTTCATACCCCATGAGGGAATTGTAATAAATGTTCTAGCATGATAGTGTCTGTAAAAGACTTGGTCTCTTAGACTTTATTTGTCAATCCGATCAGCCCAGGGTGTTTTTTCCCTTGGTTATTATTGGTTGTTGAATAAATGACTGATAATTTCTAAGTTTTTCACTCAATACCTCCAAGTTGGGGTGGTCGGCTTGGCATTTAGGCCTATTGAGGTTATTAAAGTATATATGTCAATGTATAAACATGCTAGGCATCATGGTCGAGTCATATGAACATGTCTAAGTCCCCCTAGGTTTGTAATTTTTTTAATTTTTTAAAGTTTTTAAAATTTTAATTTTCCACAAAAACTTAGGCTATATTTTAATAGTGTAATTGGAAAATTTGGTTTTGTAATAAAAGTGGGCCAAATAATCAATTTGAGTCATGGGGTGCTCATTTTCAAGATAAGAGCACCATGTAAACCCATAGACCCACTATTTTCAAGTTTGAGTGATTCTCCATCACTTAGGTCTGAAAGCCACAAAAAATCAATTATTGATTATTTTAATTAATAAATTGTTGAATAATGGAGCAAATCCAAAATCCTAGATCAGTAGATTCTCAACTGATTTGATTGAAATCAGTCTCATCGGCACCATATTGACTGGATCTAACAAATCCTTGAATGAAGGAGGTGATCTGGGTGGATTCATAGTTGAAGTTCAGCTTCCTTTATGGGGAATTGCACCCTCTCTCTCTCCTCCACACGCGTGGGCTCTTCTAGGAGCTCTGTGGTTGATGATTCACTCAATAGGTCGATGTGTCAGCTCAATCATCCCCCCAATTGACATGTAGACTCAGTGGAAGCTCAGTTCAGCTTCAGATCAAACATCGATGAACTCTCCTTCAGCTGCAGTTGTCTATCTCCTTAGGATTTGCGTGCCCTCTGGGATGGGTTTCAATTTTGTGTATAAATAAAGCATGCTTGCCTCCTTTTCGAGTTAGTTAGAGTTGGATTGAGGAGCCATTGCTGTTTTAATACTGTGTAATATCTTTTGCTATTGGAATAAAGTGAAGCTTTGGAGGCAATATGGTGTCATGTCATTGTATGTGTGGATGACCATTGCCATGTTTCACTGAGGTAACTTGTATCTATGTTCATAATTTGCCGATTGTTTGTGGATTAATTGCTAAGATTGATAATAAGTTTATTATAATCTTGATAGGAAAGGAGTTTGTTAATAAGTTTATTGGCCATCTCTTTCCTTTTTGATGCATGTCTAGAGATCTAGATTTAGCATGTTTTATAAGTTTATATGCATGTTATTTTGAAATCTCTATGTATGTATTAACCGGATCTCACAAGTATTTTGGAAAGTCTTTGGATTCAGTTGCAGGTTCCTAGCTTAGAGAGGATGTTGATCTAGTTTTCTTCTTCTCTCTCTCCAAAACCATTTAAAGTCATAGTCCCTCGACATTCCACCGGAAAGCTCCACGGTTGATCTTCAAGGCTTCTAGCAACAAATGCTCTTCTTTTCTTGTTCCTCCTTCAATTTTTTCTAAAATCAGTCCAGTTACTTGTTTGCAGCTTTACAATTGTTTAGATCTATAAATTTCAGAGTTTATTTTACATATATCTTTCTGCCTTAAAGCTCATAAACTAGATCTCATTCCTAAAAGAAAATTTACAAGCATTCTAGATCTAGTTTTAGGAAAAATTGTCATTTTCAAAGGCTGTGAAAGTAGATCTAAATATTGTTGAATGCAAGGTTGTTTCCTTAGAATCTAAAAAATTATATTTATCAATTTAAGTGCTTCATATTGGCTGCCCCCAAAGCAGGCCAAGATCCCAAGGAAAGCTTGCTTTCCTTGGTTCCTTTTCTGCTTCTTTAAAAGTTAGTTTTAACTTAGGATTTTTGGGTAAAACGTTTGTTCATCCATAAGTACTTTCAAAGTACTTTTGGGCACATTTAACTATGATAAGCTTGCTGTTTTTTAGAAGGTGTAACAGAAAAGAGGAGGAGGCGCTGTCCGGAAAGCGTTTTTGGACCATTCGAAACCCCCTAGGGGGTCTCTATCTTCCAAAATTTCAAATTTTTGCAATTTGTAAACCTTTGGTCTCATTCCATATAAGGATCACGTGGATTAATTTCAGTTTTCTGATATTGTAATTTCTTCCAATAAAAAGAAAAATATTTTCCAATAGGTTCTTTTGATCCTATTCACCATCCTCCCTGGGGGGGATCCACGTCCGTTTCACTTTTTTGCATTTTTCCCTTTTTTCTGTTCTAGTTTAGTATTGAAATGTAGGATTTTATACTTTGATAATATTTTTCATTATTCTATATTTTCAATTCAAAAGTAATCATACTACTTACCCCACGACTTCCCAATTGAGCCGCAAGGGGAAAGAGATGCATGGTAGGACTAATTAGAAAATCAGTGTTGTGTATCTCTGATTCTATTTTCATTAATTGTTTTAATAATCATAATAAAATCAACCCCTCCTTGATTCCTTGATTGATTTTGAATTGGACTGAAAGAGGTTCCTGGAGGGTTTTCTTTTTAATAAGAACACCGCTTTGAAAATTTACTAAAAATAACAAAGACTCCAGTGTGTATGCTCTGTACTTGTCTATGGTTCCTTCGATCAGTCAAGCTGCATCAAAAGCACTTGAGTGACTAGATTAATTAGTCTTCACCTCCCAAATTGATAAGCCATCAGGTGAAAATCCAACGCCTCGAACGAACTGTAAGCGGTGGCAAAATACACAAAGGAGTGGGAACAACTAGAAAGTGACCTCGAGGCATCGATCTCTGTCACACCCTGACGGGTGCATTATGAAAATAAGTCTTCAAGACTTCATTCCAGCCCACAAACACCTTGTGGGTAGCCATGAAAGTTCACTTTTGGACACACTCCAAGTACCCCTCGGGTATATCCAGAGTCCCCTTTTCACCTAATTTAATTCATTCACATTCTACATTAATTTAAAATATACCAAGAGACATTTGCAAAACATTCTTTCAAGCGCATGAATAAACATTATTTTCTCTGTTGACTCCATTTAAGGAGCTGGTGATTTACTTTGTTTAATTCTTTTGATTATATATATATTGAGTGTCATTACTGTGCTTATATGCTTTAAATCTTGCATCTTGTTATCTTCTGTTTCCACTGGTTAATTTCAAAACTCCTAAATAACTTAATCAACATAACACCATCACACTAAGTAATTATCCTTAGTAATTTATAGGGTCTACCCCCCTTGGCTTCGTTAGGTGTTAGCCTAAATGGAGGAGTCAAGAACAAGGTGACAACCTTGACTCGAGACTTGCCCCCAAGGACACACCAAGTGGCTTGAAGATTTCTGCCACGTAACCCAGGTGTGTGAAAGGCAACAACAATGTGTAAGTGAAATTTTTAAAGTCTCATATTCATCATGGTTCATTTTATAAAGGCTGTTATGACTCTTTCCAAAATAGCTCCCAAATCACAATTTCGACCCTTGGGGAAAATGCACCAAATCTTCTCCCAATGCAATAAAAATGAGTAAAATGGCTTCCAATGCTTAAGTACTAAAAATGATACTTGAAAGAGAAATTAATTATAGTCCATTCATCATACATTTATGATATATACATTCCTCCATTCGAAATAATAAGCATTACCATGGCATATATCAAAATAGAGTGGAAATGATCATTGTTTGCTCATTAAAATTCATTTTGGCATACAACTCTTGGATATTTCGACTTGAAAATTTCTGAGAAAGAAGAAAAAATAATATTTAACTAATTAAAATAATAAATAGATCAGGAATATCTCTCCCAAATATTACATGATCTCACCCAAGGCACAATCCCTCCATGAGCATGAATATGCAAAGAAAAATGGAAATGGTTGAGAGAAAGTGTTGCAATATAAGAATCCACATGCTACCTTGTAGCTTACACCTGAAAATAAGACTCCATTAAATCTCCATGAAATAACTGTGTGTTCCTCTCCAAACACCAACTTGGATGGGAATCTTTCACCCTCGAAATTGGCTAAGGCAAGACAAACTAGTCATCCACTAGCTCTCACAATTCACAAATGACAATTTATCAAATGATCAAAAGCCATTCTCTTGGTTTATTCCTATATTTTATAAACATGCTTAGCCTTCTGAGGTTCCCAATCCATCCACAAAATCAAGCCAATTCGATTTTGGGTGTGTGCTCATGATTTGCCATGCGTCCTCCCTTTCCTAGCCTTTCACCTTCCCCAAATTCGAGTTAGAGCCCATTGAGCTTCCTCAACTCACATGAGAGCTCTCTTGGATGCTCTATTTCCACCTGACATGTTAGATATGTCAGATGTCAGCCTTTAGATCTTATTTGTGTCATATATTTCATAGCATCTTCATCATTGTTGTCATAGAGCTATGGAATCTAGTCCAAGTGTCTCACTAGCTCCAAAATGACTCTTCCTTTCCCATGTAAGTTACATTTCCTCCCAAATTCGACCTATGATGCATATGGAAAAGTGTATTAGCCTTCTAACTCATCCAAGAACCTTTAGAATTCCCATGGATTTGAAATTGCAAGAGGAGGATGCCATGTGGCACAATATTTCTAGCTTGTGTGGGCCTCATAGTCTCCATGTGTCTCCATGCTCCATTGCCACTTCAATTTTCTCTTGTATTTATTTAATAAGCTACATTATTAAATAGTTATCCCATTCTAATGCCTGAACATAATTTATTATCTCCCTTATTAAAATTCCAAATGTATCCATCCAACCTAGGGAACTACTAGAATTGGTGGAATTCTCATGCTATGCAATTCTTAAAATGGGGACATTACAGGTTTGGATGAAAAAGAGTCAATATCTATTGTGTATTACACTCAATGTCCAAGTTTTAATATATGTTGAATAGAATGATTGGCAGTAGGTCAATCAAGCACACTTTTAAAACATAATACATTATAAGTCTCAAGATAAACCGGTGTGTAAGTGAATGAGGAAAGGCATGCTCGCCAAGTGTTTGACAAAAAATATGTTAGAGAAAGTGTAACGACATGGTGTCCATGGAATTTTCAATTTGATGATACATGTCATGGTTGTTGGAGAAACACAAGATTTCAAATCATGATGAAAATGCCCTCAAGAAAAACTGAGTTGCCATGGGTGTACTTTGGAGATTATGTGGCTAATCTAAAATTAAACTTGGAGAAATTGTACTGGATTTTGAAAAATAAAAAAGATTGTTATATGCATGGAATCATATTACGGATTGGGCTTCTTTATATAAATATAATCTATGTACATATTCAATTATATTTATAGTTCTTAAACTGCATGGAGGTGCACACGGCCTGTGTGGGTTAAATCCAAGCCCTCTCCTCAAGCAACTCCAATTCCAACAATGCCCAACCCTTATTTGGTTGTAAAATAGATGTCAAAGCTTGAGGTTTCTCATTTCAAAGTTGATGGGATTAGCCTTTACTATCAACATCATGTAGTGATATGTTGGCTCAATGGCTTTTGGCCTTTCTCTGTGGATTTGTATCTTTGTATTTTTATGAATGGACTAAGCTATGTGAGGTGAATATATGTTCCAAAGGGTTTTTTATTGTTTAACTATCAACTAAGGGACACTACCAAAATATTATTAATGGGAGGGGGGGTGCTAGTTCTGGGGAAGAATGGGGATTTTTATGATTTTATGGTTTCTCAAATTTGACCTAGATATAATGGCGGTCTCCAAAATGTCATTTTGGATTCATCTTCCCAATCTTCCCCTTAATTTTTGGCATCCTTCAATACTTGAAGGTATTGGGAATTTGTTGGACAAATATTTAAAAATTGATTTGTTGGACATGTGCATGGAGGCTGACCTTAGTAAAGATCTTCCAAATAAATTAATATTAAAACAAAGAAAAACATAGAGTACTGAAACATTGGACTATGAAAACACTAGATTTTGCCGACATGTATCTAAACAAATAGATCACCTCCAAGACTCTTTCCCTCAATCTAGATTTCATTCAAAAATGAAAAATATCACTCTTCTAGATCTAAAGGTTGACAAACATATGTGCCCCCATACATGGATGATGAAAATGATTCTCTAGTAGAATATTTGTGTAACATACCCAAAATCCTCAAGTAATTTTCAAAGAAATGGGGTAACTTTTTCTTATCCATCAAGTCAATTAAGTTAGTCTCATTGTCGACAAGACTATGCAATAACCAACAGAGTACACATTCTTTAAAAAATAAATTATATAAACTTCAGGAATACTTGAGCATTATATCAATTATGTTCTCACTAAACTTGTCTTTCATACAACAACTATAACTAAAAACAACAATTATTTAATCAAACAATAGTTAAAGACTTCACAACCTTAGCCATTGTTTAAAACTCTTGCTTACCTAATCAAGATTAAGAGTGTGGCCATTAACTAATTAATATCGAGGCATTACTTCCAAACAAGATTCCTCAAGAGAAACCATTTTAATGAATAGCACATCTCAACTTTCATTCTTCAATCTAACTTACCAATTGACTCCTTATTTCTTAACCATAAAATTCAACTTTTCTTGAAGGTAATTATTGAATCCATCTAGTAATATTTATGTGGAAAAGTGTTAGAGACAATGGAATTCAAATAACCTTATTAAATTTACATTATGAACCTCTTTTATTCTTCAATCTAACTTACCAATTGACTCCTTAATTCTTAACCATAACATTCAACTTTTCTTGAAGGTAATTATTAAATCCAACTAATACTATTTATGTGAACAAGTGCTAGGGACAATGGAATTCAAACAAACTTATTAAATTTACATTATGAATTACTTGACCAAATACAATCATTTAAAAGTACCATTATACCAAGAATACAAGTTCTTCATACCCTTCAAATGGTTCTCAAATTAGAATACTTTTAAGTATTTTATTATGAAAACACCTTCATTAACAATCTCTTCTAATACTTATACTTAGTTAATTTTTGATCAACCCTTTGATCAATTAGACATCATATATACAATCATATGGGGTAAAACGTTTTATGATAAATTCTAATGTAGTTGGTTTTTCTTTTCACATATTTCTTAATTTACATACTTCATAAATAAGTATAAAAGTTAAAAGCACGATTAAGGTATATTTAAAAGGACATGTACTTATCACCTCAAATGGTTCTCAAATTAGAATACTTTTAGTTATTTTATTATAAAAACATCTTCATTAACAATCTCTTCTAATACTTGTACTTAAGTATCATTCCATCGATATTAATACTTTTAATAATACCATAAACACATTTTACAAACATATAATAATGTCTAGTTAATCTTTGATCAACCCTTTGATCAATTAGACATCATATATACAATCATATGGGGTAAAACGTTCTATGATAAATTCTAATGTAGTTGGTTTTCTTTTCACATATATATATTTTTAATTTACATATTTCATAAATAAGTATAAAAGTTAAATGCACGATTAATATTTAAAAGGACATGCACTTACTATCTCAAATATTTAATTTATTCATTTATAAACAATAAATTAATCAATTTATAAACAATAAATTAATCAATATTTATTAGTTAACTAATGAATCATTCATTTTTATATCTATACCATTATTTATTCATAATTAAATGGAATTTATAGATACAAGAAAATAGATACATGTTAGTGTGACTAGGTAAACTCATATAATAAAGTTAATTTGAACCAAATTCAAAACCCTCTAGATTCCAATTAACTAATTACAAATTTATAGAAAGGGTGAAATATTTTACAAATAAGTTGCATTTTACTAAGTTGACATCCAAGATGTTTGGAATTTTATAAAAAGGGTGAAATATTTTACAAATAAGTTACATTTTACTAAGTTGACATCCAAGATGTTTGACTTAACTGAATGAAGGTTAAAATACTTTCTCACTCAATGATGAAAGAAGAGCTTATGTGTAATGTTTCTAATATTCAATGTAATATTTTGGGTCGTTTCTAAATATATAGATCCATTTGATATTCAATTATTAGATTGGTTTGACTTAATTGAATGAAGGTTAAAATACTTTCTCACTCAATAATGAAAGAAGAGTTTATGTGTAATGTTTTTAATATTCAATGTAATATTTTGGGTGGTTTCTAAATATATAATATTTTGGTTGGTTTTTAAATATATAGATCAATTATTAGATTGGAAAGAATTCACTCTACGGGGTAAAGGAAATTGTTAAGTTAATAATTTACAAACAAGTTGTATATTCCTAAGTTAACATCAAAGATGTTTGACTTAATTGAGTTGCTCATGATTGTTTAAGATTAAACATTTTTTCTTTCAATAATGAATGAAGAGATTATTCATATTGTTTCTATTTTTCAATGTAATATTTTTGAGTGATTTCTAAATATACACATTTTTTCTTTCTTTTTGACATGGATATTCAATTTTCTAATATTAATATTCAATATTAAGTGTTTTTTTTCTATTTTATTTTATTAATTAATGTAAAGAGCCCTATTTTATTGTATTAATGAAAATAAATCAATTTAACTAATTTTCATTCACGTGCCAACAATTGTAACACCCTTGGTTTGAAACCCTATTGTTTTGTTAATGTAATTTTGCAAAAGACTATGAGTGTCTGTAAGGGAGAACGCGTGTTTTAATTGTTTTGTTAATATTAAATTTAAGCCGACAATGGAAAAAACACCCTAAATGAATTGGGACTCATGTATTCACCTAGGTTAGTGAGGGGTGGTGTCATATAGCCTAAAAGCTAAGTTTGACCCTATTTAACTCTTCTTCCCTTATAACTTTGAAAACCCCATACTTTCCCTAATTAATTCCTTAAACTTATTTTTGAAGTTAAAAGGGGGGTTGGAATCCAGGGGTGGCTGGAGCAGGGGGGATTATTATAAATATTGATGAGCAAAAAGAAGACATGTACACCTGGGGACTGGGCCATGCGACAAACAACCAGGCATAAATGTGGGCTCTCTAGCAAGGACTCCAATGTTATAGTTTATTTTACCACACCAGGTAGATCACACATTTATGGCCTTCCATGTCCCTCTGCAGACTCTTTGGACCCCATGGACTTATATTATGCTTTGATGTTCCAATATCATCCCTAAAAATTGCATGTTTATACATATATGCAACTTTTAAAGCAATACCCACGTGTATACGCAGCTTTTGACCTCAAACCCGCGTACATTAGGAGGTGTGCAAAATGACAAATATTTTTGGAGTTTTCCTCATTTGAGTCCGAATAACTTGACTATTGGCCTTCCAAATTCCTTGAGAATGCTTGGATTCGACCCTCCATTACCTCTTTGGAGTGCTATATAAGGAACCTCTTGGATACATTGAAAGAGGAGAAATTGAAGAGCAAGGAAACTATAGTTCATTGTTGCCTTAACTTTGCTTATACTTGAGTCTACATCCCTTGTCCCTTGGAGCGCATAGTGTTCTTCCCAATATTTCCTTTGCTTTGTGAGTTTGCTATCGAGAGATGGAGGATTGAAGTGGTGGAGGCCCAGGTAGAGGACTCGGTTTCTCCGGTTCGCTGAAGTGCCGACAGAGTTTGTCACTATTGTATCTCTGATTTATTAATAAAAATATATTTTCATGTCTAATTCATGTGCATTTTGAATATGAATATTGAATCCATGGATGTATTTAATTGATTATACATGGTTGATTATATATGCTAGGATATCTCTAACACATCTATATATATCAAGATTGATTTATTTGTTGTTGTTGAGAGCAAATTGTAATTGCAATTGCATTGGAAAAGCTCAATGGGGATCTACTTCAATCGTTCGGAATAAGGTATGATTCGATATCCCTTAGTGTTATATTTGCTACTATTCTTGCATATTGGGAAAGATTGATTTCTGGTGTCATACTGTTTGTTGTGGTACCCCCAAGCCATATGAATTTTCTCTCCGTAATAGAATTAGTGACTCCGCTGGGGAGGTTCTTAGTTGTTTTTCTTTGTGGATTGGGTATTCAATGTGCTTGAATTGCTCTTTATTTCTCTGTTTCTGTGTCGGGTCTGGAGGTATGTTTTCCCAGTAGTGTCCTAGAGGAGTAATTTGGTCTTGGCTTATTAGTTTTCCCTATTTTTCTTCCTTTTTATTCCTATATGTGAGTATTTGCATTACAGGGGCATATACACACGGTTTTCTCTTGAATTCCCGCGTATGTATGCAGGTTTAATGCATACAGTCACATATGCTTTGGTTTTGAGCTTTGTTTGGGAGATTGAGTGTTGCTGGGTGAGTTTTGATGATTGCTGAGTCTTCTTGGGTACCGTTGGTGTGTATATACAACCTCTGTTTCTGACCAAGGACCCCTTTTGATTTTTTTTAAGTAGGTTTTGTTCTTGTCATTCATTTTTTTCCTTTTTGTTTTGGGATTAGTGCATTAGGTCTCTTTTATCTTGGATGCTTGTTTTTTGTTGTCTTTGAGTGGTTGCAGGGTCTGAGAATTGTAGAGTCTGTTAGTGCTTTTTATATATCATTTATTTTTAAAAAATAAAAAATTATTTTTGCTTTTTCATACTTACGCATTCTTGCATTAGGTTTTTCTTATTGAATTATAGTTAGGTGTTCTTTTAGGAATGATTGCATTCTCATTTGAAGGAAAAAACTTGCATCTCATGTAGTGGCATACCCTATTTTTCATTCGACAAAATATTTTCACTTGGCATGGTTTGTTAGGTGTGCACATTTATTTCACTGCCGAGTCACAATTTCATTAGTTGCATGACCATTTCCTTTTGAGTAATCACAACCATTAAAATAAACACTTAATTAAAATGAAATACACATTTTTCTTTTATAGGGTTCACCAACAAGATTACGTTTTAGAGTCTTGGAATAGTTCATTGTGAGTAAATTCTCCAATACTACTAAACAACAACAATTAGGTGTCTATCTAGGAGAGAGTAAGAAATCCTTGGTATAATTAATGTTTCTTAGGAAGCTCCTCTTGCACAGGATTCAAGCACGGTGCATGTCACATCCCCACCCTTCTACCGGTGAGAGGACATGACTATAATGCTATCATTTCGGGATTTCTAGCCTCATGAACATAAAGGTATAAAATGCAGTAAAATAAAAACATACATAGATGCAACATATCATTCAATAAACAACGGAAGCAATACATGACATTCACATTCAAGAATTTCACATGTTCATAGTAATTTAATTGCAGAGACAAGATAAACAAGAGATACTTATCTTTAACAGAAGCTTGTTCCACAACCAGCTACGTCGCTGCAATGTTCCACCCAACCATAGGCCAGTGTGCTCATCAATCACTCAGCAACACCAACACCCCCGAGTTGGGAATGATTCCATAAGGAATAAGGGGAAACTAGCAGGTTCACACGTAGCCAAGGATACACAACTTAGCCAAGCCAACACAATTGGGTTTATCAGGCTAATAGGAGCTGGAAACACTAGATACTAAGCTAGCGACTCACTAAAGAGCTAAGCACACCTGTACCAGAACTAGCCTGACTTCTAATACATCAACACATACCCAACACAAGGAATAATTCCCTTCTCTCCTACACAGTCCCTCAGGCCATGACTTCCCTTCCAGTGCTATTCAGGGGGTGTAGAGAAGAAATCCAACCCTCTAGCTCTGCCTGTGAAGATCTTTCACACACTAGGTTTATCAAGCACACTCAGGATCCATTCCAATCACGAACAGTCCAAAGACCAACAACCACAGAATACACAGCAATTCACAGCTCTGGAATTTGAAGGGAAACACACCACAGAGGCCAAATTGGGTATGGAAATTGGTTAAAATGGCTCAGACTGAGCAACTCGAATTCCAGAGTCATTTATGGCCCTAACCTGGCCAAAATGACCTCAACAACACCCAAAATTGATGGCTCTATTCTCCCACCAATTGGGAAACACTAAAAATTGAAATTCCCCACCATGGGCATGTGGAAACAACACCAAAATGCCCAGCAGAGATCCTAGCCACTAGAAGCTAACAAAAA
Organism: Pseudotsuga menziesii; assembly: GCA_001517045.1. Classification (NCBI taxonomy): domain Eukaryota; kingdom Viridiplantae; phylum Streptophyta; class Pinopsida; order Pinales; family Pinaceae; genus Pseudotsuga; species Pseudotsuga menziesii. Next base: position 1,857 of record LPNX011058748.1, on the reverse strand, counting down.
CACTTCATAGCCATGGTAAAAACACATGAGACTACAAAAATGTGAGTGGAAAATGCACCAGCAGCTCCAAAAACGTGAGGAAAACCAACCCAATCCATGGCATTACAAAAACGACCTCCCATCCATGGGAAAATGAAGCCAACAACCAAAAAAACATGGAATGAAACACACATAGGAAGTCAAAACACTTTTCCCAAAGACTGATGGCTTCTCCAATTCGAATTTGGGTTGTCATACCTTGCCCATCCCATGCAATAACCAACTCAACCAACTTCTGGTAGTAATAAATGATTGGGTGAATAAGATAAGAAAGGTAGTTGACAGTTTTGTGGTTTCCCCCTTTGACATTTGGATTTTCCCCATTGGCCCCAAAGGTTTGAATATTCCCCCCCCCCCTATCCTTAGGAAATCATGCCCCTTCTCATTATTGTTGCATTGACATAGATGGTTGTGGGTTTTTTATTAATTGCATGTTTACATGATGATTTAAAATCATAACGTGCCTGGCTAGCACAAAATACCATCGGCACCGATTTAATCGTCGGAACATAAAATGATAATACATGGTGGGGATTTTTCCTGTAGCTCCACACCATGATTAATTACAATATATACATCATATACATTTAATGCAAAAGGGGTAAAAAATCGAGGTGTTATAGTGTAGTGCATGCGATTGTGATTAGGATGAACCCTGGTCACTTTCTGTGAGCACCAGAGATATTTCCAGGATTGTATTCGTATCTGGGGGCCTTTGAGGTATTGTTTGGTGCATCCTTGGGTACCAGTTGTGCTATCAGGATTTGGGCTTTGCTACCCTGCCCATACGGTCACTCCCTCGTGCGACTATCCGCCTGAGCATTGATTATATTGGGGTGACCTTAGTTGCCTTACCTAGGTATCACAAGGGGTACTTGTTGAGGTTATTCTGTAGGTGTCCTGGCCAAGTAGGGGTCGGACAGCATAGTCACTTTATACGTTGAAGTTGAGGGCCACTATAATTGGTTATGAACCTCCGCTTGTAGTGTATGGGAGTCTCAAGCCTCTCCTAGGAGAGGCATACCTACTGCATTTGGGAGCTCACATATCCTCCCCTTGGTTTTCTTTTTTTTGGCTGTATATTTTTTAGGAGTGTGCTCTATGTACATTAGCTTCTTCAGGGTTGCGTAGTTAGATTGAGTCTTTTCTTTTTGTTGAGTCATTGTGGATCTAGGTGCTCCACTCTGTCGTTCTCCTCATTTAGTAGGACTTTTGCCTTCTAGGTCTCCTCCTCTTTTGGGAGAGAGAACGAGACATTCCAGGAGGACTAACTCTCACTTTGATTCACACACCATGGGTGACCATGAGCCTGAGATCTCGGAGATCCCTGATATTCCACCTCACATACGGGAGGTTGAATCTTCAAGCACATATAGGACCTTGATAGGGTTAGGCCATTCTATGGCTGGGACATCCCCGAATGATCCTTTACAATTCTTGGGCTACATGCACGCAAACCACTGGTATTGGTTGCGTAGTCCAAACCCTGAGACTCACCATACATCCACTAACACTAGCATGATTAGGTATGGCATGATAGACCTTCCTGAGATTGGTCCGACACCCAATGTCGAATCAGGTGTTGACCCTGGTGTTGCACTTGGGGGAACTTCCATTCCTTTCTAGGCAGAGAGGTTTGGTAGTGCTAGTCATATTACACCTTCCATCCCTACGGTGAAGGTTCCTTAACACATGCATCCTAGGCCTAACACTTGTTATAGCGGATTTCACCACACTAGGTGAATCACACATTGTATGGCCTTCCCTTGTCCCGCTGCAGACTCATTAACTCCTTTTGGACTGTTCCTTGACTTGGAT
>LPNX011058746.1:707044-775830 GCA_001517045.1 Pseudotsuga menziesii | reverse complement strand
AAATAGTCTACATGTAAATACATATAAATAATATACATATAACCTACCTCTAACTTATTTAGGTTTGACTTTTGACATAGTCAAATTATAAACTTTTGAAATAGTAGGAAAACTCACATCAGCAAAATTTTTAAAAAAATTAACTACCTAAAAAACTAACCCCCTAATGGATAAAAGCTAACCCATAGCTATCCATGGTTTATAATTTAAATGTTTTTTTAATGTTTATATTCATTTTTTTTTAGTTATGATATAAGTTTTAATTTGTAATTTCTTACGGAGTTTAATATCGACACTTGTATTTTTAAGTTAAGAAATTTAGCTGCACAATTTTTCTTGGAGTCTTCACAACATGGTTCTCATAAGTTTTTCTAATTTGCAGTTCAAATTCGCAATATGTATAAAAGAGAGTTTCACTACCTATTGCAACTATTAATGTGAAGAGAACCATGCCACCACTGTCAATGTTTAAAGAGTCTAATCTCAATCTCAGAGATATGCATGCAGATCGAAAATAAAAAATAAAAATTGCTTTTACCTTCTCTATAATTAAAAATGTGTAATGGTTATAGTTATTCTAATGGATTTGTAAATATTATATTTTTAATTTTTTTAAATAAAATATGATTACAATGTATTTTAATAGTTTTTTAATTATTATTGTTTTTTATGTTTTAAACGTTGAAAAGGGATTCTTTCGACAGAATTTCCTTGTCGAGGACATATGAGTTATATAGTATTTCTCCATATAATTTATATAACGGACTAAAATCACCATAGAATTGGTGGTTTCAACTTTCTAGACGCTCGTTTTCATTTTTAATGTTCTATGACAGGACTTGTTCTCGGTGGATGCATGCAGTTGTCACATTTTTTAAACGCTCGCATCATAGGCTACCATAATAGTGTTGCCTCCAAGTTTTACAGAAATGGAAAACACCATCATACTTGATATAAATAATATCTACATGCAGTATTCCTTTCCAAAAATATATATTGTATTGAGAACACGTATTCCATTATAATGTTGATATAAATAATGTATATATTACCTTTTTGTATATTCATCAATGAACAAGACGTATTTTTTCCACACTTCCGCACCCATATTTCCCCACAAGCACTTCAGAAATCGGCTTAATAGCGTTATTCCGCACTCTCACACTTTTATGATTTCTGATTTCTGGTTCGGATTGCAAAAGTCGGCTCCTCGACTTACTAAACAGGGTTCTTGCACTTTCAAGCAATCCAATTTCCAATTCGATTTGCAGAAGTCAGATCCTTGACTTACGAAACAGATTTCCCACACTTTCACGCCCTTTTGGTTTCCAATTTCTGGTTCGGATTGCGGAAGTCAGCTGCTCGGATATCAATTTTCAGTTTTCTCAACAATTTTGTGTAGTTACATCAATTCACGTAGGAAATTCCATCATTTTTAAGACAAACAAAACATACCACTTGTTCAATCTGTGAATTGGTTTTAAAATACACATCACTTACCTGGTTTTATAACTATCACCCTTGGTTTATGATAGTTAAGTATGTGATCGTGAGCTTCTACTGATGTTTCATGGGTAGAAAATCGAACTATATTCTTGCCAACATTTATACCACTTTAATTAATTAATTAGTTCATTGAATTTGTTTGCACTTTTTTTAAAATCTCTCCATTCTTACACACAAGGCTGTGATTGCTTCATTTTCATAAAACTCATTCAAATTTATTTATAAAATTGTGATGATTTGACAGTCTTTCAAATTATAATTTTAACAAATTTGTATGATTATATCATTGAAAATGATATTAAAACCAATTATATCATTGAAAAAGATAAAACAAATTTTTAATATATTTATATATATTTTTAAATTCTCCTAAATTCTTCCTAAGATAACAACCCACGGTTATGATTAATACAGGAAAAGTTATCATAAGATATTAAAATGAACCCAAAAATTTATGATTAATGGTCTTAAAATGCTGGAAAACAATATATATTATCTACGCAATTTTTCTTGGCCTCTTCACAACATGGTTCTCAAATATTTTTCTAATATGTAGTTCAAATTTGCAATATGTATAAAAGAGATTTTCACTGTCTATTGCAACTATTAATGTGAAGAGAACCATGCCACCATTGTCAATGTTTGAAGATTCTAATCTGAATCTCAGAGATCTTCACCTCTACTTTTTGAAGCACTCCTTAGATTTTTGGTAATTCTTTAATCCTGTGATCTATCCAATCTCAAATCTTGTTATCGATCTGATGTGCATTTTTAAAATTGATTCAACAATGATCCAAATCTATTGAAATGCTCCTCAACCTAGGTAGCGATTCATCAACAGTGATAAAAAAAATAGATCTGGTCGAATTTACACTCAACAACCAAATATGTTTGTTCACCAATCTAAAAGAGCATGAACTTTGATCTCATTTTTAATAAACCTTATTTTCAATATTTTCAACCATAAAAATATATACTAAAATACAGTTTCTAAACTGTAAAAATACTTACTCAAGAAAAAAATATTAATTTACAAATTCTAAATTGTTAAAATTTGTATGTGATAGTTGATTCACAAATTCTCAAGTTCGAAAAGATTGAATTTGCAGATATTGAAAGTCTAGGATCTGACTTCTGCAACCCGAACCAGAATTTCAAAAAGATTGAATTTGTGAAAGATTGAAAATCGAGGAGCCGACTTTCGCAACCCGAACTAGAAATCAGAAAACTTTTGAAACTCAGTTTTGAAAATAGAGGAGCCAACTTCCGAAATCCGAACCGAAAATCGAAAAAGTGTAAAAACTTCATCTCGAAAGTGCAGGAAACCTTCTTCTTCTTTTCACTGACTTCTTCTTTTCTTTTAAATGTTCACAAATATTATAAAATTGCTAGATATCAATTTACCTTTCTGCTTTCCTGCAATAGCCTGAACTTTTTCTCTAGTTCTTTTTCTTTTTCCTGCAAATCATACCAATTTAGACGCCAAAATCTCTGCCAAATTTAGAGGCAGGCTGATTAGATTCTCCCAAATTTAAAGTGTATAAATTGCAAAAACAAAAATCAAAGTTTCGATTTTTTCATTCCATAATGTGGAAAGCGGAAATCGAGAAATAAGATAAACAAATATGAGACAAAGACTTTTCCGATTTCGACATTATTCACTACGAAAAGGGGAAGTCAGAAAAATAGAAAGTTTTATTATGAACTTTTAACTACCGATTTGGAAATCGGAACTTTGATTTTTGTTTTCGCAATTTTATACAATTTAAATTTGATAGAATCTAATCGGTTCTACCTCTAAATTTCGCGGAGATTTTGGCCTCTAAATTGGTACAATTTGCAGGAAGAAGAAAAAGAACTAGAGAAAAAATTTGTAGGAAGCAAAATTTGCTCACCTCTGGAGGCCAAAACAAATGTTATATACAATTATATTAAGTTTAAACTATCAACAACAAAATCCAAATGTGCAACCCTCTCATCATTAAAGGATATATATATATAATAAACGGCTTTACAAACCTATAAAATAAAAAGAGAGCAAAATAAATTTCAATTTTTAAGCATGCAATCCAATCCCTTTTGATATTTTATATTAGTGTACCAACCTTGAATATAAATGAATTTTGATATTTTATAGTGAAAAATAGATATTGATGTTGAAAAATTTAATTATCTTAATGTGTAAAAATATTTAATGGAAAACAAATTAACATAGACTGTAGAAGAAATAATTAGTTGTGTGTATCAAAATTAATATAATTTTATCTTAATTTGTAAAAATATTAAATATAAAAATGAAATCTGCAGAAAGAAAATAGTATTATCAAAATTTTCACATATATAGTTCACAATTAATAGGTTGATAAGCTCATCAGTGCAAAATTATTAAAAAAACAAATTAACAAAACCAGAGGCTATATTACTCACAATTCTCACAACAAATTTTCAACCACAGACTAAACTTTAAGGGTTTAACATTAAAATTCATATATATATATATAAAGAGTCAAGCAAATCGTACCAATTTAAAGACCAAAAACTCCGCCAAATTTAAAGGCAGACTGATCAGATTCTCCCAAATTTAAAGTGTATAAAATTGCGAAAAGAAAAATCAAAGTTTCGATTTCCGTATTCTGCAATGCAGAAAATGAAAATCGGGAAATAAGATAAACAAATATGAGACAAAGAAAACTTTCTGTATTTTCGACTACCGCTTTCCGCAATGCGGAATGCAGAAATTAGAAAAGTGAAATGGAATTGAAACTAATTAATACAAAAGTTTAAATATCAAAAAAATCAATTATCTAACTAAAAAATGTGAAATGATATTGATTTGATCATTTTCATGTTATTCTTAGCTGATATATATTAAAATAAAAAATAAAAATAAATCACATCACAAAACTTGGAATTCATATTTAGTCTTTCTTTCTCATTGTCGCGGACATTGTTTTGAAGCTTCGATAAATACATATTAATTGAAGATTTTTCATAAATATACGGTTCTATCGTGCCCAGACCCCACTTAGTACACACCAAAGGAAAATACATGACACATTCTTTTTGATATGAAGGCATGCATTTAAATACATTGCGGAGGATGTATGTGGACTACGACAGAAATTATGAAAACCATAATTTTACATTTAGTTATTATTTTTATTAGTATGATTTTTTATTTTTTTTTGAGAGCTTTTTATGTTAATTATTAAAAAGAAATTATTAATTGTTAAATTAATACAAGTTCAATTTTCTGAAAACTTATATTTACATTGCTAATCATTTTTTTTAAATACCAAACTTTTAACTAAATACAATTAATTTCTCAAAATTTAATAATTTATTATTTTTTATAAATTTTCTTTAAATTTATGGCTATATGTTCATTAAAAATGTAAATAGCATGAATCAATAATGCGTTAAATGATAAATCCATAATTTATCATCAGATTTAACCATTCAAACATCATAACTTTCTGTTTTCCTCTTTAATAATCAATTTATCAATTTACCTTTCTGCTTTCCAATGCAGAGAGCGAAAAGCGAAAAGGTAAATTGATAATCAATATATCAATTTACTTTTCCACTTTCCGCATTGTGGAAAACAGAAAGAGGAAAGCTAAATTGATAATCAATTTAGCAATTTACCTTTCTGCTTTCTGCTTTCCAATGCCGAAAGAGGAAAACAGAAAGCGGAAAGGTAAATTCATAAATTGATTATCAATTTACCTTTCCAGATTGTGGAAACTCTACCTTGCGGAATGTTGAAGATAAATGGTAAGACTGTTGAAGAAAATATGCCAAATGGAATAGGATGATCTTACAGCCCATGGTCTCACGTTTGGAGGGGCGCNATATATATAAAGTGCTTTACAAACCTATAAAATAAATTTCAATTTTTAAGCATGCAATCCGATAGCTTTTGATATTTTATATTAGTGTAGCAACCTTGAATAAAAAAGAATTTTGATATTTTATAGTGAAAAATAGATGTTGATTTGACACGTTAAAACTTCTTTTACTTTAGAATTTTGAGAAAGAACATTAAGAGGAAATCTGTTCAAAATTTTATTACATCAAGTGTAATTATCTTAATGTGTTAAAATATTAAACAGAAAACAAACTAACAAATACTATAGAAGAAATAATTAGTTTTGTGTATCAAAATTAATATTAAAAATATCAAATAGAAAAATGGAATTTTAGATAGAAAAATGAAATATGCAGAAGAAAATTGCTTATTATCAAAATCTTTATAGAATAAATTTATTTAATATTTTATTCTAAAAATTTGCATATATATAGTTCACAATAAATAGGTTGATAAGCTTATTACTGTAAAACTCTTAAAAAAAGTAACAAAACCAGAGGCTATATCACTCACAACGCTCACAATAAAGCTTCAATCACAAGCTAAACTTTAAGGGTTTAACATATATATATATCAAGTAAATCGTACAAATTTAGAGGTAAACTCTACCAAATTTAGAGGCAGACCGATCAGATTCTCTCAAATATAAAGTGTATAAAATTGCGAAAAGAAAAATCAAAGTTCCAATTTCCGCATTCCGCAATGGGAAAAAGGAAAATCGAGAAGTAAGATCAACAAATATGAGTAAAAGACTTTTTTTATTTTCGCAATCCGCACTGCAAAAACCGGAAGTCGAAAATACAGAAATTTTTATTACGAACTTGTAACTTCCAATTTCCGTGTTCTGCACTGTGGAAAGCGGAAATTGAAAAAGTGAAATGGCATTGAAACTAATTAATACAAAATTTTAAATATTAAAAAAATCAATTATCTAACTGAAAAATGTGAAATGACATTGATTTGATCATTTTCATGTTATTCTTAGCTGCTATATATATAAATAAATAAATCGCAAGACTTGGAATTAATATTTAGTCTTGTATCACTATCACGAACATTGTTTTGAAGCTTCGACAAATATATATATTAATTGAATCTTTTTCATAATATGCGGTTCTATCGTCCCCGAGCCCCATTTAGTACACACCAGAGGCAAATACATGACACATGCTTTTTAATATGAAGGTATGCACTTAAATACATTGCGGAGGATCTATGTGGACTACGACAGAAATTTTGAAATCCTGAATTTTACAATAATCTATCCAATATTCAGTATTATTGAAAAATCATATTTTTTATTCCGGAAATCCTATTATTAAAAAAAAAATCCAATCGTATTTTGGATTCTGAAAATCCTATTTTTTTTAACGAGTACCCTATGTTCCGATTTGTGATTCCCCGATTTCCAATTTTTGACATTTTGGATTCCGGAAATCTTATGTTTTCCAATAATAACACCCTCTATTCCGATTTTCTATTCCCCGATTTCTGATTTCTGACATTTTGGATCTCGAAAATTTTGTCTTTTCAAATAAAATTGGGAAGTTTTGTTTTGGAGTTGTTATTGTAAAATCCATTAAATCCTAGGTTTTTTTATTAATATGATTCATTTTTTGTGTTTTTTTTAGAGCTTTTTTTTTAAATATCAATCTTTAAACTAAATACAATTAATTTCTCAAAATTTAATAATTTATATTTTTTTATAACTTTTCTTTGAATTTATGGCTATATGTTCAAGAAAAATGTAAATAACATGAATTAATAGTGCACTAAATGATATTTCGGATTCGAGAAATCCTATTATTAAAAAAAAAAAATTCATATTTCGAATTCCGTAAATCCTATGTTTTCCAATAAGAAACACCCGATGTTCCGATTTCTGATTCCTCAATTTTTTATTTCTGACATTTCGGATTCCGGAAATCATATGTTTTCCAATAAGTAACACCCTATGTTCTGATTTCCATCATTTCGGATCTCAGAAGTTTTGTAAATAAAATCGGGAAGTTTTGTTTTGGACTTGTTATTGTAAAATCCGTTAAATCCAATGTTTTTTATTAATATGATTCTTTTTTTTAGAGAGAGAGCTTTTTCTGTTAATTATTGAATTTTTTTATTAATTGTTAAATTAATACAAGCTCATTTTTATTTAAACTTATATTTACATTGCTAATCATTTTTTTTAATATCAATCTTTTAACTAAATACAATTAATTTCTCAAAATTTAATAATTCATATTTTTTGATAAATTTTCTTTGAATTTATGGCTATATATTCATGAAAAATGTAAATAGCATGAATTAATAGTGCACTAAATGACATTTCTAATTCCGTAAATCTTATTATTAAAAAAAAAGAATCATATTTCGGATTCTGGAAATCCTATGTTTTCCAATAAGGAACACCCTATGTTCCGATTTCTTATTTCCAACATTTCAGATTCCGGAAATCCTGTGTTTCCAATAAGGAACACCCTATGTTCTGATTTCCTATTTCCCAATTTTTGATTTCTGTCATTTCCGATCTCGGAAGTTTTGTAAATAAAAATCCGAAGTTTTGTTTTGGAGTTGTTATTGTAAAATCAGTTAAATCCTATGTTTTTTATTAATATGATTCATTTTTTTAGAGTTTTTTTTGTTAATTATTGAATTTTTTTATTAATTGTTAAATTAATACAAGTTCATTTTAATTAAACTTATATTTGCATTGCTAATCGTTTTTTTTTAAATATCAATATTTTAACTAAACACAATTAATTTCTCAAAATTTAATAATTTATATTTTTTTATAAATTTTCTTTGAATTTATGGCTATAAGTTCATGAAAAATGTAAATAGCATGAATTAATAGTGCACTAAAGGATATTTCTGATTTTGGAAATCCTATTATTAAAAAGAAAATGAATCATAATTTGGATTCTGTAAATCCTATGTTTTCTAATAAGGAACACCCTATGTTCTAATTTCCGATTTCCGACATTTCAAATTCCGGAAATCCTACGTTTTCCAATAAGGAACACCCTATGTCTCGATTTTCGATTCCCCGATTTCCGATTTTCAACATTTCAGATCTCAAAAGTTTTGTCTTTTCAAATAAAATTCGGAAGATTTGTTTTGGAGTTGTTATTGTAAAATCCGTTAAATCCTATGTTTTTTATTAATATGATTCGTTTTTTTTTTGTTTGAGAGTTTTTTCTGTTAATTATTGAATTTTTTTATTAATTGTTGAATTAATACAAGTTCATTTTTTAAAACTTATGTTTACATTGCTAATCATTTTTTTTTAATATCAAGGTTTTAACTAAATACAATTAATTCCTCAAAATTTAATAATTTATAGTTTTTATAAATTTTCTTTGAATTTATAGCTATATGTTCATGAAAAATGTAAATAGCATGTATTAATAGTGCACTAAATGATAAATCCAGAATCAAACAGAAAATATAGGCTATTACAGAAAGCAAAATTTTCTCACCTCTGAAGGGGTGCAACCAGGTTCAAGGATGGAGAACGTTTTGCAGTGGATCATCGATAAGGCCACTAAAGATGTTTATAATAAAATACAATTGCAGCAAATGTTTAAAATGATGTTTATTCTAAAATACAATTGCAACAAATGTTTAAAAGGATGTTTATTCTAAAATACAATTGCAACAAATGTTTAAAGGGATTGGAATTTTAGGATTTCGTATTATTTTAATTTTTTTATTAAATATAATAATAAATTTGGTAAATGTGTATAACTAAATTGAAAGGTATTTAAGTAAATAAAAAGAAAAAACAAATAAACAAACAATATCTTTATGATCAAACTCATTTTACCTCACCAATATTTTCATAAAGCTTAAGGTTTTGTATTAGAAACATTGTGATCAATTAGAAAAATTATAATTTCAGTATAAATCAAAATATTTAAATAAAATTAAAAATATTCTTGTAATATTTAATTTAAATTTGTCAATATAGTTATCGTATCGTTACAATTTTATTCCTGGATGGGTAGATATATTTCGATTTAAGAGGCATTAATGCATAAGAAGAGTTGGCAGGAAATGGCTGCCAGGTAGATGGTGGCGGAGGTGCCACCAGCTCACGAGCTGACGACATAAATTATTTCCATTATCTTGAGGTTCAATGGAACAGGCTCGGTCGCTTAGCTTAACTCTTTTTGCCAAAACTTTTAACCATGGGCGTGCTTCCTGCAATAACCTACATTTTCTCTGGTTCTTTAATCTTCGCCAAATTTAGAGACAGGATGATAAAAAAGAACGCAGAAGCGAGTTTAAAATAAGGATGGAGTTGGTGGAGGTAGAAGTTATGCGGAAAGAATACGAACATACATAATTAACCCTGACATAATAAAGCCTGAGCATTTTGCCGCTTCTTCGGTCCTTACCGGATCACGGGATATAATAACTGAAAATTCTAATCATGGGCATGGTGTATCTAAACTCTCCATTTGGTATCTATTCCCTCATTTTGCACATCATGAATATGCTTTCTCTGAGGTGATTTACAGTTTTCGAAGTGCAGGAAACAACATTTATTTTTAAAGGTTGGAAATACTTTTGTTTTACAAATATATATGGCAATATCCCTATTTTGGTTCTGGCATGGACAACTTAGCACGGATGGATATGGACAACATCATCTGGAAGTCAACTTTAAAAACACTAAAATTTTCTAATGACTTGTATTTAATACGTTTAATGTGGAAGAAAATTTTCTTTAAATGATTTCATACGTCTTTTTGTAAGAGGATTTGTTTTCAATGAACCGTCGTTTTTTTGTTTCAAATATATTTCATAAATCTTTAATATTTTGATTGTTTAGGAATGACCAGTTTCTTTTGCAATTGCAGAGTCGCAAGGAAACCCATAATTCAAACTATTCGGCATAGTAACATCAGCAGCGATAATTTCTGAGATACTACGAACAGTTTCATATACCTGGAAAGGTATTGAAGGGACACACCAAAAAATTGAAATAAAATCGATAGAAATATTTCCTTATTAATTTTCCAATGGCAACAAGGACATGCTTTTCTAGTTTTTTCAAGCCTTGCACTCTGACAACTCGTACTCTATTCCAATTACAACATCAATCAATAAATTCAGCCTCAACATTATAAGTATGGTCAAATAAAGCCTATTATAGAAGCTTATTTCTTAGAGCACGCGTTCATCAAAATGTCGACACTTCGAGTATAAATTTATCGAATAGCTCCACAAGGGGAATAGTCACCACTCTTGCACCTTATAGGTCGACCACACCATTGCCAGACAAAGTGGAAGAATCCATCAGCTCATTAAAAAAAAATAGAGAATCTTCTTCTGTTGGAAGAGAGGAGTCTCTGGTTGAAAGAGTAAATGAGGCTGCTAAAAGCACTGCAAAATACTATGGTGTTACAGAAGTGACGAAATATTTGCCAATGGGATTATCAAGGGAACATGAGTACGAGCGTGTGAGCGTAAAGGATTATTTAGACAGAGCATAAGATTTTATTCGACCTGGAGGTGAGGCAAGCTCCATGCTTCCTTCTTCGGTCCCTTCTGAATCATAGGATATAATAACTGAAAATTTTAACCATGGGATCATACAATAGCATACATTTTCTCTCTGGTTCTTTAATCTCCACCAAATTTAGAGGCAGACTAATAAAAAAGAATGCAGAGCGAGTTTAAAATAAGGATGGGCTTGGCGGAGGAAGAAGTTACGTGAAAAGAATACGAACAGACAGAATAAAGCCTAAGCATTTTCATAATATGTATTTAAATGATCAACTCCATGCTCCCTTCTTCGGTCCCTGCCAGATCACAAGATATAATAACCAGAAATTTTAACTATGGGTGTGCTGTATCTAAACTCGTCAATCATCAGGGGACACGTATAGGAATGGACACGTGTCGAAATGTTAGTGGCCAAGGAGAAGAATCTTTTGAGACTGCGTCTCCATTGTTAAAACCCCTACAACATAATTACAGTCATTATGTCTTATATAATTAAAAGCATACTCCTTAAACCCAAATTCTCAAGAAATGAAATTGTGCATGATCGTCGCGCAAATGTCTCCAACAAAATAGTGACCCACTCATACATGAATGCAACCATACAAGAATCACGTTCCTTATATGATCCGAAAACAAGATCTTTGCTACTCTATGACGTTAACATGAATTGCATAAAGAGCATGAATGAATCTCACAGATCCATAAGAAGAGAACCAAACAACATAGACAATACACACATAAAGACAACAAGTTGATAACGGAGTTCGTCCAGGATGGACTACGTCTCCGGGCATGCTTCTTAATAGGAGGGCCAATCTATAATCTCAGCATAAGGAAAAATACATGGCAATGATACAATGATACCTTGGCGACAATGGTTAGGAAGAGAACCGCTGCCCAAAACATGACAAGGCTGCTTCCAGCAACTCCGAAGCCTGAAGATGGTGTAAAACGAGTATAAACACTCGTACATTCCTCCTGCAGAGCTACACAATCTCCCTTCTCTCCTTTAGCTACAAAGTCTCCACTCCAAAGCATGAGTGGGAAATGGCAAATGAAGGGGTTTATATAGGTTGGCTTGCCCTTCTTCACATGACTCTCATGGATTCCTTTGGTTTCAACTAATTTGCCTATCTTGGCTTTGGTTACAACTTCCCCAAGTTGGTTTTCATGTGGTTGGGCTTTTTATTAAATAATAAACCAACATATTTAAAAACACCCTTTTAAAACTCCAACCATATAGTTGGTTATAGTTTAAAACTATACCAAGTATAGGTTAAATTTATAATGTTTTAAAAACCCACTTTTTAAAAGCCATACCCCAACGTTTTAAATAGCACATGTAAAAAAAAACCATACCCAAAGTTTTCGAACCCCTCCTTAAAAGCCATATCCAAAGTTGTTAAAAGCACATGTTAAAGAGTGGCGCATAATCTGTTGATAGTTTTGTTATAACACATGTGACCATGTGTTACCCCATCCGTGGGTCCAACGTGATAGCCATGGGTTGTAACAAAACCCCCTTTTTTTTGCATTAAAAACCATGGGTCGGGGCTTGCCCTGGCCCCCCCTTTTTGCGCCATATAAATTGTTTCAAGTTTAAATAAAATATCTTAATCACACATGCCAAGAACCACCCATAGCCCGAGTGGTGAAGGTGCTCGGCCTTCTTTGCAAAGGTCATGTGGTCGAACCCCGCGAAGGCCAGGATTTTTGCATTAGACATATTGGCCAATCCCGTGCTGCCACGTGGTGGCATGGGATTGGTCCACCTCATGCCCATTCAGCATCCATTCAACCGCCCAGTCACTTCTCGTACTGCCACATCACCGTCCGTACGCCCAGTCAACAGTATGCCAGCTCGAATTTGTACTACCACGTGTCACCTTGTGATTGGTCCGTACACCTGCCATGTCACCTTGTCCATACCATACAGATGCCATGTATCACCCTGTCAATGGTGCCATGTCATCATGTTTGTACAGTATGGATTCTACATGTCACCCTATCAGTGGTGCCACGTGGCACCTCTTTTTGCCAAATTTGCCTGTTGACCTTATAGAACAGAACGCGATAACTTTCTCATACGGAGTCCGTTTGAGGTGAAACGAACGCTGTTGGAATCGTCTTGACGAGCCCTTCGATCTGGTGCTAGTTTTGTTGATATTGGAGGACTTCAAAAATTTTGCCTTCTTGGATCCTCCTAGATCATTCCTCCCCACTGAGAAGCTTTTGGCCTCCAAAATCCTTTACTAATCAACTGGTGGGTGAGGGAATTGCTCCCTCACTTTCCCCTTCTCGATTCAATTGGATCTGCTTGGATGAGTGCCTTTGATGCCCACTCGAAGATAATCAACATCACCTCTGCGAGAAGTCCTTGTCCTTCTATCCAAGATGACATCTTCCTTTAGCTCATCCATGTACTCAGGAGCAAATTCATCAACTGATGGAAATGAGACATTCTCCCTTTCATCCATGATCATGGGAGGCTCATAGAGTTTCAAGTTCTCCACATTCACCACTGAGTAGATCTGCATGTATGGCGGTAGCTCTAAGCGAAAAGCATTCGTCCCAATCTTCTCCAAGATGGTGAAGGGACCATATCTAATAGGCTTGAGCTTCTTGCATTCTCCTTTCATCCTCTCCTTGCTAATGTGAAGCCATACTTGATCTCCCACCTGAAACTGATGATCAACTCTATGATTGTCATGGCGAGCCCTATACTGGGCTTGACTCTTCTCCAACTGCTCTTGCACTGCTTGATGTACCTGTTGAAATCTCTGAATGAACCTACGGGCTTTGTCTTCATCCTTGGAAGAGCTTGACTCAGCCTCTCTCCCATAATTCAAGTCCAAGGGAGTCTTTGGCAATTAAGTACCCAAAGCATATCTCAAATGGCGAGCTCTGAGTGGAAGAATGCATAGCCCTATTGTAGGCATGCTGCACATACTGGATCTGTTCATCCCATAACTTAGGATGCTTGTTGCAATAGCATAGAAGCAAATGGACAACTGTCCTGTTAACTACCTCCGTCTGTCCGTCGGTCTATGGATGGAAAGCGGTGCTCCTCTTCAGCTTGGTATCTATCATACACCATAATTTTGTCCAAAACTCTCCAAGGAATTGGGAGTCTCGATCCGAGATAATGGACATAGGAAGTCCAAAGTGAACCCATACATGCTGAAAGAAAAGAGAAGCAGCCTGCTCTGCAGTGACCTGCTTTTTACATGGCATAAGAATACACATCTTGCTAAACCTATCCACGACCACATACAAGTAGTCATGACCCATCCTAGACATAGGAAAACCCCCCACAAAATCCATGGAAATGTTTTCCCAAGGATGGGAAGGAACAGGAAGTGGTGAGTACAGCCCCAATTTTCTATTAGTGGGCTTACAAGTAGAGCACATCACACACCCCTTTACATATTTTGTTACAATTTCTTTCGTGCGAGGCCAATACACAAGTCTTTGCAAATGAGCCAAAGTCTTACCTACCCCAAAATGCCCTGATACAAGAGAAGTATGATCTTTTCGTATTACATGGACTCTTTCATTGATAGGAACACATAGCTTGCCCAAATGATAGAGCAACTTTCCATGCAAATAGTAGTCTTCCACCTGTGGGCCATTGGTTAGCTTCTCATAAATCTCCTTGAAATCATTATCAGTAGCATATTGCTCAATATAACTTTCATGGGACAAAGAAGCATTTTTTTAAACAATAGATGCAACAATAGGAGGTCTAGAGAGCATATCTACCACTTTGTTACTAGTACCCTTCTTGTACTTGATCACTAGATGGAATTGTTGAAGGAATCCCATCCACCTGAAATGATGAGCTTGCTGGAGCTTAGTCTGGGACTGGAGATACTGCAAGGGCTGATGATCGGTATGAATGATCGTCTCCTTACCCATCAAGTAGTGTTTCCACTTCTTGACACTCTAAACCAAAGCATACAACTCTTTGTCATATGTGGGGTAGTTGATCACTGCTTGAGTAAAAGTCTCGGAATGGTAGCAAATAGGCTTGCGGTGCTGCATCAATACTGCCCCCATGGCATATCCACTAGCATCTGTCTCTATCTCAAATGGTTGTTGCAAATCAGGCAAGGCTAGGACTGGGGCGATGCTGATCTTTCCCTTCAATGTGTCGAAGGCTTTCTGTTGCTTACCTCCCCACTGGAAGGCTTTCTTCACACTTGTTAAGGCATGCAAAGGAGATGCTATGTATGAGAAGTTCTTAATGAACCTCCTCCAATATTGAACAGCTCCTAATTTAAAGCTTCTCACTTCAGTAGCGTTAGTAGGCTTAGGCCAATTGACAATTACATCAAGTTTTGAAGGATCAATTTTTAAATTTCCACCTCCTACAATATGACCCAAGTAAACTAATGAAGTTTTTCCAAATTCACACTTTGACAATTTTACATACAATTTCTCCTTTTTCAAAGTATCTAATACTTGCTTTACATGCCCCACATGTGCTTCCCAAGTTTTACTAAAGACCAATATATCATCTAGATAAACAATGACAAAATCATCTAAGAATGGCCGGAAAACATCATTCATTACCCACATGAAGGTTGCAGGTGCATTGCAAAGCCCAAAGGGCATCACCAACCACTCAAATAGACCTTGCTTGGTCTTGAAGGCCATCTTCCACACATCACTTTCTGCAATTCTGATCTGGTGGTAGCCACTGCGCAAATCCAACTTGGTAAAGAACACGGCATCTTTCAACTGGTCGAGCAAGTCATCTATGCGAGGAAGCGGGTATCGATTCTTGATCGTGATCTTGTTGAGAGCCCGATAGTCAACGCACATCCTCCATGTGCCATCTTTCTTCATCACCAAAACAATCGGCGAACCACATGGAGAGGAGCTAGGTCTGATCGCTCCTTGGTCCAACAAGTCTTGAACCTGCTTCTTAATCTCTGCCATTTCAATTGCGGACAACCTGTAGATTCCCACATTAGGAAGAGGGGCATCCTGCTGGAGATGAATCTCATGTTGAATCTCCCTTTTGGGAGGCAAACCTATAGGTTCCTGAAATATTTCATCATAGTTAGCCACAATATCAATCATAGCCTTTTTATGAGAAGGATCACAACCTTTGAAAGCATCGGATGCTTCAGCATCTTTTGCTCTCACAACCATGAGCATGTATCTCTTATTAGTGTTGATGAGTCTCTTCATCTGTCCTGGACTAACAAGAGTGGTTTTAGCCTTCATATTGTGAGCTCTCACGATGTACTCCACCCCATTTTTGGTGAGATGGTACTTGTTCTCGTGATGGAAGAATACTGCTTTTCAATCATACAAGTATGGGCTTCCCAATACGATACCACATATGTCAAGAGGAACAACATCTAAGTCCACCTCATCGATCAACTTTGAAGCAATAGCAAACCTTAACCTACATTGCTTAGTCACCTGTAGCTTAGCATTATCACATACCCATCCAAGAGGATAACGCTTGGGGTGAGGTTTAGTCTGTATGCACAACTTCTTAACAACTGATTCTGAGATCAAATTTACTTGAGAACCCAGATCAAATAATGTTTCAATCTTTGTATGCTTAGACACAACTCTGATGTGAAACAACTCACTTCTTCTTTTATCATTTTCTTTAGAAACATGAGTAGAACTTGAACCAGTATGAGGAGTTTTGTTACCTTGTATTCCCACGGCTATAATCATGGTTTCGTCACCTGAGTCGAAACCCAAATCTCGTTGCACTGTTGCAATAGTCTTTTTCTTCTTTTTGCTTCCATAATGCTTTGGCCTCTGTTCAGGATGCAACTTCCAACAACTTTCTTCATCATGCCCATCAGTGTCGCAATGTTTGCAATGGAGCTTTCCTCCTTCCTTCTTGGCAGTAGCTGTCTTCTTGCTCTTGTCCTTCTTTTTGGACTTGTAGTTGTTGTTGGGCTTGAAAGGCTTCTTCAGATGGTCTTCTTGTAAATACTTCCCCCTGCTCTCAAGATGAGTAGCCTGAACACTTGCTTCATCCACACTAGTAGGATTCAACAATAGCAAAGTATGGCATAGATAATGATGAAGAGCACCAATGTACTTCAAAAGAGTGTCAGGAGAATCTAAAGAAATATTCAACTCTAGAGCTTTCTTTCTAAATTCTTTAGTAAAATTCTGAATACTCTGACCCTTGCCTTGTCTAAAACTTTGCCAATCCATCATAGGCTTTTGAACATAACCCAATGGATAAAATTGCTTATGTAAAGCAGAAATGAAAGTAGACCAGGATGAGAGAAGATTACCCATTTGTTTGCTACCTTGTTGAAGCTTTCTTTCCCACCATACAAGTGCGGTGCCTGTCAGCCGAAGTGAAGCCAACTGAATCTTCACATCTTCTTCTTTGATCTGTTGGACTTGGAAATAGACCTCAATTTGCCTTATCCAATTGTTTAACTTCTCTGCATTCGCTTCCCCATTGAACATGGGAAAATCAAACTTCACATCGAACTTCAATAAGGGCTTCTTTTGAGGCTCTTTGTGAGGAACCTTGGAATGATGAGAATGAGATGAGGAAGAAGCACTTGAACTTGTGCTTGAAGCTGAAGGTGAAGAGGGAGGCTCAAGAGGCTCCTCGCCACCTCCTCCGTGGTTAACTAAAGTGTTTCCTTTGTCCTTCACTTCTTTGTATTCCTTCTTTACTTCACTGCCTTTTCTTTTTTTTGCCATGTGTTCTTCATAGTTTGCAAACAACTTGTCTACCTTGTCAGCCATCATGTAGAAGACCTTGTGAAAGTTTGCCTCCATCTCGATGCGGGCATCATTAGCATCCATCTTCCTCCTTCGGTCTACACGTCCGATATCGGAATTATAAGGCTCTAATGTACCCTCACCAGCTTGCAGTTTAGCCCTCGTGAGCATCCACACTCACAATCCAACGTCAAATAGTCCTGCTCTGATACCACATGATCCGAAAACAAGATCTTTGCTACTCTATGACGTTAACATGAATTGCATAAAGAGCATGAATGAATCTCATAGATCCATAAGAAGAGAACCAAACAACATAGACAATACACACATAAAGACAACAAGTTGATAACGGAGCTCGTCCAGGATGGACTACGTCTCCGAGCCTGCTTCTCAATAGGAGGGCCGATCTATAATCTTAGCATAAGGAAAAATACATGGCAATGATACAATGATACCTTGGCGACAATGGTTAGGAAGAGAACCACTTCCCAAAACACAACAAGACTTCTTCCAGCAACTCCGAAGCCTGAAGACGTTGTAAAACGAGTATAAACACTCATACCTTCCTCCTGTAGAGCTACGCAAATATCTCCCTTCTCTCCTTTAGCTACAAAGTCTCCACTCCAAAGCATGAGTGGGAAATGGCAAATGAAGGGGTTTATATAGGTTGGCTTTCCCTTCTTCACATGACTCTCATGGATTCCTTTGGTTGCAACTAATTTGCCTATCTTGGCTTTGGTTACAACTTCCCCAAGTTGGTTTTCATGTGGTTGGGCTTTTTATTAAATAATAAAGCAACATATTTAAAAACACCCTTTTAAAACTCCAACCATATAGTTGGTTATAGTTTAAAACTATACCAAGTATAGGTTAGTTGCATTTATAATGTTTTAAAAACCCACTTTTTAAAAGCCATACCCCAACATTTTAAATAGCACATGTAAAAAAAAACCATACCCAAAGTTTTCGAACCCCTCCTTAAAAGCCATATCCAAAGTTGTTAAAAGCACATGTTAAAGAGTGGAGCATAATCCGTTGATAGTTTTGTTATAACACATGTGACCATGTGTTACCCCATCCGTGGGTCCAACGTGACAGCCGTGGGTTGTAACAAAACCCCCTTTTTTTTCATTAAAAACCATGGGTCGGGGCTTGCCCCAGCCCCCCCTTTTTGCGCCATATAAACTGTTTCAAGTTTAAATAAAATATCTTAATCACACATGCCAAGAACCACCTGTAGCCCGAGTGGTGAAGGTGCTCGGCCTTCTTTGCAAAGGTCATGTGGTCGAACCCCGCGGAGGCCAGGATTTTTGCATTAGACATATTGGCCAATCTCGTGCTGCCATGTGGCGGCCTGGGAATTGTCCACCTCATGCCAAGTCAGCGTCCAATCAACCGCCTAGTCACTGCTCGTACTGCCACGTCACCGTCCGTACGCCCAGTCAATAGTATGCCAGCTCGAATCCGTACTGCCACGTGTCACCTTGTGATTGGTCCGTACACCTTCCATGTCACCTTGTCCATACCGTACAGATGCCATGTGTCACCTTGTCAGTGGTGCCATGTCATCATGTTTTTACAGTACGGATGCCACGTGTCACCCTGTCAGTGGTGCCACGTGGCACCTCTTTTTTCCAAATTTGCCTGTTGACCTTATAGAACAGAACGTGATAACTTTCTCATACGGAGTCCGTTTGAGGTGAAACAAACACCGTTGGAATCATCTCGATGAGCCCTTCGATCTGGTGCTGGTTTTGTTGAGATTGGAGGACTTCAAAAACTTTTCCTTCTTGGATCCTCTTGGATCATTATAATTTGTAGATCAATATCCTTTATGCCTATGGGACTCCAAACTAGGCCAATCTATGGGTCCCCAAACAATCTATTTCCCTAAATTAGTTAGTTTGTGTTTTGCTCAATATTCACCTAGTAAAAGAGAGATTTTATCCTTGAATTTGTCCAGAATTCTATGAAATATTGAAATCAACACCCAACAGAAAACATTCTGCAATATTAATTTTTTAAATATGCAAGCCATAGATGGAAATAATATGTACCGTTCCTATTAGAAGTTGAATCCATCGGACAAATCCCTTGTTTTGTCAAAACATTCGGAGCCAAGAATTGTCATCCTGCAGTCTCCTCCTCCATATAGTATTGTAGTATTTTATAAAACTTCTAGGAAGGCCATCTCACTATTATGTACCCTTCTAGGGTACAAATACAACAAAGAAGTCGATCATACCCTATTAGGATTTTTTCTCCATTTAATTATTGTGACTAAGGGTTTCCCTAATCTGAATAGTTGTATCTTCATATAACAAGTCATGAATGAACAATTAGAGGAGTTCAAATCTCTATAGTTGTTTATATACCCATCATGTTTGTGTCTCCTTCTCATTTATCAAAACTCGAAGCATTTCAAGAGTCTAGGATTGAATATGGATGATGACAAAGGGAATCCAATCCCAATTTATGAGTGGAACAGTCTTTTTCTAAGGAGGACTTATAAATCAAATTATATGGAGTTCACTGACAAGGTAACGAGGATAGAATACATTTTATATATGGTATTAATCCTCCTATAATGTTGAAATAAGGTAATGATTTACTACAGTTGAGCCCTAATACCAGAGTAAGAGACTAAGTTTTTTATAAAGACCACACAACAATTAGAACATATGGCTTTGAAGGAGAACCTTACAAGCTCCCACATTCCTCTCAATGGGAATGTTGTCCATGGAGTATATTAGGAAAAAGTTTTTATTAGATGAAATTCATTTCAGAAAACACATAAATTTCTATATACCCAAGGATCTGGGTTCATTTCAGGTGAAATATTTGACTGCTTTGCAATGCATAAAAGCATTATTGGAGAATACTGAAGTAGGACCTTATGATCCCTAGAAGGTTATATCTACCTAAAGGGTGGGCAACAAGAATTCACCTTATGATTGTGTGCCTAGATTGGATTAGGAAGGCCTAACAAATAAACAAACTTTGTAAGAGGTCCAGAAAATAAAGAAGATCACATAATAAGTGAGAGCTGTAGAGAAACTATATAGACATAAAGGAGGGACAGAGGAAATAAGTACAAAAATGGATATAGATCCACCTGAGCAAGGTCCACAAGCTAAGACAACTAGGACAAAGGATTAGAAGGTAGATTGGATTTAGTTGAGAAATAGGAAAAAGAAGAGATTGCAAGAGAGGTAGTAGAGATAATTCCACAATCATTAACTTTAGGAAGACCACCTATTGGGTATAACCAATATTCATCTTTAGTGTTCACATTTCCTAATGGTTTAAAATCATCAACTACAAAAGTCCCTAGACCAATTCAAACTGGTCTAAAAATAGTATCTAAAGGCATCAGAAAGATGGGTGTGAAATCAATAAATGATTCTAGGCTTCAAGTACAGGTCCCTGAAAAGTGGCTTATTACAACAACATATCATGTAGAGAACACTTTCAAATATTATGTGGTTGATCCTAAAGTTCACATACCTACTAGTTTCAGTGATTAGATGGCAGAGGAACATATAATAGACTTCAATTAGTTTGGAATATTAGATAAGATGGATTTTTATATGCATGCAAGTGACATGATATGTGTAGAGGTATTAAAGTCAACTAAGGGAAAGTTAAGGTCTTCCGTAAACAAGTTTTAGGAATTATGGAAGGCTAAAAAATGGACTACAAGAGATAAATATGTTACTATAAAGGATCTTGAGGAAAAAATAACAGCTTTAGGAACAAATCTAGCCGATGTGGATTAATTAAATTCCTTTATAGAAAACAAGGACAATGAGATAGCCAACTTAAAGAATCAGTTGAAAATACTTATTGTCCAAACATTTCAAATTGTAGAGCTTATACAAGTTGAAAAGAAAAAGGAGAAGACATATTTAAGCATGGCCCAATATAAGTATCTAGTAGAAGAGAGAGAGAGAGAGAAAAAGATAAATTATTTATAATTACAAATCTCATCCCTCAAATCGCAAATTGAAACCATCAATGGTACTTCTCCTTCTTAGACATCAGCCACAAAAAAACAAGGAGAAAAACAACCTACTTCAAAGATGGATCAAAGCTCCCAAGAAATTGATAAGAAGCCATAAAAAAAGTTAATTGGTGTGGACCTAACAAAGGAAGATAGTGCAAATCTGAAACCAACTCAAGTAGAAGAAGATAAAGAAATCAGAATTAAGGATTTGGAAGATGAGATCAGCATAAAGAATGAAAGGATTTCCGAGGTTTAAGGTGATGTTAGTAAGAAAGAAGATGATATTTCAGACTTGGTAAAAGGAATTATTGATCTTGAAAGCTAGATTACCTAGCTCAATTTGTACATTGAAGGGGAATCATTACTCAAAAGGACTAATCAGAATTTGTGGGACTTGATATCTCATTTAATATTAAGAAAGTGGGAATTTTGTGAAGTCACTCAATATGAGATGGAGACTTATAAAACATCCAAAGAAGAAACTAAACATGTAGAGACAATGATAGGAGACATGCCAAAGAAGGCTCAACAAATTGTTGATTATTTGAACAACATTAGTAAGAAACAAATAGAAGAGATACAAGTTACAAATAGAACTCATATCATTAAAATAGACACACATATGGTGTTAAAGTAGAACCTATCAAAAAGAACATAGAATCACATAAACTATATGACATATGATATCACTTCTTTCAAAATCATGTTTAGTGGGCTCATAAAATTGGGACTACCACATATGTGGGATGGAAATGGAGAGTTATATTCCAAGGAAGAGTATTAGAAAAAATTAACTCATAAAAGAATTCAAGTTCCCTATGATGATATATTATAAGGAATATTAAGTGGAGACCAAGTGGTTGACAAGCTAAGGCCTGACTTTCAAATTTGAATTAGACTGTAAGCATTATTAAAGGAGTTGGAGCCACTATCATATGAGAAACATTCAGAGTCTTAAACTGCATTAGAAGCTTTTAAATCCCATCATATTCCTATGGGAGATATTGGAAATTGTTGATCAGATAACATAAGATAGTACTACCTCCTTAAAGTTAGAGAACAAGGTAGTTTTCCAACTCAACACAAGGGTAGTCAAGTGGACAACAGGGACCACAACTACCTAGTTAATTTTTAGATCATCCTACTCCACTAGATTTTATTCTAGTAGGAGGACAAGTACATGTGCAAATGATGCACTAAATGATGGGCTAGACATGGATACCTCTAGGCCAATCAGGTGGACAACAAGATGTGCAACCCCAAGTTTATATGAGAGATCAAACTTCTCCAACCAAAGGCAAGAAGAAAATCATAGTTAAAAATAAAGTAGTTAAAGGTCAAAGGTTGTTAAAAGAAAAATGTAAAAGTGAAATGTAAAACGTAACAAGCTAAAATTATGTTACAAATCAATTAGATTCAAATAAATTTAGTTTCTCCAAAAGGTTTATATAATGTAGCTTTAATTCATTGTAAAGGGTTGGCAATTTTCTGTAGAGGTGCTCTATCTAATTAGTTAGTCGATGAACCATTTTGTAGTGTAACATGCGTGTATGATATTATTCTTGCAAATTGTTACAGATATGTTTCTCCTCTATATTTTGTCCATTGATCATATTTTCCATATCCATGTAACCTTTCATGAGATGATTAATAAAATTTTAGCAAGAGATTCATTGTCACGTCCCCTCTTGTCTACCTAAGAGAGGACGCGACTATGTTGCTATCATATTCGGGAACACTATCCCCATGAACATAAAATAAAAAGCATTGAACTAATCAACATGTGCAGGTGCATAAATCATTAACATAAAGTGGAAGCAAATACATTCCATTCAAAAATTTAACATGCTCATCATAATTCATTAGAAAATATAAATGCAGATATTAGCACAAGAGAGACTTATCTTGGAAGTAGCTCATCCCGCAACTAGCTATGTCACTGCAACGTTCCACCCAACCATAGGCCAGTGTGCTCATCAATATCTCAGCATCACTACCACCCCCGAGTTGGGCATGATTCCCATAAGGAATAAGGAACACTATCAATCTCACACATAGCCAAGGATATAACAAAACTCAGCCAAGCCAACACGGTTGGGTTTATCAGGATGCAAGGGAGCTAGAGAGGCTGACTGTTAACCTAGTGAGCTCAACCACAGAGCTATGGACACCTGCACCAGATTTATCCTGGCTTCTAGAACATCTACACACCCAACACAAGGAAGCATTCCCTTCTCTGCTACAAAGTCCCTCGGGCTATGCCTTCCCTTCCAGTTCTATTTAGGGTGTGCAAAGAAGAAAACCAACCCCCTAGATATATCTATGAGTTTCCTTCTCACACTAGATTTATCAAGCTAGTTCATACCCCATTTACACTCCCAAACCAGTTCAGACCAAATTAGCAGAGGCATACACAACAATTGTAAGGTTCTGGGCTTGAAGGAAACATCATGGGATCCAAAATCAAGAGTGTCAACTGAGGAAAAATAGCCCCTAGGCCAAAATGGATTTCACCAAATGATCAATAGTTTCACATGGGTGAAAATGGCTCAACAACCACCCAAAAATCGTGGTTTCTTCCTCAATCTGCGGGGCACTTCCAAAATCAACTTCCAGCTGTGGGAGAATGGAAGAAAACTACAATATTGTGCCAGAGGAAATGGAGGATGGAGGAATGAGGAGAAAAATAGTCAGCTACGTGAGAGTAATGAGGAATGCAGCTGCCTGCGTGAGAAGGTAAACTTCCTGAGAGAGAGAAATGATGGCTTCCTGCATGTGAGTGTAGAATGCAACTGTCTTCCTCCACGTGAGGGAAAAATTAATGAGATCTCCTCCTTTAGGCATGCATGTGGTCAAAGAATGATGGCCCTGCCAGAATTGACGGCTGCCCACACCTACCAATCCCCAAAGAAATAACTACCTAACTAACTCTTGGAGAAATTTAATTGGCTGGTGAATAAGACAAGAAAGGTGGTTGGTAGTTGATGGGTTCTCCTTTTGACACTTGGATTCTCCCCAATGGCTCAGAGGTTAAATATTCCCCCCACCCTTATCTTTAGGAAATCATGCCCCCATCTCATTATTTGTTGAATTGACATAGTTGGTTGTGGGTTTTTAATTAAACTTCATATGTACATGATGATTCAAAATTATAATGTGCCTGGCTAGCACAAAATACCATCGGTATCATTTTAACCACTGAAACATAAAATGTTAAATTGATGTTGGGGCTTTTGCCTTTAGCTGCACACCACAATTAAATACAATATATACATCATATACAGTTTTAATGCAAACGGGGTCAAAACTGGGGTGTTACATTCATCTTCCTATAATGTCAGTGATGCTTTGTGGTTATGAATGCTAAAATTAATGGCAGAGATTTCAAAGATTGTTTAACCTCTATTTTAGTTTTGAAGCTTTATGAGATGCACTAATATCTAAATTTTTCCGTTATTATTGTTTCCATAAATTTCTTGTTCCATAAGAATATATGGATAAACTCATGAAATTGTCTTACATTTTGTTAAAGAACTATTGAATTATTTAAATCAAAGATCAATACGTTCATGCTTCCTTTTAAGTTTAAGAGATTCATCCTACATCCACCTCTTTGAATTGCTTTTGTTTCCATCCACTAAATTCACCTACATTATCCTTCTAAAGTTTTGTTACATTATAAAATTTGTCTACAATCATTTTACAGCATCAAAATTGTTCATAATCTATTTGTTTACCATATATTGTAAGGAATAATACTTCACATCACACTCACTACAGATTTAGCTCTAATATCTCAAAAATTTGAGCCTCATCATGCCTTGGTGTATGTTATCTTTAACCTAGGATTCCTAAGGGAACTAAGAATATATCATGTACTTTTGATGGGTTGTTGAGTGTTATAGGGAAGATAGGTACATGTGATGCATGGTTGCTTCGATATAGTTGTGTATACTTTGTATTGAGTTGGATATCAATTGAGTGTGATGTTAACCTGATGTAAATTGACAAATATTATGATTTTGCTTTGAAAGATTTGATGTGTGTTATGTTTCACTTTTAGGTAGATGATCATGATTTCCAATCAGTACACATTAGATAATGGGGATAAATGAGAAGAAAGGTAGCAATACTAGTAATTACTCCATGCTAAGAGTTGGGAAAAAGTGAGAGAGGTTTTTTCTTGTCAGGTGCATGCTACCATGAGGGTGGGCCATGGATTCGGTCACTCATGAGGATTAGATTGGGGTGAGTGCAATAAGGACTCAACAGTATTCCCTTAAAATCACGAGTCTCTCAGTAGGGTAGAATACACTGAGTTAATGTGGTTTTCATCGCACCAGTCCCCACCATGGAAGGGAGATATTTGAAGGGCATGAATGAAGTGTGGTTCTCTTGATATGCCTGACGTAACGAGACACAACACTCAAAATAAAAACACTAGGGGGGGGGGGGGATGAGAATTTTAAAAGAATAAAATTATTGCAAAATTTAGTAAACACCATGCACACACACAAGGATAAGAGAAAATATTTTATTAAATGCAAATAGGAATTAATTTGTGAATAAATAAAAGAAAGAAATTAAATTATTTCAAAAAATAGTAAACACCATGCACACACTCAACTAGGAGAAGAGTGCCTCTTGGGGGATGAATAATAAAAGAAAAGAAAATGGAAATTATTAATTATGCATGAAAGAGATGCATGGAAAGTGTCAAAAAGCTATAAGAGAAGGAGAAAGCATGAGGCTCTCATCCCAGTTTCCCTATTGTTGGACAACATAGATGATGCATGATTGTCATGGTGACTACTGAGACTTTGGTTCATCATTGCACAAATAGGGTTGGGATCCTTTTAGGGAGATCTATGTAAATTGACTACACTAGCATTTTTCTTACTTTCAATCCCATTGCGTCTCAAGTGTCCCAGGGGAAGAAGAGTACTAGTTGGAAGCAGTAGAATGGTTTCTAGTAGACATCCAATGCTTGGAAATTGAAGCGTGGACTTGTGGCAAGACTCTGATAGCTTCTATTGCAATGTTTGACATCCTGTAACGAGAGGTCTCAGGTTGGTACATTTTTTATTTAGTGTTCCTACTATTTTGGTTGAAATCTCATAACGTTCAATATAAAAGAAAATAAATATTTATTTTTTAATTTTAGATCTATGAAAATGTTGAACTATTGGTTGAGATCAGTTTATCTTTCCAAAACCTATAGATTTGTATGTTGAATTTAAGGTTGTGTATTTTTGTGAATTCAGAAGCTATCGTAAGATTCAAGAACTCATATATGATGTATTATGGATTCTTAGAATTATGTAAGATCAATTCAATAAACACGGTTTTTTTCCTTTTAATATATTGATCTTGATTTCTAAATGCTTGTCTCAATTTTTATATAAGGGATAATTCAATTCCAGTTAGTATACATATGTTCCATGTTTTAAAAACTTTGTGCGTGGAGGGTTTCTGTTATTTTATTTGATGGCTACATGATTTAATGTTGAAAGTGGATCATAGAAAAGGTTGAATCTATGGGATCCAGATATGTTTCCTTGCAGAAATATTGAGATATGTTAATATTGTTAAAAGAAATAGAAATGGTTGTATAATTTTGATTATGAAAATTATTAGTGTAAGCTTGAAATTAAATCTACATTGATATATTCGACAAAATAGTTAAATTGTGGTGTAGTTTGAAAAATAGGTGCATTCTGTTCAATATTTAGGAAGTAATATCTTCTAGTTGTTGTTGTAATTGTAACTTTGGAAGATATTCTGATGTATATTATCAATGTATATTGTTGTATCCCTGTTAGATATGTTTTTCTTCCTTTCGAGATGTCATTATTGTAAATGGTCATTGAGGTAAACCCTCCATTGTAAGTCGTGGAAATAGTCCCCAAGATAAATATAATAAAATGTTTTTTGAGTCTCCCTAGGTGAAGTTTTCCCTGTTAGGTTGAGGTTGGCCCAGACATTTTTTAGGTAAATCACTTGATGTGTATAAATAGGGAGGCACCCTCCCTCATTTAGATACACACTCACTCACTCACAAGTTCACATGAGATGAGAGAGAGGACAAGGAGAGAAGAGAGAGAGTTGATGAAGAAATCCTATTCTTGGGTTTTTACATCTTGTAATATCGTCTTAGTAACAGAACTATTCTTAGGAATTTTGTGGGATTTTCTCCTTTATGGTTTCCCTGAGGAAAATATTTGTGTCTTGTGTATCTTCTCTATCTTATGTATCTTGTTGTGCTTGTTAGTCTATTATATAAAGATCCTAATCAATTTGAAATAGAGTAGAAAAAATAACATGGTATTAGATCCTCTCCAAAAGAAGGCACTATGCAGTAACGAAAACTAGGGATTCCTAATTCAAGGTATTCTCTACAAATATCATCAAGAAAAGAGGGCTAGGATAACTCTCCCTAAGAGGGCGCATCTTTTGGTGGAAGTAGAATCAAATTTTGAGAAGTTTCATTTTTTTACTACAAGACATTGTGGGACACCATGGGAAGAAACTAGGGCATCAACTTCTGAAGGCTTCCCACCAAAATGTTTTAGAAAAGTACCTTAATGAGCAACTCTCCTCAAGGAGGTGCATATTTCTATCCAGCTAGAATTCCAAAATTCCAAGTTTGGAAAATCAGGGTTTCTCTAACAAACCCTAGGTCAACCAGTTTCATAACCAGGTCAAGCACCTCAAATTAGTAATATATAAATATCTGTTATTTCCAATTGAGGTTCTCCCTTCAAAATGACTTAGCACACCCAACTTGAGGATAATCCTGGGGGATTTGAAAAATTCTAAGCATGGGAGTATAAGATCACTTTCAACAAACTCTTAGAAGAATGCACACAAGAGAAGATCGAGTCATAATAAGAGAAGAGAGGATGGGAGCATTTGAAGATCAATATCTCATAGTTCACACCATAAGAAATCATAGTAAGAAGGAGGACCATAATCACAACAAAATGGAGGACCCTCATCAAAAAAGACAAAAGAAATTCAGAAGAAATCCTTCTGATATTCGATGCTACACTTGTGATGAGAAGGGACACTAATCCAGAAATTCTCCCACAAACAGAGGCTCCTTCAATAAGAAGTCAAACAAGAAAATACATCATGCTTACACCATTGAAGATGATGAACCAACAAAAAAAATATTCAAAGAAGAAATAATTGGTTCTTCAAGCGATGAATAATATGTCCTAAGCTCAGCACTCACGGGAACTATCTCACATGGAATCAATGATCGGATTATAGATAGTGGGTAATCCAAACATATGAAGGGAATATGAAGGGATACAAAGAATCATTCTTCAAACTATTTGAGCATGAGTTACCTTGGGGATGATTATAATCAATACCCCATAAATGGAACTGGAGAATCTTCCTACAAGCTAGATTATGGGAAATATTTGAATATGAAAGATGTGTTATATGTTCCAGGATTGAAGAAGAATATTCTCTCCATCTCTGCACTAGATGGAAAGGGAATAAGGGTTGCATTTGTTGATGGACAAGTCCTAATGTAGCCAAAAGGAAAGACAATAGATGATGCAACATTAATTGGAGAGAAAGAGTGAGGCTTGTACAAGTTGAAGGGACAACCTAAACAAGCATTGGTTCATGACTCCATATAACCGAGTGAACTATGGCATATAAGGCTTGCACATGTGCACTATAGAGCACTACTGATTGCAAGAAAAATAGTTTCAGGACTTCCATAAATATAGAATAAACATGAAGGAAAATGCAAGGGATGTGTTCAAGGAAAGAATGTAAAGAATACATTTCCGAGTGGTGAAAGAAAAGAAAAAGGAATATTGGAGATAGTCCACTTAGATGTCTGTGGGCCCATGCCATCCATCTAACTAAGAAGGTATGTATACTATGTTTCCTTTATACATGATTTCTTTGGTAATACTTGGATATATTTCTTGAAAGGGAAAAATAAAGTATTCATCAAGTTTAAGGAATTCAAATCCTTGGTCGAAAATCACACTGAATGGAGGATCAAGGCTCTGCAATAAGATAATGGTGGAGACTTCACCTCAAAATCATTCAAGCAAATTTCCATAGAATCTGGGATTCAGAGGGAATTGAGCACTCCATACAATCCTCAACAACATGGCATTGCAGAATGAAAGAACACAACGATAATGGAAGAAACGAATGCAATGCGACATGGACAGGATATTTCAATGCATTTATGGGAATATGTATCAAGGAAAATTGTGTATTTACATAACCATACTCCTCACTAATTACTAGACAAGAAGACTCCTGAAGAGGCTTTCTTAAGAGAGGAAATAGAAGTCAACCATCTTAGAATATTTTTCTTCCTAGTGTACATACATGTCCCAAAGGAAAAGAGGACCAAGATCGATCCTTCAAGAAGGAAGGGAATATTCATAGGATATAGTGACACTTCAAAGGCCTACCAAATATAATTCCCAGGATTTAAGAAAATTGACATAAGAAAAGACGTAACCTTTGACAAAGACTTAGCTAAAGAGGTTGAAGAATCTACATCAATAATATTCCCAGACACAGGAATGGAGGAAATAATTCTAGAAGACCATGAAGATCATGACAGAGCAGAACCACAAGAGCTTATAGAACCACTTCATGAGAATAAATCCAACAAGAGAAAACCAACATGGGAATGGGAGAGAATACAAGATGTAGAAAGGTATGGCACTCCAGAGGGGAAGCATAGATAAAGGAAAATACCTAGACCATACAACAAATATGTGGCCCTGTTATGTGACATCATTGGTAAAGAACCTTCCAACTACAAAGAAGTTGTAGTAAAGAAAGAATGGTATCATTCCATGATCAAGGAGTACCAATCAAGAAGGAAAGTTGGTGGTGACTTTGAAGTGGATATACAAGATCAAGCATGTTGTAGATGGTAGCATTGAAAAACATAATGCAAGGTTCATGGTGAGTAGCTTCTCCCAAAAATAAGGCATAGACTAAGAGGATACATTTTCACTCGTAGTAAGATACACTTCCATTAGATCTATACTTTCATTATTTGTAGTAATGAAATGGAAGGCACAACAGATGGAAATCAAGGAAACATTATTGAATGGTGTAGTTGAATAGGAAGTGTTCATGGAGCAGCCACTGGGATTTGAGACACATGACAGGAAGACTTATGTGTGTAAATTCAACAGATCCTTGCACGGATTGAAACAAGCATCCAGGACAAGGTATGAAAGGATGGACAACTTCCTGATGAGATTAGGATTTACCAAGAGTAAAGTGGATTCCAACCTTTACTTCAAGGTTGAAGGAGGAATACCGATGTTGCTCTTGTTGTCCTGGGACGTAATCAGTCATGTCAGGTTATCCTCGGATGTAATCAGTTCTAGCATAGAATATAGGTTATCCCTGGACTTAATAATTCCTGGAAATTTTTCCTTAGATGTAATGAGTCTTGGTGTAGAATGCAGGTTGTCCCTCGATGTAATGATTCCTTGAGGTTGTCCTTGGATGTAATCAGTCCTGGTGTAGAATGCAAGTTTTCCCTACATGTAATCATCCCTTATGTGTTCCCATGTTGGAGATGACAAGTAGTCCACCATTCATGAAGAAACTTGGTGTGAACCTAGGATATTCTCGCATAGTGGTAGATGCAGGCTGTCCTCGAGACGTAATGAGTCTTGGAGTGCTCCTATTCTATTAGAACATGGGATGACCATGGAGAGATGTAATGCACTTGGTGTGCTCCTAGGTCATTCTCTCATAGTTGTGGACGTAGGTTGTCTTTGTGACCTGGTGTGCTCCTATGCTGGTAGAATGCAGGAGGTATGTTGGACATGTGGTGCGCATCTAGGATTATGTCTATGTGCGATGATGAGATGATATGGATATGAAAATACAATAGTAGGAGATGCAGGTGATTGCAGTGGAAATGTAACATATGGTCCTGGGATGTACCTATGCAATGGCTTGCTCATGGATATGACGAATACCTAAATGAGGGATAGGCCTACACCCAGCATGAAACAGGGTTGGATCTATAGAAACATCCTGTGATGGATAGATCCAACAGATGTCACTATTCAATGTTGACAAGATGAGGACTAGTATGGAAACAATAACGATGATGACCTGACAATGTTGATGACTGTGGCGAGAGAATACCTTCTTATTTAAGAGGGACTGTTGTAATTATAACTTCGGGACATATTCTGATGTATATTATCATTGTATAATGTGTTTCCCCCGCAGGATATGCTTTCCCTCCATTCGGGATGTCATTATTGTATATGGTCATTTAGGTAAGCCCTCCATTGTAACTTGGGGCAATAGTCCCCAAGATGAATATAATAAAATGTAATTTTGAGTCTCTCTATGTGAATTAGTCAGTCATGCTAGGTTAAGAGGTCAGTCCAGTCATGTTTTAGGTCACTCACTTGATGTGTATAAATAGGGAGGCACCCTCCCTCATTTAAATACACATTCACTCACTCACAAGTTCTCATGAGGTGAGGAAGAGGACAAGGAGAAAAGAGAGAGAGCTGTAGAATACATATTATTTTTGGGTTTTTCCATCTTCTGATATTGTCTTAGTGACATAACTATTATGAGGAAGTTTGCAGGGTTTTCTCCTTTATGGTTTCCCAAAGGAAAATCTTTGTGTCTTGTGTATATTCTCTATCTTTATATGTATTTTGTTGTGCTTTTTATTCTTTCAGATAAAGATCCTAATCAATTTGAACTAGAGTAGAAAAAATAGCATAACAAAGTGGGAATTTTGTGAAATCATTCAAGATGAGATGGAGACTTACAAAGCATCCAAATAGGGAACCAAACATGTAGAGACAATTTTAGGAGAAATTCAAATAAAGTTCAACAAACCATTGATTATTTGAAAAACATGAGTAAGAAGAAAATAGAAGAGATACAACTTACAAATAGAACTCATATCATTAAAACAGAAACACATGTGGTGTTAAACTACACCCTTTTGAAAATAAAAGAGAATCACATAAACTATCTCACAGATGATAGCATTGCTTTCAAAAGAAAGTTTAGTGGGCTCATAAAATTGGAACTGCCACATACATGGGATGGAAATGGAAAGTTATATTCCAAGAAAGAGTACTAGAAAAAATTAACTCATAAAATAATTGAAGTTCCCTAGGATGACATATTAGAAGGAATATTAAGTGGATACCAAGTGGTTGACAAGCTAAGGCTTGAATTTCAAATTTGGATCAAAATGTAAGCATTATTCAAGGATTTGGGGCCACTGTCATATGAGAAACATTTAGAGTCTAAAATTACATTAGAAGCTTTAAAATCCCATCGTATTCCTATGGGAGAATATTGGAAGTTGTTGATCATATATAATAATATAGCACTTCCTCCTCAAAATTAGAGCACAAGGTAGTTTTCCATCTCAACACAAGGGTAGTCAAGTGGACAAAAAGGACCACAAGTACCTAGTTAATTTTTAGAGCATCCTGCTACACTAGATTTTATTCAACTAGGAGGAAAAGTACATGTAAAAATGATGCACTAAATTACGGGTCAGTCATGTATCCCTCCAAGCCAATCAAGTGGAAAACAAAAATTACAACCCCAGGTTTATATGAGAGGGAAGACTTCTCAAACCAAAGGCAAGAAGAAAAGCATAGTTAAAAAGAAATGTTAAAGGTCAAAGGTTGTTAAAAGCAAATTGTAAAAGTGAAATGTAAAACGTAACAAGCTAAAATTATGCTACAAATCAGTTAGAGTGAACTAAATTTAGTTGCTCCAAAATGCTTATATAATGTATCTTGAATTCATTGTAAACGCATGGGGAATTCACCTTGTTGAACAATATCTTATCATGTTCATTCATAAAGGGGGGTTTTAAATTGTGAAAAATAAGGTCAATATATTGTAGGTATTGGGCGGCAGGGAATAGGGTATGGGGGATCTATAGCTATTGGGGGAGTATAAAAAGGGGTTTCTATAAAAATAAGGAAGACATTGTAAAAATAGGGGTTTTTTAATTGGAAATATGTATTGGGAGAGGGGCTCAACAAAAGAATTGTTATAAGTAATTATCAATATCTAGTGAAATTAGGGGTATTCTTTAATATCCCATGAATGAAGGCACTATAAAATGGTTTCACTAAGTGAAGACCTTGTGTGTAAAGGGTGGGAAATTTTGTGTAGAGGTACTCTATCTGATTGGTTATTCGATGAGCCATTTTGTAGTGTAACATCCTTGTCTAATATTAATCTTGCAGAGTGTTACATATATGTTTTTCCTCTATATTTTGTCCATTTTGATCATGTTTTCCATATCCATGTAATCTTTCATGAGATGATTAATAAAGTTTGAGCAATGGATTCATCTTCCTATAGCGTCAGTGATGCTTTGTGGTTATGAATGTTAAAATTAATGGCAGAGATTTCAAAGATTGTTTGACCTCTAGTTTAGTTTTGAAGATTTATGAGATGTGGTGATATCTAAAGTTTTTTCCATAAATTAATGTTTCCATAAATTAATTATTGTTTCCATAAATGTCTTTTTGCACAAGAATCCATGGATAAACTCATGAATTTGTCTTACATTTTGTTAAAGAACTATTGAATTCTTTAAATCAAAGCTAAATACGTTCGTGCTTCCTTTTAAGTTTAAGAGATCCATCCTACAGACACCTCTTGGAATTATTTGTGTTTCTATCTACTAAATACACCCACATTGTCCTTCAGCAGTTCTGTTACACTATAAAATTCCTCTACAATCCTTTTACACCATCAGAATTGTTCATAATATATTTCTTTACCATATATTGTAAGGAATAATACTTCACATCACACTCACTATATATTTAGCTCTAATATATCAAAAATTTGAGCCTCATTGTGCCCCGACGTATGTTATCTTTAACCTACAATTCCTCGGGGAACTAATAGTGTATCATGTACTTTTGATGGGTTATCGAGTATTACAGGGAAGATAGGTACATGCAACACATGGTTGCATCGATATAATTGTATAGAATTCGAATTGACTTGGATATCCACGACATGTGATGTTAACATGATGTAAATTAAGATAACTATGATTTTTCTTTGAAATATTTGATGCATGTGATGTTTCACATGTATGTACAAGATCATGATTGTCAATCCATCCACATTAGATAATGGGGCTAAATGGGAAGAAAAGTATTAGCAATTACTCCATGCTAAGAGTTGGGAAAAAGTGAGAGGCTTTTTCTTATTAGATGCATGCTTCCATGAGGGTAGGTTGTGGACTCAGTCGCTCATGAGGATTACATTGGGGAAGGTGCAATAAGGACTTAGCCTTATTACTAGCTAAAAACCATGAGTCTCTCAATAGGGTAGTTAAGATTAAGTTAATGACATTGTTGTCACACCAATCCCCACCGTGGAAGAGAGATATTTGAAGAGCATGTGGGCAGCGTGGTGCCCTTGATATGCTCGGCATAATGAGAAGTAACACTAAAAATACAAACACTATGGGGGGAGAATGAGCATTTTAAAAGAATAAAATTATTTCAAAATTTAGTAAACACCATGCACACACACAAGGATAAGAAAAAATAATTTATTAAATGAAAATAGGAATTAGTTTTTGAGTAAAGAAAAGAAACAAATTAAATTATTTTAAACAATAGTAAACACCATGCACACACTCAAGTAGGAGAAAAGTGACACTTGTGGGGTGAATAAGAAAAGAAAAGTAAATGGAAATTATTAATTATGCATGAATGAGATGCATGACAAGTTTCGAAAAGCTATAGAGAAGGAGAAAGCATAAGGATATCATCCCATTTTCTCTATTGTTGGACACCATACGCAATGTCTAATTGTCATGGTGACTATTGAGAGTTTCGTTCATCATTGTAAGGATAGGGTTGGAATCCATTTAGGGAGATCTATTCAATGTAGCTACATTAGCATGTTTCTTACCTTCAATCCTGTTAGCACCCAGAATCACACCTAAGGTTGTAGGAAGGCGAATCCTAAGGTAACAGCAGAACCACTTTAGAAAAGGGAGCTGGCTTTTCCGATTTCAAAGCTGGATCTCTCACACATACATAACAAGGCTAGATTTATATTGTCACGAGATAAGTATCAAACATTGGTGGTTGGAAACAAAAGAAAGAGCCATCGAGATATGGAGTCAAAAATAACAGGAGAACAGAGCAGTTTGCATGGGAAAATTCTTACATGAGCAAGGTAGTGCCTTGATCACTGTCGTTGTAGTTGGGATCTAATGGTAATGGAAGAAAGATGACAGTCTGCTAACGTGGAACACCGCAGGGATGAATTCCACACCAGTTCTGGAAGAAAATTTTAGTCAATATCGAAGTAATTATGAATTCATATCCATTATACACTAATTCTATGACATGAATATAAACATAATGTAAAGAAAAACTGGAAATAACATGCACATAAGAAAGGAAGCATAGACTGTAATTTGGAAACACACAGGAATTACTGTAAAATGCATATAACCAGCATTCGGCTTTGTATATTAATAAAAAGGTATTACACAATAGTCTTGCAAATTCAAAACCAACCAACCCTTTCTCCTTCTGTGAGGACTCTATTTAAATCATTTTGGGCCCCCGAGACTGACCTCGAAACAGGGCCAAATCAGTTACAAAATTAGCAACAGTTTCTTAACAAATTTTATCATGCATCCTTCCATGGGTGACATAAAATAGAAAATGATGGAGGTGAGGTTTTCCACTGGGTCTAAAAGATATCGAGTCTTCAAACTTCTTGCTCGCCTGATCCTTCCGTAACTATGCCCTGGGTTCTGGTTGCTGTTAGAGTCCATCATCCTTGTCGTGACCTTTGTTCAAACTTGTTGTAGTTCTTGATCATTTTCCATTGATTAGTTGTCAGTGTCTCCAATTTAACCATTTCTTCTGCAAGCACTCCTATATCTATATTTTCTGAATAGGAAGATGTTGAAGGTGCTGGAAACTTGGCACATAGAGTTTTGAAATCAAATAAACAATTCAAAATCCCTAGACAATTTTCTAATCACGGTCACGCCTAAAATCAATTGCTGAGTCATATATTTGAATTGTTTGTGGTCCTACCTGCACTCGAACAACTTGTCCTAATACTCCTTCTGGGATAACATGGGTACCTTCTCTTCCTAGAAGAAAGGGAGTATTCTCTGGACCAAAGGTTTGAACTTCTCGGCAAAATCATCAACTTGTTTGTGCATGAAATTCCACCTTGCCTCGACCATATTTAAATGGCGGTGTTTGTGAATCGCCCTTTTGGCCCAAGTGATGGTGGGAATCCTATCCCGTATGTTCCCTCGTCCGATCTCCTCATCTATTAAATTGTTCAGGAATTTAATCGCACTTTCAGCTGCGTCCAAAGGTCTTTTATGTAGGTCGCATTGAGCTTCCTGAATGTGCTTTCTGGCTACTTTTATGGTGTTCTCCTTATCTTGGATAAAATCCAAGTATCTGCGCACTTTGTCTTCTTCCTCTATAATCATGTCCCAAATGAGGTGCCTTGCTCCTACCAGAGCCACCTGGCCTAAAACTAGCTTTGATAATTCATTGTTCTTCCTCTCCAATTCCCTACAATGCTCCTCTATCTTTTTCTTTAGATCTTATCTGACATTATCCATTTCCATTAAGTCCTGATTCTATTTCATCAAGTCGGTGATCTCCATAGTATTGAGGATTACCTGGGACATAGCTTTGGATAATGAGTCTGCACCAGGTACTTCGGATGCATCAGGCACTTTGAGTGATTTGGTCATAGGCGTTGGCTATTCCTGAGATTTTTCCTTCAACTCTTTTAACTCTTTTTCCAATTCATCTTGCCTTATTTCAAAGACCCATTTTTCTTCGACCCAGAGCTTTGCATATTTATTCCATTGAACCACTTTCCCTTCCTGTACGATTAATTTTTCTTTACAATTGACCAACTCAGTGTTTAGGGTCTCCTTCTCCTTTTCTATCTCAGTCAACTCAACTGTCTAAATGAGTTGAGCAGAAGGAATTTCTAGCTTTTTCTTCAGTAATTGGATAGTACCTTCCTTATCTTTGAGTAGTCTCTGAGTGGTAGCACCCTTATCCCCCGGGTTGTCCACTATAGATAGATCTATTTGGAGCTTCTTGATCTGTGCCAAGTGAGCCTTATTTTCCACTCTCTCCTTTCAAAGCATTTCTTCTAGTCTTTTCTTACCAGTCATTAATTGGGATATTTGTAAAGCTGTTTGGATTACATCAACGTAGAGGTATTCACTTATCCCCTATTGCAAATTTATCATGTCATATTTAGGGACTCTTTTCGGATCTACTTCTAACTCCACCACCTTCTCATCTGTGATCATGACCAAATTCAATGCGCCTTTGGTAGGGTCTCTGACGGTCACCAAAAAGGTCTTCTGGCCTGGCAATTTTTCCACCTCTTTGCTTAACTTAGACCTTTCTTCAAAGGCCCTTTTACCACCCTCTCTGTATTTTTCTAGCAGCTTGGTTTTGGACTTATATTTTCCTGTTGCTTCTTTGGGAACACCACTAAACGTGTATTCCTGAATCGCAAAGGATGGACCCCTGACTTTCACAATTTTATTCCTTCCTTTGAAACTGGCACTTGGCATGATTTCATCTGGTTCTTCCATTTTTTTCTTTTTAGGTGTCCGAGTAACCTCTCCCTCTTCTACATCCATGGCTTTTGAGTATTCCCTTTTATTCTCCTTATCAAACAAGCTGGCCAGAGGTGTAATCTATGTGGCTACGGCTATAATGCAGGAGAGGTATGGCTGAGGAGGACTCTTCAATAGAGCAGAAAAGGTTTCCCTTTCTGGCATATCTTCGTCGAAATTGATTTCTCCAAGGTGTTGCATCCCATTCTCTCTTTTCGTCAGGCCTGCCACTTCGACATGTACGAAGGGTTTGCTATTATTTTCTTGTCTTTTGTTGGAGATGATGTGATGTGGGTCATAGTCGATTGCGGCTTCCATGTCAAACCCCTTCTCCCTGAGAAAAATTTTGACCTTTGGTAAAGCCAACTTGTTTTTTATATTGAAAGGGCCAACCGCCCATGGAAATTTAATGTCTGCATGTTTTCTAGCACTTATAAAATGTTCATTTTTGGTCACCAACCTTTGTCTGATTAGTTCTAGTGGAAACACCCTCGATGTCAGAAACGCTTGGAGGACGTACGATTGGCGAGTAAATCCATAGACCCTGATCACTATACTATTCTCTGAGGGAAACCAATCCCCGACTCTCCTTTCAGGAGATGATTGCAGCATGCTCTTCATTTTCGGTAAGACCCTCAATACCCTCTTTTGAAAGAGGGTCTCATAGACTGGAGACATGAGGGAATTCGTGAATTTTCCATAGTCACAGTGCATGTCTCTTGTCATGACCATCTCAGGGAGTTGTATGTCATCATCATTAAAACCCAAAAACATTTTCATAAGAATATACTGGAACCTAAAGATCCTAGACTAACTAAACTTACTCGGCTGGGCATTTATATTTCTTGCTAGGGACTTGTCAAACTACATACATTCCTAACACTACTTGGCTCGAATTGAGGGTAAAAATCAGACTCAATAAGGGTTTAGTGATGAACTGGTTCGAGTCCAGACCTAAAAATTGGCTCACTATGGTTATTACAAACTGAGTTTCTTCATTGAATAGGTCGAAATCAATGGGGAAAGGAGGGTTTGACAACTAGCTTTTAGGTTTTAAATAGGCTTTGAGGAATGCATCTTTCTGTTCATCTAAGGATTCTTGAAAGAAATAGAGTATCTCTCCTTCATTATATTCATTGGAAATTTGTATAAACTCAGAGGGTATTGACAGGGAGATTCAGATATTGAGGGAATTGATGGGACATAGTATCCTAGACCTAAATGCATCTATAATCATACCTTCAGACTGGGAATAATTCTCTGTGCACCAGCTTATAAAATCAAGGAAGCTAAGGGTTTTCTCAACTGAAAAGTAGAAAAAGAAGGAACTAAACACCCCATGGGGGTCAATTCCCTATGACTGGAGAGATTTTAACTTATCCTAAGTGGCTTCTATACTACCATTCAGAATGATAGTATCGAAGACCCCGATGTCTTTATCTGATAGGTCTTCTTCAGTTACCTAAAGCTCGAGGTTCTGAGCTTCTGAATCCTCCAATTCATCCATGAGACAACAACTTATTATAGGAGAAGTGTACCTAGGTGGTTGACAGCTTGCTCTGGAGGTTTTTCCAAGGTGGCATAGTCTGCACAGTTTGAAACCCTCGACGCTTCCCAATGCCGCAAAATAATAAACTATTTGGATCCACATGCCGAATTTTATACTACTTCACCTTCTTATCTGACCATGCACTTTTCCCCACCAGATGCGATCACAACCATAGATCCGGGGTCCCAAAATATAGCACTGCATGATCTCTGTCGTTGACTTTTTGCATGATCATGTTTTACCTTTTTCATCCCAGGTGCAATTCCGCTTCGTGGGTTATAACCTCCACCATAGATCACAGACCCTTTTACTATCTAGCCGTCTGATGTGGAGATCTTTATCAAGATTTGTTGTACCTAACTGATATTTTCTTTCGATCACTTATGACAAGAGAAATGGTCTTTACACCGTAGATCTGCTCCCACACCAATCTCCGCCGTTGGATAACTCTGCCCTTTAACATATTTCACGAATTCTAGCTCTCCATCTTCATAGTGGACTTTGGATTGGAGGAATCGATCTCTGCCGTCGATCTAGAGCCTTCATGGTCTCTACCATTAAAACTCTCCATGGTTTAAAACATTTCACCAACTTGGAGAGGAGCTTTTGGGTACACATTTGGAACTCGTGAAATTTTTTTTTGTCGTCGATCTACGTAGATCTCCGATCGCAACCGTTGAAACATTTCCACTTTCAGCGCTTCGTCTAATAGATCTTCTCCCTGCCTTCTTGCATGGCCAATAATTAGAGAAAAATCTAGGTCTAAAATGGGCCTCCTAAGGAAAATAATAAAATAATAGTTATTAATTTTGGAGGAAGAATGAGAAAAACTACTTTTTTTGTTTGTATTTTTGGCATATCTCCCTGTGTTTTTAATCAAATTCTGAGCGGGAGAGCTTGTTGGATGTAGAATTTAATTTTTTATCCAATGAGTACCCACAATGCATACTTTTGATGGACCCCGCTACCCCAAAAACAAGAAATACCTGAAAAAAACGTGATGATGAAGAAATACCTGAAAAAACGTGATCTTCGGGTATTTCTTCATCATCATGTTTTTTCAGGTATTTCTTGTTTTTGGGGTAGCAAGGTCCATCAAAGGTATGAAATGTGGGTACTCATTGGATGTGNTATTGAAATTCTATTGGTTCTTGAATTCCAACTCACAAAATTTATTGTTGGTGCGTTTTCTTATAAGGCCCAT
The DNA here is from genome assembly GCA_001517045.1 of Pseudotsuga menziesii. Taxonomy (NCBI): domain Eukaryota; kingdom Viridiplantae; phylum Streptophyta; class Pinopsida; order Pinales; family Pinaceae; genus Pseudotsuga; species Pseudotsuga menziesii. Next base: position 734,764 of record LPNX011058746.1, on the reverse strand, counting down.
TTTAGACCCCAAATTTCCTCTAATGCATGGGTGGGCCTGCGTATGACTCTGAGTCCAGGATTTTTCTCCTCTTGACAGGATGCGACTCATGCAGGATCTTTTGTCCTTATAAATCCTCCCATATTCTCTTTCAGATATCTCCCTTACTATCCAGGGCTCATTACCATTCTCCCAGGGTTTCCCCTCATGAAAATTTTATAGGCATCGCTTTCTTCTTATTCTCCTGTAGGTCATAAACCTCTCGTTTCACTTAGCACCAGTCAGGTGCTAACAAATCCCATTGCAACTCAGGTGTCCCATAGGAAGTAGAGTACTAGTTTAGAGTGGTAGAATGGTTTCTAGTAGACATCCAATGCTTGGAAATCAAAGCTTGGACTTGTGACAAGACTCAGAAAGCTTCTATAGCCGCGTTTGACACTTTGCAATGAGAGGTCTCAAGTTGGTACATTATTTTTTTATTTAATGTTGCTATTATTTTTATTGAAATGTGATAACCTTGAATATTGTTATTTAATGTTCCTACTGTTTTGCTTGAAATCTCATAATGTTGAATCTAAAAGAAAATAAGGTTTTATTTTTTAATTCTAGATCTATGAAAATCTTGAGCTATTGGTTGAGACCAATTTTTCTTCCAAAACCTATATAACTTTATGCTAACTCAAAGGTTGTGTATTTCTATGAATTCATAAGCTATGTAATGTCAATTAGATTTTAAACAAAAATAATTAACTTATCTTGCAATTATGATATGCAATTTCATATAAGAGTTACTTGAGTGACTCAATAAGTTAGTTACGGTCATTTGTAATAATTAAGTCTTGTAAGGAATGGATAAAAAATCATTGTGTATTAACAAGCGATGTTATAGAAATCATGGACTTGGAAATATGTCATCATCCCAAGCAACCAAGCCTCAACTTCTTTTCTAGATTTTACTACACCATCAAATATAGGAGTTTTTCCTTTCAAACTTTCCATGTGAGTTGTCTTTGAAGGAATTATTTATATTATTACCATAATGAAAAGAGAATGAAATTTTTTATTGAATCCTCAAAGGAAAATGACTCACTATAGGAAAGTTTTTCTAGTTTATATGTCCTATATCTAGAGATACTTCTTATACTATAGGACCTCTTTTGTGAATGATCTCTATCTAAATCTATTTCCACTCATAAAATCATTGTTTCAAATTTTTCATGGTGCATTCTCCTATATATATGTCTATTAGGATTTGAATCACAATTGCATTCAACTAGTTTTGTTCTTCATGATGTTTAATGAACCTTTCATTATATCCTCTCATATACTTCTCATGCTATTATAATATTTTGAGGAGTCACCTGATTTCTATTCTCATTTGACTCTATATCTACATTTTTATCATGTATATTCCCTCCATGGAATCTATTTCACTTTCGTAAGGGTCATGCATACCATTCATGGAATATATTTTCTTGGTGTAATCAAGACCAATAATTTTCTGATTCAACTATCTTGAATTATGACCTTTAAATGTCCTTGATATGTAATTTTACACTTTTTATCTATTTTAAATCCTCGAAATAATATAAAAAAAAAATTTCATGCATTTTGGAAACTTACCCATCTTAAAAAAATTTGTGCCAAATCAAGGTTATAGGATCTTTGCTTTTTCAATTTTAAAAATATATAAAATACTTCTTCATAATCTAATTATTCATATTCATTATCCTCTTGACTATCTTTTCAATGACAATGACCACGATCAATTTCGAGCTTGTAGATAAAGGTTACAACCCTCCAAACATATCAGTTTCAAATAATTCTTGCATTTTTCTTATAGGTGCATTTATTTTCAAAGAGAAACTTTATCCACTTGTAGAAGAAAATCTATGGATAACTAAGAAATGTTTTCTACTAGACATTGGCAACAATTATAATAAATAGTACTCAACTTTTATATTATTGATCTAAATTACGCTCCATTCAATTTCTATAAATTTCTAGAATGGACTACTTTGTCCTTGTTGCATTTTCCAAACTTGGAATAGTTTCCAAAATTGTTATCTTTCAAAAAAATCAAAAATGAAAAAAAATCACTTGAGAAAATTTGTTTGGGTTACTAAGAAGGTGAAATGGTAAGTAAATATTTTTTTCCCCAAAGAGATGATAAAAATTTGACATTATGATGCATAACAATGCATCTATCCACACTCTCTCAATAGCTTCTATGCGCTCTAATCCTCGAACAACGCATGCATTCTCCAAGCATCATATTCAAAACATGATCTTCAAAACATGAAGTCCAAAACATGATAATGTATTAAATGCATACCTAATAACCTAAACTTGAAAAGGACAAAGAATAAGGGATGTGTTTAAGAAATAGTTATAGAAATTAAGGGTTGCGTGTTGCTACATAAATGTTGTTATTCATTGATGATGTGATTTTTTTTATAAATGGGATGGTAAGAGAAGCACTCATGAATGATTACTAAAACAAGATGCCTACCTCAAGATTCTTTAATCCTTACCTGAATTCTAGTTGTTGTTTCAATCTTTATCATGCTAGGGATAGGTTATTCAGTTTTGGTGAGACCTCTATATTTACATGGAAAATAGTAAAACCCTGATTGTGATGAAGGAAATTATTTCATCTACACAGGTTAACTTCCTATTATATTAAAAAAAAATCTTGGTGAATGAAATAAATTGATCACAACTTGAAGTGTGTCCCAGGGGTGGAAGTGGTAGAATGGTTTCTAGTAGACATCCAACGCTTGGAAATCAAAGCATGGACTTGTGGCAAGACTCCGACAGCTTCTATAGCAGCGTTTGACATTCTGCAATCAGAGGTATCAGGTTGGTACATTTTTTATTCAATGTTCCTACTATTCTGGTTGAAATATCATAACGTTGAATCTAAAAGAAAATAAGGATTTATTTTTTAATTTTAGATCTATGAAAATGTTGAGTTGTTTGTTGAGATCAGTTTATCTTTCCAAAACCTATAGATTTGTATGTTGAATTTAAGGTTGTGTATTTCTGTGAATTCATAAGCTATCACAATATTCAAGAACTCATATATGATGCATTAGGGATTCTTAGAATTATGTAAGATCGATTCAATAAACATGGTGTTTTCCTTTTAATATATTGATCTTGATTTCTAAATGCTTGTCTCAATTTTTAAATAAGGGATAATTCAATTCCATCTAGTAAACATATGTTTCATGATTTAAAAATGTTGTGCATGGAGGGTTTCTGTTATTTTATTTGATGGCTACATGATTTAATGTTGAAAGTGGATCAGAGAAAATGTTGAATCTATGGGATCCATATTTGTTTCCTTGTAGAACTATTGATATATATTAATATTCTTAAAATAAATAGAAAGGGTTGTATAATTTTGATTATGCAAATTATTAGTGTAAGCTTGAATTTAAAGCTACATGGATATATTCGACAAAATAGTTAAAGTATGGTGCAGTTTGAAAAATATGTGCATTCTGCTCAATCTTCGGGAAGTAATATCTTTTAGCTGTCGTTGTAATTGTAACTTCAGAAGATATTCTGATGTTATTATGAATGTATATTGTTGTATCACTGTCAGATATTTTTTTCTTCCTTTCGAGATGTCACTATTGTAAATGGTCATTGAGATAAACCCTCCATGGTAAGTTGGTGAAATAGTCCCCGAGAGGAATATAATAAAATGTTTTTTTGAGTCTCCCTAGGTGAAGTTGGTCCTGCTAGGTTAAGAGGTCATCCCAGTCATGATTTAGGTCAGTCACTTGATGTGTATAAATAGGGACGATCCCTCCCTCATTTAGATACACACTCACTCACTCACAAGTTCACATGAGGTGAGAGAGAGGACAAGGAGGGAAGAGAGAGAGTTGTAGAATACATCTTATACTTTGGTTTTTACATCTTGTGATATTGTCTTAGTGACAGAACTATTATGAGGAAGTTTGTGGGGTTTATCCTTTATGGTTTCCCTTAGGAAAGTATTCGTGTTTTGTGTATCTTCTCTATCTTATGTATCTTGTTGTGTTTGCTATTGTTTTAAATAAAGATCCTAATCAATTTGAATTAGAGTAGAAAAAATAGCATTGTATCAGAGCCTCTCTGAAAGAAGGCACTATGTAGCAATGGAAACTAGGGATTCCTAGTTCAAGGTCTTCTCTCCACAAATCATCAAGAAAAGAGGTACAGGTTAATTCTCCCTAGGAGGGAACATCTTTTGCTGAAAGTAGAATCAAATTTGGAGAAGTTTCATTTTTTTACTGCGGTAGATTGTGGGACACTATGAAAAGAAACTAGGGAATCAATTTCTAAAGGATTCCCGCCACTTTTTTTCAGAAAAGGACCTTACTAAGCAACTCTCCTCAAGGAGACGCATTTTTCTATCCAGACAAAATTCCAAAATTCCAAGTTTGGAAATTAGGGTTTTTATTAACAAACCCTAGGTCAGATTGATTTAAAACTAGGTCAGGAACCTCAAATTAGTAAGATATAAATCTATACTATTTCCAATTAAGGTTCTCATTTCAAAATGACTCATCACACTCAACTTGAGGATGATCCTGGGTGATTTGAAAAATGTTGAGCATGGAAGTATAGGATATCCTTGATCCTTGAAGAAAATGATTTGGATCAGTATATCGGTAAGGAAGTTCCAGAACAAGAGGGAGATGAGGCTAAGGCTGTCCATAAGAAGAAATTGGTCAAGGCCAAGAGAATCATTGCAAATTCTATTAAGGATCATCTCATCCCCCATGTTTCATCCTTGAAGACACCAAAGGAAGTGTTTTATGCCTTGACGAAGATGTTTTAAGGAAAGAACATCAACTGAAATATGACATTGAGGAAACAGCTAAAGAATGTGAAGATACAAAACTCAGAGACCATGCAATCCTACTTCAAAATGGTTGCTCAAATAAAGGAACAAATTGAAGCAATCAAAGAGAATGTAGAAGGGGGAGATATTGCTATGACCACCTTGAATGGTCTCCCAAGATCATGGGATTCATTCATTCAATGAATATGTTCTATATGGAAGTTGATCACTTTAAGCATACTTTAGGAAGAATGATGAGAAGAAGAAGCTTGACTCATAAAAAGAGAAGAGAAGATGCGAGCAATTGAAGATCAAGATCTCATATTTCACACCATAATAAATCATAGAAAGAAGGAGGACCATAATCACAACAAAAGGGAGGACGCTCATAAAAAAAGAAAAAATAAATTCAGAAAGAATCCTTCCAATATTTGATGCTACACTTGGGATTAGAAGGGACACTACTCCAGAGATGTTCCCAGAAACAAAGGCTCCTTCAATAAGAAGTGAAACAAGAAAAGACATCGTGGTCACACTGTGGAAGATGTTGAACCAACAACAAAAAGATTCAGAGAAGAAAGAATTGATTCTTCAAATGATGAAGAATATGTCCTAATCTCAGCAATTACAGGAACTATCTCACATGGAAGCAATGATTGGATTATAGATAGTAGGCCATCCAAACATATGAAGGGATACAAAGAATCATTCACCAATCTATTTGAGCATGAGTCACCTCACATGGTGAAACTTGGTGACGATTATCAATACCCCATAAAATCAAATGGAGAAGCTTCCTACAAGCTAGATTCTGTGAAATCTTTGAAGATGAAAGATATGCTATATGTTCCAGGATTGAATAAGAATATTCTCTCCATCTTTGCACTATATGCAAAGGGAATAAGGGTTGCATTTGTTCATATAAAAATCCTACTGTGACCAAAAGGAAAGACAATAGATGATGCAAGAGTAATTGGAGATAAAGAGGGATGCTTGTACAAGTTGAAGGCACAACCTAAACAGGAATTGGTTCATGACTCCATATAACTGAGTGAACTATGACATATAAGGCTTGCAGATGTACACTATAGAGAACTACTGATTGCAAGAAAAATTGTTTCAGGACTTCCAAAAATATAGACAAAACATGAAGGAATTTTCAAGGGATGTGTGAAAGGAGAGAATGTAAAGAAGACATTTCCCAGTAGTGAAAGCAAAGAAAAAGGAATATTGGAGATAGTCCACTCAGATATCTACGGGCCCATATCATCCATCTAACTAATCGGGTATGTATATTATGTTTCCTTTATAGATGATTTCTCCCATAAGACTTGTATATATTTCTTGAAAGGGAAAAATAAACTATTCAACAAGTTCAAGGAATTCAAATCCTTGGTCGAAAATCACACTGAAAGGAGGATCAAGACTTTGCGATCAGATAATGGCGAAAAATTAACCTCGAAAGAATTCAAGAAACTTCATAGAATCTGGGATTAAGAGGGATTTGAGCACTCCATACAATCCTCAACATAATGGAATTGCAGAACGAAAGAAGAAAACAATAATGGAAGTAGCGAAAGAAATGCTACATGACCAGGATCTTTCGATGCACTTATGGGAAGAAGTAGAAAGGGAAATTGTGTATGAAAAGAACCATAATCCTCTCTGAGTACTCGATAACAAGACTCCTGAAGATGCTTTCTTAAGAGAGGAAATAGAAGTCAACCAACTAACCATCTTAAAAATTTTGGCTTCCTAGTGTACATACACATCCCAAAGGAAAAGAGGACCAAGATCAATCCTTCAAGAAGGAAGGGAATATTCGTAGGATATAGTGCCACTTCAAAGTCTAACTGAATATACTTCCGAGAATTTAAGAAAATTGACATCAGCAAAGACATAACATTTGACCAAGACTTAGATGAAGAGGTCGAAGAATCTGAAGAAATCAGAGTCTGAGACACCAAAATAGAAGAAACAATTCCAAAAGACCATGAATATCACAACAAGGAAGAACCACAAGAGCTTGTAGAAATCCCACAAGAGAAAACCAAGCTCTACAAGAAATCCCACAAGCTCTACCACCATGGGCATAGGAGCTAATACAATATGTAGAAAGGTATGGCACTAAATATGGGAAGCATATAGAAAGGAAAAGACCTAGACCATACAAGAACTATATGGCCCTGCTATGTGACATCATTGATAAAGAACCTTTCAACTACAAAGAAGCTGTAGAAAATAAAGAATGGTATGATTCCATGGTCGAGGAGTACTAGTCGATTATGAAGAATGATGTCTGGGAGATATTTTTGAGACAAGAAGGAAAGTTGGTGGTGACTTCGAAGTGGATATACAAGATAAAGCATGTTGCATATGGTAGCACTGAAAAACACAAGGCAAGGTTCATGGTGTGTAGCTTCTCCAAGAAATAATGCATAGACTACGAGGAGACATTTGCACTCGTAGTGAGATACACTTCCATTAGATCTATACTTGCATTAGCTGCAGTAATGAAATGGAAGGTATAATAGATGAACGTCAAGGAAACATTCTTGAATGGTTTAGTTGAAGAGGAAGTGTTCATGGAGTAGCCACTGGGATTTGAGACACATGACAAGAAGAATCATGTGTGCGAATTCAATAAATCCTTGCACTGAATGAAACAAACACTCAATACAAGGTATAGAAAGATGGAAAGATTCTCGATGAGCTTAGGATTTACCAAGAGTAAAGAATATTCCAACCTTTACTTCAAGGTTGAAGGAGGGAGAATGATGTTTCTCTTGTTATATGTTGATGACATGTTTCTAACAAGAGGGAATAAACTCATTATAGATGCAAAGAGGAATATTTCTACTAAATTTGATATGAAAGACCTAGGGATGATGCACTAATTCTTAGGCATGGAGGTGTGGCAGAGTGCAGATGGGATCTTCCTTGGTAAAGGAAAGTATGCAATGGATATTCTGAAGAGATTCGAAATGCTGGATTGCAAGGTGATTGACATGATTATGGTATCGAACTTGAAGCTAATGTGTGATGCTTCATCATAGACAAATGATTCCACGATGTATCGTCAGATGGTTGGTTCATTGATGTACTTGAAAAATACATGGCCAACCATATTCTTTGTTCTGAACACCCTGAACGTGTTCTTGACGGATCTGAGACATGTTCACCTGATTGTTGCGAAGCATATATTGAGGTACCCAAAGGGTACAATTGACTAGGGGCTCAAGTAAGATGCAAATTAGAATATTAACATGCACATTCATGTTGATTCGGATTGGGAAGGTAGCACCACTGATATGAAGAGAAATTTGGGATGTTGCTTTATTTTGGCATATAGTATGATCTCCCAATTTAGCAGAAAGTAGTCCTGTGTAGAGCTGAGTACAGTTGAGGTAGAGTATGTTGCAGCATGTTCAGCTATTTGTGAGGCAGTATGGCTTCGGAAGCTACTGTCTAATTTGTTTGATGTCAAGTTAGAGGTGACTTGCATCTTTTGTGACAACTAGAGTTGCGTAAATTTGTCAGAGAACCTGATGTTCGATGACAAGTCAAAGAACATTGAGATCAAGTACCACTATATTCGAGATATGGTGCAAAGATGAGCAGTGAAGCTCCAATACGTGGCGACGGATGAGAAAATAACCAATGTGTTGACCAAGCCACTGTCCAAAGTGAAGTTCGAGTACTTCATAGAGAGACTTGGTGTCATCCAGATTGAGGTCCCTAGAAAGAGGGTGTGATGAGCTCTTGCATGGTGGAAAACATAGGTTTCTCTTAGATGTAATCATTCTTGGCATGCTTCCGTGATAGAGATGAGAAGAGACTGGAAGACGTAGATGCACTAGAAAAAGATATCACATGGGAAGAAATAGAGGTTGTCCCTAGACATAATCAATCCTCGCGTAGAATGCAAGTTGTCCCAATATGTAATCAGTCATGTCAGGTTGTCCTCGGATGTAATCAGTCTTGGCATAGAACACAGGTTATCCCTGGACTTAATGATTCTTAGAATGTTGTCCTCAGATGTAATCAGACCTAGAGTAGAATGCAGGTTGTCCTTAGATATAATGAGTCCTTGAGGTTGTCCTTGGATGTAAGTAGTCCTGGTGTAGACTACAGGTTGTCCTTGGATGTAATCAGTCCTTATGTGTTCCCATGTTTGATATGATGAGTAGTCCACTAATCATGAAGACACTTGGTGTGCACCTAGGAGATTCACGCATAGTGGTAGATGCAAGTTGTCCTCAATACATAATGAGTCCTGGCGTGCTCCTATGCTAGTAGAAAGTGGTCTGACCGTGGAGAGATGTAATGCACTTGGTGTGCTCCTAGGTGATTCTCACATAGTGGTAGATGCAGGTTGTCTTTGAGACCCGGTGTGCTCCTATGCCGGTAGAACGCAGATGGTATGTTAGACATGCGATGTGCATTTGGGTTGCTCTCCATGTGTGATTATGAAATGATATGGATACGATGAGACAACGATAGGACATGCAGGTGATTGCAGTGGAAATGTATTGTATGGTCCGAAGATGTACCAATGCAATGGCTTTCTCATGGATATGGAGAATACCTATATGAGGGATACGCCTACACCCAACATGAAACAAGGTTGTCTCTGTAGAAACATCCTATGATGGATAGATCCAAAAGATGTCACTCTTCAATGATGGACAAGATGAGGACTAGTATGGAAACAATGAGGATAATGACCTAACCAGAGTGTTGATGATTGTGGTGAGACAACACCTTCCTAGTTAAGAGGGAGTGTTGTTGTAATTGTAAATTCAGGAGATATTCTGATGTATATTATAATTGTATATTGTGGTTCTCCTGTTAGAGATGTTTTTCCTCCATTCGGGATGCCATTATTGTATATGGTCATTGAGGGAAACCCTCCATTGTAAGTCAGGGAAATAGTCCCCAAGATGAATATAATAAAATGTATTTTTTATTCTCTCTAGGTGAACAAGTAGACTCTTCTAGGTTAAAAGGTCAGTCGATTCATGTTTTAGGTCATTCACTTGATGTGTATAAATAGGGAGGCTCCCTCCCTCATTTAGATACACACTCACTCACTCACAAGTTCTCATGAGGTTAGAGAGAGGACAAGGAGGAAAGAGAGAGAGAGCTGTAGAAGACATATTATTCTTGGGTTTTTCCATCTTGTGATATTTTCTTAGTGACAAAACTATTCTGAGGAAGTTTGTGGGGTTTTATCCTTTATGGTTTCCCTAAGGAAAATATCTGTGTTTTGTGTATATTCTCTATCGTATGTATCTTATTGTGCTTGTTATTCTTTCAGATAAAGATCCTAATCAATTTGAATTAGAGTAGAAAAAATAACATAAGAAAGTGAGAATTTTGTGAAGTCATTCAAGATGATATGGAGACTTATAAAGCATCCAAAGAGGAAACCAAACATGTAGAGACAATGCTAGGAGAAATTCCAAATCAATCTCAACAAACTATTGATTATTTGAACAACATGACTAAGAATAAAATAGAAGAGATACAACTTACAAATAGAACTCATATCATTAAAATAGCCATATAGATGGTGTTAAAGTACACCCCATTGAAAAGAAAAGAGATTCACATAAACTCTCTCACAGATGATAGAACTGCTTTCAAAAGCAAGTTTAGTGGGCTCATAAAATTGGAACTGCCACATATGTGGGATCGAAATGGGAAGTTCTATTCCAAGGAAGAGTATTAGAAAAATTAACTCATAAGATAATTGAAGTTCCCTAGGATCATATATTAGAAGGAATATTAAGTGGAGACCAATTGGTTGACAGGTTAAGGCTTGAATTTCAAATTTGGATTAGACTGTAAGCATTATTAAAGGAGATGGGGCCACTGTCATATGAGAAACATTCACAGTCAAAAATTACATTAGAATCTTTAAAATCCCATCGTATTCCTATGGGAGAACATTGACAGTTTTTGATCATATATAATAATATAGCACTTCCTCCTCAAACTTAGAGAACATGGTATTTTTCCATCTCAACACAAGGGTAGTCAAGTGGACAACAAGAACCACAAGTACCTAGTTAATTTTTAGAGCATCCTACTCCACTAGCTTTTATTCGAATATGAGGATAAGTACATGTGAAAATGATGCACTAAATGATGGGACAGACATGTATACCTCCAAACCAATCAAGTGGAAAACAATATGTACAACCCTAGGTTTATATGAAAGGGAATACTTCTCCAACCAAAGGAAAGAAGAAAACAATAGTTAAAAAGAAAGGTTAAAGGTCAAAGGTTGTTAAAAGCAAAATGTAAAAAGTAACAAGCTAAAAGTCTGTTACAAATCAGTTAGAATCAACTAAATTTAGTTGCTCCAAAACGTTTATATAATGTAGCTTGAATTCATTGTTAAGGGTGGGCAATTTTGTGTAGAGGTACTCTATCTGCTTGGTTAGTCGATGAGCCATTTTGCAGTGTAACATCCTTGTATGATATTAAGCTTGCATAGTGTTACATATATGTTTTCCTCTATATCTTGTCCATTGTTATCATATTTTCCATATCCATTTAAATCATTCATGAGATGATTAATAAAGTTTGAGCAAGGGATTCGTCTTCCTATAGCGTCGATGATGCTTTGTGGTTATGAATGTTAAAATTAATGGCAGATATTTCTAAGATTGTTTGACCTCTAGGCTAATTTTGAATATTTATGAGATGTATTGATATCTAAAGTTTTTTGTTATTATTCTTTCCATAATGTCTTTTTGCATAAAAATCCATGGATAAACTCATAAATTTGTCTTACATTTTGTTAAAAAACTATTGAATTATTTAAATCAAAGGTTAGTACGTTAATGATTCCTTTTAAGTTTAAGAGATTCATCCAACTGGTGCCTCTTGGAATTACTGTTGTTTCCCTCTACTAAATTCACCTACATTATCCTTCAAAAGTTTTGTTACACTATAAAATTCCTCACCAATCATTTTACACCATTACGCCTACTAATTATATCCTTTTGCTACGATCCAACTGTACCCTTGATGGATGCTAAGGTGCGCCAAGCTCCCATGATGGTCGACAAACTGAATCATTGTAAAAAATTGGTAGATAGCTTTTTATTGTGTTTCTATATTGATAGATGGTGGTTGGGGTCTATCACGAAGTGTAATTATAGTCTTGGAATGGGAACATGATGTTTAAATTATATGTCATGATAAGTTACTACTGGTTGACCGTCATTTGATCGCTTTTAATTCTTATGCCAATTGTCTTTTGCTAGAGGTATGTATTATGTGAGAGTTGTGTTTATAAGTGTTGAATCGTCAAATACTAAATTGAAATGTCGAGTAGTTAATATTAAATTCCATAGATGTATAGATGCATACATGTTTTATAAGTAAGATTTAATGGAGTATTGGATTGAGCTACCCATTTTAAATTGGATATTTGTATTATGAAATGGTTGAAATTGTATAGGAGTAATGTTATGGGATAATTATATTGTTATATAATTGAAAATGGTATTTTATATATTTATTTTAAGCAGAGATTTATGAAGTATTTAGAAAGATTTAATTTATTGAGGTGTAATCTTTTATTTTAAATTTTTCACATGTTAAAAAATTATTAATTATTTTTCATTTGGTTTTAATTTTTTATTTATGAGCCAACACGAATTTTTTTAATTACTTTTTTTTTTATAACTTTACAACATCTCCTCCTAAAAAAAGTGCTATGGTTATATGAGACATTTTCATGTTATATAATTGTAATTATATAATAAAATTGTTAGTGTTAGAATGTATATTTTGCTATATAATTGGAATGGTATAGGAGAAAATATTATTAAAAGATTTGATATTATGTAATGTTATGTAATTGCAATTGGTATCATAAGATTGGTATGAGTATGAGGATTTGTAATTAATATGATTATATTTTAGTTTCCTCTCTATTTTGTTGTAATGCTAATTAGGTTTTAAACGAGAATAATTAACTTATCTTAGAATTATGATATGAAATTTCATATAGAAGTTACTTGAATGACGACATAAGTTTAGTTACGATCGTTTGATATAATTAAGTGTTGGAAGGGATGGATAAACAAAATGTTTTTTATTAAAAAATGATGTTATGGAAATCATGGACTTGGAAATATGTCCTCATCCCAAGTAGCCAAGCCTCAACTTCTTGTCTAGATTTTACTACACCATCAAATATATGAGTTTTTTCATTTCAAATTCTCCATATGAATTGTCTTTGAAGGGATTCTTTATATCATTACCATAAGGAAAAGAGAATGAATTTTTTTTTATTGAATTCTCAAAGGAAAATGACTCACTATAAGAGAGTTGTGCTAGTTTATATGTCCTATATCTAGAGATACTTCTTATACTATAGGACCTCTTTTGAGAATGATCTCTGTCTAGATCTATTTCCACTCCTAAAAGTATTGTTTCAAATTTTTCCATGATGCGTTTTCTTATAAATGTCTATTAAGCTTTGAATCACAAATGCATTCAACTATTTTTGTTCTTCATGATCTTTAATGAACCTTTTATTATATCCTCTCGTACACTCATCATACTATTATAATATTTGGAGGATTCACTTGATTACTATTCTCATTTGACTCTATCTCTACATTTTTATCATGTATATTCCCTCCATGGAATCTATTTCACCTTTTATAAGGGTCATGCATACCATTCATAAAATAAATTTTCTTGTCGTAACCAAGACCAGGGATTTTCTAATTCAACTATCTTGAATTATGACCTTTAAATGTCCTTGATATGTAATTTTACACTTTTTATCTACTCTAAATCCTTGAAATAATATAAAAATGATTTTTCATGCATTTTGGAAAGTACCCATATTAAATTTTTTGTGTCAAATCAAGGTTATAGGATCTTTGCTTGTTCAATTTTAAAAAGATATAAAATACTTCTTCATAATCTAATTATTCATATTCATTATCCTCTTGACTATCTTTTCAATGACAATGACCATGCTCAATTTTGAGCTTGTAGATAAAGGTTAGAACCCTCCAAAGATATCAGTTCCACATAATTCTTGCATTTTTCTTGTAGATGCATTTATTCTTAGAGAGTATCTTTAGCCACTTGTAGAAGGAAATATATGGACAACTAAGAAATTTTTTCTACTAAATGTTAGCAAAAATTATGATAACTAGTACTCAACTTTTATATTGTTGATCTAAATTATGATCCATTCAATTTCTATAAATTTTTAGAATCGACTACTTTGTCCTTGTTTCATTTTCCAAACTTGGAATAGTTTCCAAAATTGTTATCTTTCAAACAAAGCAAAAATGAAAAAAGTTCACTTGAAACTTTGGATTACTAAGAAGGTAAAATGGTAAGTAAATAAATTTTGTCCCAAAGAGATGATAAAAATTTGACATTATAATTCCTCACAATTTCAACTATCCATACTATCCTAATAGATTCTATGAGATTCAATCCTCAAGAAGCACATGCATTCTCCAAGCATCATCTTCAAAACATGATATTCAAAACATGAATTCCAAAACATGGATTCAAATAGAAAACTCATATCAATCTTCCAATAAAAAAGACTCCAACAATATTCATGGAGATCTTCTCCTAAAGATATCCAAAGTGTCACTCCTCAAATCGCCTACATCTGCAATGGACTCCCCCCAAAAGGGGTCTCCTCAAATCAAACTTCAAAATGAGCTCTCAAATGGTTTCCCTTACACAACAAATGACAAGGTATTAAATAATTGAAGCCACCCTTTAGTAGCATAATTCACATGGCTCACATTTATCTCATTAGTTCGCTTGTACAACTAACCATTTGTTGGCTTTCACGACCATAAGCCAAAATGGAATTTATAACTTATTGCCATATTAAACATGGCTTATGGTTGTGAAAGCCAACGTGATTTCAGCATTTTAATCCAACATTATGAATCTTAACCTCCTTGCTTAAACCATCTAGTACATTATTTTATGGTACATTTCCTAACTGTTTACAAATCTAGGAGTAAGATTGTTATTGATATGTTGTGGAGGACCTATGACCCTCTATAATCTAGACTTGTATGCATGACCAATTAAAATGTTTAGAATGACCAACAAGTTCGAATTGGTTTTTTAACATTACTTAATAGAAAAATAAACAAAGTGGGAAGGCTAGGTTTACCATTTGTTAGGAGATTACTATTATCCCCAAAAAAAAGAGAGGATTAGTTACTTATTTTTTCCCACAATAGACCACAAATATCAAAACATCCTCGATGTAGAAACCACTTGTCACCAACTTTAGATTTCTTCTAATATTAGTGATTAGAACATTCTTTATTGAATAATAAAATAAATGCTTTGCAACAGAGGACACATGTATCCATTAAGGGAAATTTATTACATCTTAATGTAGGTATTAAATATATGTCTTAGACATTTGATCAGGTGATATTTGTGTTTTTCTAGTTCAACTTTTTTATGCATCTCATATACATCTATACCTATTATTATTTTTAACAATGTCATTAAGACACGACCATTTGAATACCAACGACTTAGTACCTTAGAGTGATTGGTGCACTTTTGAAGGTACGAGTATATCTTGAAATTAAAATGTTAATTTTACTATGTAAAATGTGTGTATTTGTCTACTTATTTTAGATCCATTCAAAATCTATGTTTGGTTGGTAAACTGTCATTTTTGCTAAGAATACCCTTTACAAAATGGGTTTCAATTAGCTATATGTTTAGTTTCAATTTGAGAGTTTCATTGTGAAAGTTGTTCATAATTGATGTTGCCAACCAATTTTTCTCCAACAATTAAAATCGGAACAACTCATTAACATGGAAAATAGATACGCGCATCCCTCTGCATGGATTCATGTGGAACAATTCTTGATTTTTATTTTTCCTCTGTATCGGTGATCGTAATAAATTGTTGGAGTTAAAGAGAAAGTTGGAATTCAAATAATTGATGTACAACATGACAGGTATGGGTCGTGATATGACATAATTTACTATCCATTAATAGCTAGTATAGGAAAAAATTTACAAGGTGTAATAAAAGCTGGCAAATCCAAGCTATCAATAAAATATTGACTGCAATTTATAGAGGGAAAATAAGATAAAATCTCATACACGCAAACATTATATATTACGCATGGATTAACTGAAATTAATTGGAAGTTTATTGGGCATTGATAACAGACCCTAGGTATCTCACACTAAGAATAAAATGGCATTTAATGTCAACTTAAAGGATGTATAAATGAAATTGAAAAGTGTTGAAGGTGGGTATTGATTGAACACATTTATGAAGGTTTGTAAATGTAGGGGGTAGTAGTAATAGAAAAAGGGGTTTCACAGTCAGTGGTTACCTACGATATCTCTTATGGTCCTACCATGTCCATTCTTCTTACATACTCTCAATGCTTTCAATTAAGACCCTAACCAATGCAAATACCATATGTTTGTACTCCAACAAATTCTCATTTTGTTTCCACCACTTGGGAGCTATGGAACATTATGAAGTAAGTGTATAAGCAACTTAATATGCAGAGAAACTTCCAAGGATTTTAATATTGGATTCCATCTTTAGGAGACATTGTCTGGTATTCAATGACATTCAGTACAAATTTCTCTCCTAGAGCTAATATATACCTCAAACTTTCACCAGCATTTTTCTATATAATACGAGAGCCTTTCATAATTCTCACATGAATTTGTAGCTTATATTGATTTATATTTTCTCTCCTGACATGTAGTCATTTTCCTATAAACCCTAGTCAATCCATTGAAACGCAAGATAATGTGTTTCTTGTGCAGTTTCAATTTGAGAGTTTAATTGTGCAAGTTGTTCATATTTTTTGTTGCCAACATAGTTTTTTACAACAATTAAAACTAGAACAACTCATTAACATGGAAAACAGATACAGGAATCCATCTTCATGGATTCATGGATTCATGGATTCATCCATATTAGTCTGGTGAAGGTTATAGCCTCACTTAACAACCTAAGGGTGTCACAAACCAAGCCCTAGTGGCGCACACAACTCACAACCCAATTTACAGAACTAAAAAAAAAGTGACAGTCCATCCTTAGAGGGAATACATAGTAATATCTCATCCTAGGTAGATTACAAGAGTATCTTATTGTGAACACTTGGAAATGGTAAAATCAAACACTTGAAATGCTTTTAGTTGTAGCTTACTGTGAACTATTTTCAAACCCTTCGCATAAGATACTTTTTTCATTGTACTATTCATTAAATGGGATCTATTCATGTGGCAGCATGTATAATTTTCTTATGCATATAAACGTTGCATAACATAAATAACACACAAACATTAAATTCAAATAACACTTATACATTTTATTTGAAATGAAGTGTTTTACATCCCTGTAAGTGATGGTGGAGTTGAATGTTAACACATTGAAGATATATGGATGTATAAATATCCATGACTAGAGTACCATCCCCACAAGTTGATGGCAGCAGTGAGGTGACTGTCAAAGGGAATCTCAATAGTGGTAAAAAGGAACACTTCTTGGCTAGAAATCCTATAGAAGCTTGATTTTTTCCAAAGTCTCCCAAAGGGTGATCTAACACACTAATTTACAGTAGTAGAATTGGGACCCAAGGTGGTATAATTTGACCTTCATTACAAAGAATAAACCAACAAACAACCTCTCAAACTGACCATGATTAGCACTGGAGAAGGTATGGAAGCAGTGGTAAAATGACAAAGAAAAAACCTAGCAGAGAGGTAGTGTCCTTCCACAAATATTTCACATTAAACAATGTTTAATTTTTGCTCCACTAATTACCCAACCCAGGAAAAACATGAGTTGGGGGAAAACTAATTCTAAAAGACCAAACTATCTCCTTTAAACAAGGCACTGGGATCAACACCAACTATGCAGAACTACAAAGTGTCCTCACAACAGTCATCTTGGAAAGGGAGAACAACATAAGCCAGCTAGCAATAATTTCAAATTCATAATTGGTTGTGGATTGGATTACACAAAGAACATGTCCAAATCTAGTTCTGACACACACCTTACAAAGGATTCTCACTCCCTCTCGAGACTTCATCAACATCACCTTTAGGCATATATACCGTGAACACAACTCATTTGCAGATTCTCTAGCAAAATAACTATGCATTTTACAACAAGGGAAGCTCGTCTTACAACAATGCGACCATGCAAACCACCTCTCCATCAAAGAATTTACCCTCAAGTAAGTTTACAGTTATGAAAACTTCTCAGCTGGTCTAATGATGGTTCATAGGAATCTTGTCAACAATTTTTTTGTCTATATTTTAGAATGTACATAGGTGAGAACACTCCCCATAACACTTCAAAATGCATGNATTTTTTCCTCGGAATATATATATATATATATATATATATATATATATAGAGAGAGAGAGAGAGAGAGAGAGAGAGAGAGAGAGAGAGAGGCTATAGAAATACAACATGTAGAGAATTTAAGCATATGTTAAGCAAAATCAAGGCCCAAAGCGAACAATGGCATCAGTATCTGTTGTGGCAATTTTACTCTAAAATGTTACAATTTAATATTTATAAGAATGTAATTTTCTTAAACAAAATAATAGTACCCAAACCAAAATGGAAGTATCGTGTTGTAGAGGTGAAAAAGAATACAAAAGAAAGTATATATCTATATTCCATCATCTGACCTCCAACGGTATGTACAAAATATATGTTGTAAACGTGACATAAATGCTGGTGGATCTTTCTCTGCAAGTTCCTCTAAATATTTGGAATAGGTTGTTCCTAGATATTTGGGTTCTGGAATAACACGACATTTTTGCACAAACTATTCCAAATATTTTGCAATCTTTTCTAATATTTCCAAGACTATATTCATGAACTCAATATCTACTCACAAATGGCATGTTCACAAATGACTTTTGAGTTGTTTTATCTACAGATTAATTCCATCCTTCATAGTAGTGTAGTTCATTCAACCAAACTAACTGATCCTTACTTTGTCATGTCAATGCATTCTTTATAAAAAAGTAGAAATGTGATCATCCCACAGTCGAGAATATTGGAAAGAAAGCCAACATCTAGTTTAACATTTTTAAAATTAGTAAAACAAAAATAAACTAAAACCTATCTGTCAACTACTACACTAAATTAAATTCAAATTTATCTTGTTCTATACATTAACAACTCAAAGAGGATGGAAAAGCTATGGAAACTCGGTATTTATGTGTTTATTTATGTAACCAATAGTCATGAAGTGACTGAGGTTCATGTTCACTTCCATGAGATCATCATTTTATATCATCAATAAGTTATTTAAATTTTAAACTGGTTAAAACTATTGCATTTTTTTTTTAAATTTCCTGTCATTTATGCTGAATTATTCTGTTGTTTCTTTAAAACAACCATCCATTGTATGTCTTATCAAATAATTTTTTAAAATTTTACAAACAAATATAGTTTTTCATCCTTATATACACATTGTGTCTTGGAATTATATGGCAGTTTTCCAGCCAATGCCCATATATAACTGATGCTTTTGAAGAATTTGAAGCACTTGTAGAGCAAATGCAAAAATGAACCCAATCCTTAACAATAGCCTACACAAACATATCATCCAAAGTTTGAAATTAAAGGATTGTTAAAAACAACTCTAGTTTGATGTAAAGGGTTATGTTTCTATGCACAAAGATATTGAGATAATTTATTATTTGGGATAAGATTACCTGATTTACCGCATAACCCAATGGACCTAGATCCACTATGTTGTTGGTGCAAAAATTCAAGTATTTGGGATATCCAAATGCCACACAATTCTCAAAATTGGGAAATGCTTCCAGATTTGGGAAATGTCCTGCAAAACAGTTCCAAAGCCTGTAAATTTGCAAAAAAATCCCATGTCCCTCAGTTCTTTCCAACAAATTTGGGAAACCTTTCCATGGATTGGACGATGTTTCTTGCAAGACAAGAAAATTATTAAGAAAAAGAGAGTGTATGATTCATGTACATTCTCTTTTGATTTGACCCACTGTATTTAGTTCCATTATCTTGTGATAGACTTCCATAACCTTCCCAACATAGTAGCACTTATAAACCTATTTGCGGATATCTTCAACAATCTCTAACCTAGCGTAGCGAGGTTTTCTTGCTGCCAGGAGACACAAACTGCTTCTAGCCGTTCACACTTACCCTAAGACCTTGAATTTTTTGGGAATATAATAAATGCACTTCATAACCTAGGATAAAATATTTAATCAATTTTGATTAATTTCCTACCCACTAGTCTACATAGTTGGCATCCACTTGCACCACATGGTCAACACTTTCCATATATACCCCAAGAGTGATTCAATCCTTATTTTGGGTTGATCTTGTCCACTTTATTGAATTCCAAAATTAGTAATTGTGCTTTCTTGCAGGTTTTTTCTTTTACTTCTTTATTCCAACTTTTTAGTGGATAAGGTAAAGCTAGTCAACCAGGAAACTACTATCTTTTGTTTCCAACCCATCCTCTGTAATAACCCAAAAATTTCATAAAAATTTAAAAATTTTAAAGTGACATAAAATGTCTTAGATCGTAGTTTAGTAGATGCTAGTGGTTAGCGGAAAATGAAACAGTTTAACAAAATTTAAGGATTAGTTTCAAATACAGAAAAACTAATACAACTTTAATTTTTATAAGTCATAGAAAGAGGACTTGCATTTAATTGCTGCTAGTTGTACTGATGATTTACTTTTGTCAAGTAGGTGAGAAACCATGTTTGAAATCGGGGCTTACTTAGCGTTCTGCTAATTCAAATGGACTATTGATTCTTACAGCTTCAGCAGGTAAGCGTATGATCAAGTAGGGTTTATTTAAAATTATGTCGAGAAAGTACTTCTCTAGCATGTTAATATGCTAGTATGTAGAATTATTATTAAGCTGCAAATCTCCAATGAGGTACAGTAAATTTCTTTCATTGTTTTGGATCTATGAAAGTATTTGTTTCTAAGACAAAGTAACCTTTTATCCTAGACATAATCCATGTTATTTATAAGAATGAGTTCTTCCATAGTTTCTTCTGTCGTAAGATGATTAATTTTTATAAATTATAGTACCTATTCAACTAAGATTCTTATAGTGAGCATAGATCTCATGATCATGGCATATAATTACTTCGATTGTTCCATGATCTTACTGCTATTGTCATGCTAAATACTCAAGTGTATTTCTCTTTATGTAAGAACATATTCTTATGTTTTTCAAAGGTAAAGTTTACAATGAAAGATTAGTTACTTAAGAGAAACTCTTTCCAAAGGTTAAACTTTAGTCTTCTTGAAGACTCCTTCCTTTATCAGCATCAAGTCTTTCTTTGGAGAAGTTTAGAGCTCTTCAGTTTATAAAATAAATCATAATATCATTATATTAACACTCAATTTATCCTTTACTAGTCATGTAACAATACCAAACTTATTTGATTTGTTGCAATTATGATTATTTTATTACACAGCTAGTAGGCAAGTTGTATTCTTAATCTCTAGATTATAACCATGATACAAGTGTTATTTCCAATATTACAAAACTATGTTGACTTAAGATTTAACAATATCAAGCTATACCCATCAACTTATTATATAACCTAAGGTAGTTGCATCTACCTATCAACTACTAGATGCAATCGAAACTAAAGGAAATATACATTATAAGATTTGCTCCTATAATATACTAATTCCAAGGCATAGTATCATATTATCGATGGTGAAGTTGACATGATGAGCAATCATATGAAACGTTATACTATGGTCGATAGCGAGATTTATATTATTGGCAATGATATGTTTTATATTCGAATGTGCAGCGTTGACAATAGAAATCGACCCACACTTGGTTAAATTTCTGGAAGGGCAAGTGGACCAGCCTCCTCCATGCATTGGTTGAATTATAATGAAATAAACCCTACTCCTTTGCATTTTTTCTCCAAGGGTTTGTCTTCCTACAAGCTGTGCTATAAGACTCCTTGCGGCCATGAGAGGCCTTCTCTTCCTTAAACTTTGGCACTAAATCCTACATTACTGTGCAAAGTGGTTTATGGTTTCGTGGTTAGTGTTTTCAGTTTCTTTTGTGAGTTAAGGAAAAAACAGTGTGAGTAGTCTAAACTTCTTCACTTGGATCGAAGCCTGTAAAAGGTTTTACCCTTATGCATGTCCTTTCTTTGCCTTAGCATCGTGGAGTTTGAGATTGCCTCTTGTTGCCTTTGTCGCAGAGTTGGCTTAAGGGTTTTCTTACTTCTCGGTTTAGTTCACTCGAACTGGTGACTGTTTTCTTCTCGGCTCCAATTTCTTCTTACTCACAGGTATACATTTTTACTCTGCTCGCATTCCTTTTTTTACAATGATTTATTAAGTTAGGGTTTCTTTATAAATTATGAACAGAGTTTAATTATTGCTTGGATTATGTTCTTGCAGGCTCCTATTGACAGCTCTAGACTTTGAATGGAATGTAAGCTCATGCTTCAGTGAACTTCGTGGGCTTCCAACTTATAAGCCCCGGTATCGTCGTGGGTTCTTCCTGCTTGCAATTTGGGTTGTTGGATGAAGGTTCATGTGGTTGGAAACATGTCTTCATATTCTCTACTGGTTAAGATGTTTAGTTTGTTGATTATTATCCATGTTTTATTTGAAAACCCTTGCGATGCTTCGCTGGGTAACATAGGCTCTTGAAGCTGTGATGTGTATGTGGTTTTTGGTTAAGCAATTTCAGCCTTGTAGCTTAATGATGTAATGTTGTTATTTAATATTATAAGAACCTCCTCTGAGTTCGGAGATGTTAAGTGACCTCTGTCTCGTTTTCTTCAGTTTTTCCTTTTTACATTTTAACTTCAAGAAAATGAAGACTGTGAACTGGGTTTTGCTTAACCTGTCAGTAGTGTATTTTATTTACTGTTAATTTAAAATACTTATGTATATTGGTTTATTTACCAGGCTGGGGTTTTAACCCATCATTTCTACAGGCTATAAGCCTACCTTTGATTAAGGATTTATATTGCAATGGTTAATAATTAATGGTTTATTTTTCTCAGGATTTACATATGTATCGTATTTATTAATTCTCTGTATTTATAATTATTTTTAAGCTTTGTTTAAAAGATATTGTTAATTTCTAGAACTCGGCTTTTAAGGGTTAAAAAGAAATACTATAAAACCCTACAGTTTATGAAATCCTTATTTATGCTTATAGTATTCTTGACTTTATTTTTGAAAAATAGAATAATGAAAGATTATATGACTTACAGTTATAAGTATGATGCTAACTCTGTATGAAATGAAAATATTCTAAACAGTTTCGCTTCTAGTTTTTAGTTAAGAAAAATACTTATGTTTTTAGTGCAGCATACTTGAAAACTAGAGTAATATTGACTCAGTAATTTTTGTAAAAATAAAAGGATTATAAAAGAATCCTTAGCTCCTAGATAAGACACACTCTGGTCTGTAAAGTTAATATTTATAAACTGTTTTATGATTTTCTTTTTACATGTTTTCTCAAATATTAGTTGTTTAATTTACTACTGTTAACTATAATATATTTATTTTCTATCAGTATACTAATACTGAAATAATAATAATAATTACTATTTTCTTTATACCTATGTTTCCATTTAGTTGGCTGAAGTAAAATAAGTGCCGACAATACATAGCGCTGTTATTCAATGAACTTCATAGACATTGAAGTAAAATTTATTTACTATTTACATTCAAATAAAAGAATCATTTCATTTACCTAAGACAATCCAACTGTGCTAGAGTACGACCTGAGTTCAAGTGTGGAAAAACACAGCTTCGAGATTTTAATTGTTATGTATCTAATATTACGAGTAATTATTTTAATATTAATGTAGTATTAATTAAAACATAGGATCACACCCTTTTAGTGAAACGGTGTATATTTTACCTATAAAAGTTTTTCTCATCATTGTAATTAAATCATCAATCAATATTCAATTTTACTGTGGTTAATTTCCGGAATTCATGTGGGTTTTAGAGTTTTAGTCTGCTTCAAGTGGTATCAGAGCGAGGTTACTATTCAAGATTCTAGGGCTTCCCTAAAAAATAGGACCTTGTCCTTAAAAAAATAAAAGTAACCCCCCCCCCCCCCCCAAAAAAAAAAAAAGTAAAACAAAAATAAGGGGTAAAAGTGAAACCACACATGGTTTCTTAATAAGTGGGCTTGGGTTTGAAAATAAAGTGCAAAATAATTACTTGTAAAGAGAAAGTGAGATATGAACTTAGGTGGGGAATGTAACACTCATCCCTCCCAACCACCCAATCTACTCACATTTTACAAAACTTAAGGGAAAATAAATATTTGATTATATAATAATTAATTATTATTCCTTAAACCTCACCATTCTTAATAAAACAAAATTCCTCCCTGCACAAGAAAAATGGCAGAAATGAATGAAATTAAAGAAAGAATGGTGAAATTAGAGCTTAACCAAGCCCAAGGTTCTAAAAATATTGAGGGTTTACACTCAAGACTCAACCAAATCGAAGGAGAACTACACAAAAGCAAAAATGAATTATCAGAGACTGTCAAAAAAGAAGTCAACAAAGCAATATCTCGGGAGATGGAAGGTGTAAAAAGAAACATCACAGTATTGTTCAAATCCGGGTTAAGCAAACTCGAGCATCATTTGGAAAACACAATTACTACATTAGTGTGCAATATGTCAAAGGAAGACCAACCATCCTCAAATTCAAGGCACCATAAGACATTTCCTCCCAAAAGAGGAAGTCCACAAGAAGAGTTTGATCACAATCTCTCTCCAAATCATGAGCAATCACTTTATCCTCCAAAAACGAATGGATATCAAATGAAACCCAAGTTAGAAATGTCAAAATTCAATGGAGACATAAAACGGAGCGTGGCGTGGATCAACAAGGCAGAAGAATTTTTTTCCATACACAATATCAGAGCTGACGAGGAAATGATAAAATATGCCTCTATGCAACTAGAAGAGCGGGCTTACAACTGGTACATGTGGTGGAAGGTTACAACACAGGAAACTAAGCGCAAGTGGAGAACATTCAAAAATGATTTCTTTAATAGGTTTGAAGACTTAAAATAAAAATACTTCTTCGCAAAACTTACTAGACTGCAGCAAAAAGGCGATGTCGATGAATACACCGACGAATGGGAAGCCCTGGTGACAGATGTGCTAGAACTCACAGACAGTCAACACCTCCAGACTTATGTGTACGAACTAAAACCCTATATAAGAGATGAACTAGAGCTACTAAATGTATCAACCTTGGACAAGGTGAGACACAAGGCAAAAATCATTGAAGAAAAATTAAAAAAAGCGTGGAACAAAAACCATGACAAAGATAGAAGTTCTATTCCAAATAAGAAAACCGACACCAAATATCAGCCACCACATCTGAGGAGTGACAACAAAACCACCTTAGAATCCCAACGGATGAAAGAAGGAAAGTGTAAGTATTGCGTAGAGAAGTGGGACCCAAGACACAAATGTTTAAAAAAAGAGACCACCAAGAACTTATATCAATGTGAAGCAGAAGAAGAAGACAAGTCAGATAGCGATGAATCCGACATAGAAGAAACTCATGACATTGAAAATCCCTTGTCAGATTCAGAAGATGAAGAAACTCCCAAAATATCAATTGCATCCATAACAGGAATACACCAACCACAAACATTAAAATTAAAAGGGCGTATAAAAAATAACAATGTTGTAGTCCTATTCGACACAGGAAGCACCCATAATTTCATCGACGTAAGTGTTGCAAAGAGGCTTAACCTTTTCATATATCTAGTACCCAACATGAAAGTAATGGTAGCAGATGGAAAGAAGATCGAAAAAGTAGGGAAATGCCACAAAGTTAAGCTGCAAATACAAGACTATAACCTTGAGTCAGAATTTTCTGCAGTGCCCTTAGGACGAGTTGATGCAGTATTAGGAATTCAGTGGTTGCAAACACTAGGTACCTACTCAGCAAACCACTAAGAACACTTTATAAAGTTTAAATGGCAAGGAGAAAGATACAAATTATATGGGTTCCAACCCCCTCACACGCAAATTGTGTCATCCTGCAAAATGGAGAAGCTAATTCGAAAAGGAGCACCAGCATATGTCGTACAATGCCAAGAGATGGAATTATTAACTTCAGAAGTAGTTAAACAAGATCATCCAAAGAACCAAGGATTAATCCAAAAATACAAAAAAGTATTCGAAGACCTCCCCATGGAGTTACCACCAAAAAGGAAGATTGAGCATGTCATCGAAATCAAGTCAAGATCCAACCCTGTCAATGTTAAACCCTATAGGTATCCACACCACCATAAGAAGGAGATTAAAAGATTAATCCATGATTTATTGAAATGTGGAGTGATTACAGAAATTCGAAGTCCTTATGCTGCACCAGTAGTACTGGTACGAAAGAAGGATTGATCATTTAGGCTATGCATCGATTATAGAGGACTAAACAAAATAACTATTAAAGACAAATTCCCCATTCCATTTATCGATGAAATGTTGGATGAAATGCATGGC
The DNA here is from genome assembly GCA_001517045.1 of Pseudotsuga menziesii. Lineage (NCBI taxonomy): Eukaryota > Viridiplantae > Streptophyta > Pinopsida > Pinales > Pinaceae > Pseudotsuga > Pseudotsuga menziesii. Next base: position 708,360 of record LPNX011058746.1, on the reverse strand, counting down.
ACAAGGTACTTTTCAAAATTAGACTTAAGGTCAGGATATTACCAAATCAGAGTAAGGCTAGAAGATGTGGCGAAGACAGCTTTCCGAACCCATGAGGGACATTATGAATTTAAGGTAATGCCTTTTGGGCTAACTAACGCCCCAGCGACATTTCAAGCAACCATGAATAACCTATTTCAGTCATTCCTAAGGAAGTCTGTATTAGTGTTTTTCGATGACATCCTGATATACAGTAAGACATGGAAGGATCATCTCACACACCTAGAACAGGTGCTCTCTATTTTAAAAGAAAATCAGTTCTACGCCAAGATGTCCAAATGCACGTTTGGTAAAGAAGAAGTGAGCTATCTTGGACACGTAATATCTAAAGAAGGAGTCAAGGTTGATCCAGAAAAAATCAAATCCATCATAGAATGGCCCAACCCTAATAACATATCCAAGTTAAGAGGATTCCTTGGGCTAATGGGATACTACAGAAGATTCATTAGGAATTATGCACACAGAACCGCACCCTTATCCAACCTTCTAAAAGAGAATGCATTCCATTGGAATGAAGAAGCGGAAAAATGTTTTGAATCCTTAAAAGGAATTATGTCCTCCACACCTGTATTAGCTACCCCAGACTTCTCAAAACCATTTGTGATAGAATGTGACGCTTCAGGTTATGGGTTGGGAGCAGTACTAATGCAAGATGAACACCCGATAGCTTTTGAGAGGAGGAAATTAAACAAGCGAGAACAATTGAAGTCTACATATGATAAAGAAATGCTGGCAATTATGTAGGCATTGGTAAAGTGGTGACAATACCTATTAGGGAGCAAATTCATGATCTGCACAGACCATAATAGTCTTCAATACCTACTTCAACAGAAAACGTTGTCCACAGAACAACAGAAGTGGATAGAAAAAATTGTGCTTTCGACATGGAAATAATACACAAAAAAGGGAAGGAAAATGTGGTCGCAGATGCACTCTCCAAAAAAGATGAGGATATTACCTCTTACTCCATCTCAGTTGCAATTCCAGAATGGCTGAATGAAATACGAAGTGAATATGCCAAGGACCCAGAAACAAGCACTATAATTAACAACTCCAAGCGTGACCCCAAGTTTGAATGGAAAAACGATATTCTTTGGTATAAGGGGAGGATTTATTTGAACTCAAACTCTAAATTCAAGGTTAAAGCAACAAAAGAATCCCATGATTCACCAGCCACCGGACATGTAGGATTCTTCAAATATTATTATAATGCAAGAAGGTCATTTTTATGGAAGGGAATGCAGAAATATATCCAGCAATATGTGGCAGAATCCGAC
>LPNX011058746.1:690995-706995 GCA_001517045.1 Pseudotsuga menziesii | reverse complement strand
GAAAATGTTTTAACCCCAGGGTTACTCCAACCCCTACACATTCCAAACCAGAAATGGGAAGAGATATCAATGGATTTCATCGATGGGTTACCTCCGTCAAAAGGAAAGGACAAGATCCTTGTAGTGGTTGATCAATTAATCAAATTTGCTCACTTCATGGCAATAAAAAAAAAAGACATGGCAAAACAAATTGCAGAAGTATTTGCAAAAATGTCTACAAATTGCATGGCTTCCCAAAAGTCATCGTCAGCGACAGAGATGCAAAATTTAATGGAAAATTTTGGAGGGAATTCTTTAAACAAATGGGTACATCACTCAATATGAGCTCAGCTTACCACCCCCAAATAGATGGTCAGACTGAAGTCGTAAATAAATTCTTAGAAGCATATCTACTTTGTTTCGTAACAGATAAAAAAAACCATTGGTCTCAATGGTTACACTTAGCAAAATGGTGGTACAATTCAACATACCACACCTCCGCAAAAATGACCCCTTTCCAAGCGTTATATGGGTATGAACCTCCAAATTGGAAGGAGTTAGTTATGAACTACAGTAATGTTCCAGAAGTAAGGAACCAACTAGAGAAATCCCAAAAAACAATTGAATTACTAAAGGATAACTTAATCATGGAACAGAATCACATGAGGCAATAAGCAGATCAACGCAAAACCGAAAGAGTATTTGAAGTAGGAGATTGGATATTCATAAGACTCCAACCCTATAAACAGGTATCCCTTAAAAGTGGAGGGAAACACAAGTTGGCCCCAAAGTTCTATGGACCGTACCAGACTATCCAGAAGATTAGTCAAATGGCATATAAATTACAGTTACCTAATAAAAGTCATATCCACAATGTCTTTCATGTATCATGTCTCAAAAAAATGTTGGGTAAACATCAAATAGTACAAACAATACTTCCTATGTTAGATGAAGAAGGAAGGGTCATTTGGGAACCTGAGGCAATCATTCCAATCCGAGAAAAAAAACTCCGTTCTAGAACACTCAAGGAATATCTCATTAAGTGGAAGAATTTTCCAGATGAAGACACATCATGGGAGACAGAACAGTTTCATCAACAATACCCGTCCTTACCCTTGCTTTGAGGACAAAGCATTCTAAAAGACGACGGCAATGTTATGTATCTAATATTATGAGCAATTATTTTAATATTAATGTAGTATTAATTAAAACATAGGATCACACCATTTCAGTGAAACGGTGTATATTTTACCTATAAAAGGTTTTCTCATCATTGTAATTAAATCATCAATCAATATTCAATTTTACTGTGGTTAATTTCCGGAATTCATGTGGGTTTTAGAGTTTTAGTCCGCTTCATTAATTCTATCTATTTCACTTTTACATGTCATTTCTATTTCTACTAGAATCTATAACTTCACTGAATCTAACATTACCTAGCTACTTTTCATTCATAAACCCTAAAATACTACCATGCTTGTAGTAAATAAACTATGAATTACTTAACTAAAAATAGTAAAATAAAATAGACCCTGTTAAAGACAAGACGACAATAGCTTAAGGAGGTTGTTCCTCCCAACCAAACTCTTGGAGAGTGCTCAAACAATGCTTCCTCAAGACCCCCGAGGTTGTTCCTGGTCTTCTTGGCTAAGAACTGGGTGGAGAATGCAACTGTAAGACCTCTATCACCTAACTGGTCCAATTACCTCAGTAATAAAAATCTGCTCTCAGCAATATGATCTTCAGTTTAAAAGCTGCAACTAGATCAATCTCAACAGTTATCCCCTCAAACACACTCCAGACTCCCCTCCATTGGATTTCTCTTGAGTAAAATTCATTCACCCTGAATGATCACTTCTCTAGAATGAGCAGCCTCAACTCTCTTCAATGGGAAATTTTATAGAGATGCCTAGGTCTTCTAGGTCAATTTTCATTAAATGAGCCACCTTCTTTGATTCCACTTTCTTGGAGAATCATGACCACAAATATAGGGAAGTTGCCACCTGCAACAGTTGGAAGTCGTTTGAGGATGCTACCACTTGTCAGTTTGCTCTCCACCCAATCTCCTCCACCAATTGACCAGTAAACACTCTTTTAACAGCTTCCCTAAGCTTTTGTCTCCTCATTTATTTATTTATAAATAAAATATTCTGAATTTCCATTAAATATTCTTGACCCCACTGGGTCATCAAGTACAACTTAGCATAAAATTTAACACAAAGTTCCTCAAATATTATAAAATTATTTTTGCAAATTGGGACATGTGACATCCTCCATGATTTTCTATCCATATTCCAGGATTAGCATATTTTTCTAGCATACATGAAAACTCACTCATGCTTTTTCTAATTTGTAAGGTCCTTGAATGATTTAGGAAGTGCTTTAGCCACCTATGGGGGTTTATCATATTTAGTAATTCTATCTTTCTGAGATTGATGAGTTGCCTCCAATACAACTCGATTTTACCTATGAGGGATGTACTATTTATGTACACTATTATTAATCATTATTCAATGGAAGTATACACTCCAATAGTCATCTCTTCATTCATGTGATTTAGTCTCTATCCTTCTCTCTATTTTTCTTGTGTATGATTGTGAGAATTATCTTAGTAGAAAGATCTACTTCCTGTGCTTCTTCTTAGCATATTTACTCATAGCAATAGAGCTGATATTTATACATGGTATCAGAGCACAAGGTTTTTCAAGTTCAACTGAGTTGAGGAGCTATCTATTCTCTCTATTAGAGTGCATCCAGTCTCTTATCCCTATATGTAGAAGAGCTTGTTGTTGAGCTTACAAGATTTTCTCCTAGTTTTATATGTCCAGGTTGTAGAGAGTTTCTTCTTGAGCGCATAAAAATATTAGCATGGATTATTCTTCAGCTATAATCCTAATTCCCTTCAACTATCACGAATGGAATCCAAATTTGGCATTCTATTGCGTAGTAAGGGACTATACAGAGTTACTCTATCTTTGGAGAATGAACCAAATTATGTGGTTGAGAAAGATAAGTGGAATAATAGGTTGGATGAAGCCTATGGATTTCTTTACCTCTCTATTTCTCCCTATCTCCTCTTTCATCTAGATGGTTTGACCACTCCAAACAAAGTGTGGACCAAAATTAAGTCTCTCTTTGGAGTTCAATATGAGTTAATAGCGCATCAGTTGGAGATTGAGTTATTCTCAATGAGTCCAAGAAGTTTTGATTCTATTGAGGGTTTATTCATCAAATTCAAGTCTCTTGATCTAATTTTCAAGCATTGTGGGATTGAGAAGAAAGATGATCAAATAATCCTTTCCATTATATCAAAATTGGGTTCCAAATACTCAGTTTTTGTGTCTACGTTTCATGCTACTAGGCTTGTTGTTTATGATTGGAAAATGGCTTCTTCGTGTACTTTATTTGATTCACTAAAAAAGGAGAAAGATAAATTGATCCAAATGGGTGCTCTTAGATATTCCAAGGGAAAGTATAATTCTCTCATAGTTCAAGGAAGCAAGAATACCAAATCCAAAGAGAAGCAAATTGTGAAAGAGAAGAATCCAAAGTAAGAAATTGAAGATGAAGGTTCGAAGCCTACTAATGAAGATTCAATGAATAAATTCAAGAATAAAGGGAGCACATCCAAGTGTTCTTACTGCAGTAAGGTATTTAATCCATAGAATAAATGTTTCAAGAATAATATGGACATCATGTCTCGGTTTATTGAGAAGCATAACATTGAAGTTTCGGATGAGCTAGAGAAGCCTATTGATTCCTCGTAACACTGTCATAGTGCATGGTTCCAAGGGGACATAAACTATGCCTTGAGTTCCAACGTAAAATCCTTACCTCATATCTCTGATATAGATTCATTTTCCGATATATCAAAATCATAAATCTAAGTTTCTTTCCTTGATAATCCACCTATTAGTCTTCAAGATTCTTCTCTCAATAATTATGATTCTTCACTAGATATTGACTTGTCTTTAAGCAACTCTTCCTCCCTCCATTAAAATCGTTATAATTATGATTTAGAAGCATGTGTGTAGGATTATATACATGTCATGATACAATTCATACCACCATCCATACCATATACCATACCTCTTAATACTCCTAATACTATACAATTCCCAAGTTAACTAGTTGATTCCCCATTGGTCTCTTATGCAGTGTTACTTATATTACATGGTTTGAAGTCTTGCTTATCTTTCACTGGTTGATTATCCATGACCTTAGTCATATTTGGACTGATATTACACATGTTTGGATCTTTTCTAAACCCTTATGGTTTGGATCTCAATTCCATTCATCATTCATATTTTTACACTCATCAATTGTCCCCAATTGCTCATAATTTTCCTAGTCTATCCCTATATCCTCATGGAGTCATTGAATACTTTGTCTTTTTTGTTCCATATGATAATTTTTCTGATATATCAGAGTCCTTTCAGCCTCATATCATATCTGGGAAGGTGCCACATCATATTGGAAGAATGATATGTGATCTACATCACAATTTTCTAGTTATACAAGGAACTGATTGTCTTATTTTTTGTACTCATTGGGAAGGAATATGCACAAATATATTTTCCATTTCATATTCTCTTTTCAAATCAGAGTTTTTTAGCAGCAAGAAGCATTCAAATAATGCTCCTACTTCATCAGATAATGAGATACCAGGATTCTCTCCACTTATTTCTTGTAGATTCTACACTCTAGCGCATGATCATGGATTTTACAAGCTTCTTCATCAAGTATTTCACCAGAAGTAGTTCATTCAGATCATTCAAGTGAAGATAAATACCTAATGAAGATATGTTATTCAAATTTTCTGCCTTGTCCTTTCTTCAGAGAGGATTTTCCCCATGTGGTTTTACCTCTTTCCTCACTTTTCTGGACATGAATAATTGTAAAGAGTGACCATAGCCTTATTGATGGGACCTATATACACCTATATTTCATACATAAACATCATAAATTCATACTTAAAGGGGGTTGTGGGAATATAATAAACCCACTTCATAACTTAGGATAAAATTTTTAATCAACTTTGATTAATTTCCTACCCATTATCCTAGATAGTTGGCATACACTTGCACCGCATGGTCAACACTTTCCATATATACCCCAAGAGGTATTTAATCCTAATCTTAGGTTGATCATGTCCACTTTATTGGATTCCATAATTAGTACATTAGAGGAAATTTCAACTCAAAAAGGCCCTTTTAACTCTAATTCAAATTCCATGTCATCATGTGTTAGCCAATGAAATTTCTTCAAATTTGAAATATTGTATAGGTCTTAAACAATTTTTTAATATAAATTTGGGGATAGGTATCATAAAAAAAACTACTTTTCTATTCGTATTTTCGACATATCTCCCTGTGTTTTTAATCAAATTTTGATCGGGAGAGCTCGTTGGATGCATAATTAAATTCTTCATCCAACGAGTAACCACTCAACATACTTTTGATGGACCCGCTACCCCAAAAACAAGAAATTCCTAAAAAAAAAGTGATGATGACATCATCATCACGTTTTTTCAGTTATTTCTTGTTTTTGGGGTAGCGGGTCAATGAAAATTATTTTTAGTGGGTACTCATTGCATACATAATTTAATTCCACATCCAACGAGCTCTCCCAATCGAAATTTGAGTAAAAACATAGGGAGATATGTCGAAAATACAAACAAAAAAGTAGTTTTTTCTTTTCTTCCTCCAAACTTAATAAATATTATTTTATTATTTTAAATATTATTTTCTTAATTTTCCTTAAGGCCCATTTTGAGTTGAAATATTATCTAATGACTGCACTTTCCTACATATTCTGTCTTTTACTACTTTATTCCATCTTTTCAGTAGATAAGGTAAAGCTAGTCAACTAGGAAACTGCTATCTTTTGTTGCCAACCCATCCTCCATGATTTTCTCTCCATATCCATGATTATCATCTTTTTTAGTCATACATGGCAACTCACTTATGCTTTTTCTAATTTGTGAGTCCCTTGACTGATTTGGGAAGTTCTTTAGCCACCTATAGGGGTTTATCATATTTAGTAAGTCTATCTTTCTGAGCTTGATGAGTTGTCTCCAATACAACTCGATTTTACCTATGAGGGATGTACTATTTATGTACACTTGTATTCATCATTAATTAATGGAAGAATATACTCCAATATTCATCTCTTCATTCATGTGACTTAGTCTCTATTCTTCTCTCTATTTTTCATGTGTATACTTGTGAAAATTATCTTAGCAGCAATATCTACTTCATGTACTTCTTCTTAGAAAATTTACTCATAGAATTAGAGCTACTATTTCTACAACTTTTCATGCAGTTTAGTAAAAGAAACAAACTACCAAGCACATATCTTGGCTCTCTATCAAGGTCTAGCAATTTTTAAAAAGTTGGGGGTCGAACAAATCACCATCATTGAAGATTCAACTTGTAATAATAATCTATATGTTTCAAAACTAAACTCCAAAGGATGCCAATCTGTGCAGGCTTGTTCAAAGAATGCAAATCCCATCTGTGCAGGCTTGTTCAAAGAATGCAAATCCCATCTGTGCAGGGTTGTTTAAAGAACACAAATTTTAGCTCAGAGTTTTGAGAAAATATGGCATTGTCATGTGTTAATAAATATCAACACCAAATCATATAGTCAAGCCAATATATATGCAACCATAACCAAAGGAAAATTAATGAAAAACGAGGGGGCATTGACAACTTTCCATCGCCCTTGAGTTATAAATCATAAGCCCGAGTAATTAGTGATGCATTGAAGAACTAAAGACAAGTAGTGAGACAAATGGCGGTGGAGGTGAAGCTTTAAAATCCCCCATGGATAGGGTACTTCGTTGCATCATCACTCAAAAGGTATCAGTTGATACTCTTTTAAGATGGGAAGGAAGGAATAATATGGTATTAATGTTGCAGGTTTTGGTTTGGAGTCTTCATGTTGTTGTGTTTGTGTATGGTAATAGATCAAACAACCAAAAGTTGGAAGCCCACTTTGTATTTTGAAAGCAATGGGGTTTAAAACCCTCCAAAATTATGGAACCTAGGTGACAGAAGTAGCATTTTCAAATCCTCTACTGCAATGGAGATTCCTCACATTATAATGGGTGTGTCCTACGTGAAACAACAACATTAAGTAGAGGGATTCATCGATGTGATTCTAACCCATAAATTTCCAGCATTGTATATGAGAAAATGGGACAAGTGGTAAAAAGAATGGGAAAGAAATCACGAAAAAGAGAGGCAAGAATGTCATAAACAGATAATAGGATTGGAAAAACAATTGGAAAATGTGAATAGACAAATGATGGAACAAATTTATGTAGGAAATAACAAAATCAAAATGGGGGAGATGGAGGAAAAAATGGATAAGACAGTAGAAAATAGGGAATATGGAAAAAGAAAAGAGAATCGCAGGAGAAGGGGTTCACTCAACAACACCTTCCTCTAATTCAAGTGGATCTTATAGATTGGAGCATGGGCCAACAATGGAAGAAGAGACAGTACAATAGTTCAAAAGTTCAATGTGAGCATACATGTGAAGATGGATACTACCTTCAAAAGTTCAATGCGAGCATACATGTGAAGATGGATACTACCTTCAAAAGTTCAATGTGAGCATACAGCAGGGGTAGAAAGTTTGAGATGTAGTGGAAGACATTAACAACAACAAACAGTTCAATATGGTATCAATGTGTCACGTTTATTCTTCTTTGTAAAGATGTAGAAACATCTATATCAAGGGGAATAACTGTAAATCTGATTCGCATGTTAAGGGAAGGTGTGAGAATATTTAAATGAAAATACAATTAATGTAAGGGTCACAATGACTAAATCACCCTATCTAGTGTTAATTTGTAATAAAGGTCATATCGATCTAACTTAATATTAGTCATTAAATGAACTAGGTAGTTTAACTACCTAGCACACAAATAAATTACATTGAAACAATATGTATGATGGTTTCCATATTAATAAAAAATAGTATTATTATCAATATCTCCCTTGTATATTTAACTGTGTGCATCCTCTATAATTCAATAATAGTCATTGTAACAATAAAAAAGTGATGGATGTCGAAAGAAGAAATAGTCATCCTGTTATTATTGCTGCTATTTATGTTCTTAATTTCCTAGAGAAAAACTGAAATTGTTATGAACATTGAGATGTGTAGCAAAAGGGTAGCTTTTAATAAGATAAATAATGGTCCACGTATATTCTTATGCAAGGTCATCCTTTGCATAAATATGGAGGGTTGTATAAATTCCAGGCATCATGATCAATCATGTGCACTCTGTCATGGTTTGGTGGTGTTGTCAAAGACCAGAAATACACAACTTTTCAACTATCCATTGAAATTACAATTGTTTGATTCGTTGGAAAGTAAAGATTAAATTATTTACTTTGAGTGGCAATTGTACATCCTTTGGATCAATATCAAGTATCATGTATTTAAAGTTAGTGTTTGTGACCATTCATTGTTGTACAAGGTCTATATGGATGTCATGTGTGTGTGTGTGTGAAAAAAGATAAGATGTTGAGTTGCAGCAATCATATTTGTACTGGGTCAAGATATTGAAACTAGCTAGGGAAAGACATAAATAAAATCAAAATCTTAGGCAAGTATTGTTGGGGAAACTCAACAAGAAGACACTTTTAATTATAATTTATTACCAGGATATATTCGTTTTGTACATGAGACATTGAAATCATTGTCAAATGGGAGAATCATATAAATATTGTATCCAACAATCCCATTGACCTACTTTAGTGGTCATTTGTTGTACATTAATAATATTATCTTTATCTAATCTTATGTTATCTTATCTAGTTCCCATATACCCTTCATTTGGTAAGGATACCTATAGAACTTAAGGGAAATGAATTCAATACTTTCATAGACATAATAAACCAGTATGTTAATGATATGAAAAAGGGATGGAAAATCCCAAAACTAATTTATTGAAATTAGATATAGTAGGAAAACATTCAAGATTTTGAGGAGATTGGTCAAGTTTAAGTTGCAGGAAAAATTTATGTGTTGGCTGAACAAGAAGAGAGCTTCTATACCATCCTAAGGATTTTGCATCCAGACATTTCTTTCAATAGGGTATATTTTTTACTTCAAAACAATTTCCTATCAATGTATACAGAACATAACTATATTCAATAGAGGAATTTACTCTTCAAATGAATGTACTAGATTTGAAATAAATAGGGTGCTTGCAAACAATATTGATTTCTGTAATCTAGTATACTGAATAAAAAGGCACATGCTTCTGATATCGCCAATAAGTAAACGTCAAAACACAGAACATATCATGCAATCTCCAAAACAAGTTATTTCTCTATTGCAGTACATGAAGATGAATAATTTACCGAGGAATAACATATCAAACTTGTAGCAGATAAATGGCCTAGAGGAAAAATTGATCATAGAATTACTTTTCCATTCCAAGACCAGAGCAATAAATTATATTTCCATGGTCATGTAATGGCATCAACTATTAGGATTGTTCAGTACATATGGGTTGATATCATACATACCTTCTCAAGATCGATGAAATGTTGTGCCATAAGAGGACACTCTATATCAAGTCCCCGACCTTGTGCCTCTGATGGAAAGGCCCACCATAAATGAAACTAAGACCAGAGAGTTGGTGTTAAGTCTACTGCTGGAGGAAATAGTGGTCCAAGATGTTGACCAACACTATCGAAAAGGTTATAATGATCAGGATTGCTTCTTCGAGAGGTCTGTAGCTGTGTCAATTAAACCCACATACAACCACATGTATCCATAATCGTATCTTGTTTCCTTTCCTTTTCACTAAGAATATTGAGATATCCAGGGTTAGAATCAGGGCCATATCAAGCACTATCATACAAAATATAAAGGAAAACTCAACATCAAGGAAGTATTTTACACAATATATTTCATATTGTGTGTGCACTGTTTCTCTTGCATCAGTCATGGCATTCATTTTCAGGTCATGATTATAGAATTTCATTGTTGTTCAATATTAGCACCTTCTAGTAACGTACTCACACAATAAAAAATAGTAACATAGGAACCTGAATTATAACTTTTCAAACAACTATCCTTTTATGCTATTGTGGATTTCACAAAAAAAAAATAGATATAACAACAGAATCTAGATTTCAATTCTTGTTCCTCTGTAACCATATCATGTCTTACATAGAAGATATAGTTGATGTCTTGCATCAAAGATAAAGCTCAAAATAGGTGAAATGATAAGGGGACTCGTATAGTAATTTTCGAGATAGACAAATTTTATCATAGAGATGTATTTATTATGATGGAAGATGAAATTGTTGTATTTATGGAGAAGTATATAATAATTGAGAAGTAAATGTCATGACTATAAGGTGTTGTATCTTGATGCATACTTTTATGTATATATACATATAATGTTATTCCAATTGAAAAATATATCTGAAATGATGTAATTAAGAATAAAAACTCTAATACCTTGATGGAGGTAGTGCCAGTATAATCCTTTGATCACCAATTTTATAGCTAGAACTGAGGGTCGACCTAATGTAGTTTCAGTATCAGCATTTATCGTTAATATCAGCATTTATCGTTAATCATTTATGTTATTTATATATCTCATACACTACAGAAATAGCATGTGTAACTGAATAACTCCCAATAGTAACTGAATCAAGTTTTATGCCTTCAAGTAACATTCAAGGAAAGAGCATTGTGGCTTCATTGGAATTCCTATTAAGCATATAACCAACAATCATAGCATTCCATGAGACCACACTTCTTTCATATATCCTCTCAAACAATTTGGAACCTATCTCTGATGTCCTTCGTTTTCCATACATGTAAATGAGGGTGTTTCCAACAACAACATTAGACTCTAATCCATTTCTAATTACATAACTGTGGATCTACTTACCTTGTTGCAGAGCTGATAAAAAGGAACACGTGGGGATAACACTTACTATAGTAATGACACTAGGTTTCATACCTTGCCATTTCATTTCACAAAAAATATTCAAGGATTTTCCATCATGCCCCTCCTAGGCATACCCTGTAATCAATACATTCCGAAAAATCATGTCTCCATCACACATGTTGTCAAACATGTTCTGTGCAGTCTCCAACCTTATTCATTTTGCATACATATCTATGAGGGCATTGTTGGAAACAACTGACTCCAATTTCCTTCTGATCACGAAAGCATGAATCTCCTTACCCTATTGCAAGGCTTCCAATTGCATGCAAGCCGGGAGATCAACCACTATTGTAATGACATCTTTCTCTACTCCAGCTAGCATCCTTTTTGAAAATTTGAGATGTATATAGTGGCCAATGGCAGTTAAACAAACCATTTGCACTATCACTACAACCAGATGTTTATGAATGAGGCTTCAAGTGATGATGATTTTAGTCCCAATGAGGACATATTCAGCATGCATTTTGGCAAGTTATCGACTATTGTAAAGTTTGATACAAGCATAGCATCAACAAGAAGCAAGTTTTCCACTCATTTTTTTGCATGCAATAATTGTTAACTAGCACAGAAGTCACTATTTCAGATCTCACCTAGAAAAAAATTGGTTCAATAAAAAACAACTTTTAAACCATATATGATTAGGATCTATGTATTGATGCACCATCTGTACTAGCTACAGAAAGAGAGAGTTTAAAATAGCTTGAGCAAAAGGGTAAAGTTGTTCATGGGGTGCAGAATGTTTGTGATGGTTTTGATCCTATTGTACCTTTGATTGGATATGAAACAAGTGTGTTAAGGAATATTGCTTCAAGTATTGAGGAACTTCATACAACAAAAAAATTATTCTAATATCCGCGAGTCCATAAACTCAAAAAATGACAAGGTTTTGATTTCCATAATAGTATGCCAAGTACCTAACATCCCTCTATAGATAAACGATGTAGTAATGCCTATTTATGTAAATTTAATTTTGAATCATAGTTGGCGACTTTTTAAAATCCTTTTTCCTTTTTTTAAGGTGTTCAATGTTGTTAGTATTATTAATCCTCCCTTGTCCAAATTTGGTCATATGTCTAAATTGGGAGTCATGTCTAAATCGGGAGTCCATCCAATCTATTTATAGTTATTAACACCATTGGGTCCACTTGACCTAATTGGGGCACATGTTTTAGTTACTAAAGTGTGGGGAACACTAATTGAGGCTCACTGCCACTGATTGCACTTGATTGCATCAGTTTAGGAGCCTCCTAAACCAATCCCTACAATTTAGGAAGCCACTAGGAGTGCCAAAACCAACCAAGGTCAGTTCACTTCAGTTAATGACTAGTCAAGCTAAGTTAGGAGTCAGTTACATTCAGTTCTAGTCCTCTAAATTCAGTTAGCGCTAGGTTTACTTGACTGAACACATGTGGGGTGCATTTCTCACCTGCCACATTAAGTTAACCTTAGTCAACATTGATTGTAACACTTGAGTTGTGTTTTAGAGCTCCGGTGAACTCCGATTATGGTTTAGACAAGGTCAGTTAACTACTGAGTCCTCCAATAATGATTTAGACAAGGTCTTGGTTACCTACAGTCAAGTAGAGTCTAATCAATTCAAACTTCCTCATGTGGATTAGAATTGCTTGTGGCTATTAAATCCATTTTACTTCATTGTAATGATCATCGGATTACGTTTTTATTAATGAAAGCATTCACAGCTGCAAGCCTTTTTTGCACTGTTTCATTCTTCAATTGCTGAGTAAATTGTGAGATCCACTTTGTGAGTTGTGTATTTGTCTACAGATCTATGTGCTCAAATTTACATGGTATCAGAGCCTCGGTGGACAAGACTCCTCTCCTCCTCAGATCTCCAACCGGATCATTTTTTTTGGCAAATTGCTCCTTCCAGTACTGCACCAGAAGCAGATAATTTACCACTTAATATCCCAAGTTAGGAAATTGTTGATCAAGCTTGCTTGATCAACTATGCTGGGTGTGAATTAAATTCCAAAAGTGCAGACTATCGACCTTACTTTGTATGTTTGATTGTGTGACAGGTTATTAGCTTTTCTTACAGCATTCGCTACAAGCAACCTCTTCTTCTCACTACATTCGCTACAGCAGCTCAGTCTTTCTTATTACATTCATTAGAGGAAATTTCAACTCAAAATGGGCCTCCTAAAATGAATTAATAAAATAATAGTTAAAATAATAAAATAATATTTATTAATTTTGGAGGAAGAAAAGAAAAAAACTACTTTTTTGTTTGTATTTTTGACATATCGCCCCGTGTTTTTACTCAAATTTCGATCGAGAAATCCCATTGGATGCGGAATTAAATTCTGCATCCAATGAGTACCCACTCGGCATACTTTTGACGGACCCCACTACCCCAAAAACAAGAAATACCTGAAAAAATGGAGTGATGACATCATCATTCCATTTTTTCAGGTATTTCTTGTTTTTGGGGTAGCGGGGTCCATAAAAAGTATGCCGAGTGGGTACTCGCTGGATGCGGAATTTAATTCCACATCTAACAAGCTCTCTTGATCGAAATTTGAGTAAAAACACGGGGAGATATGTCAAAAATACAAACAAAAAAAGTAGTTTTTTTTATGATACCTATCCCCAAATTTATATTAAAAAAGTGTTTAAGACCTATATGGTATTTCAAATTTAAAGCAATTTCATTGGCTAATACATGATGACATGGAATTTGAATAAAAGTTAAAAGGCCCATTTTGAGCTGAAATTTCCTCTAATGCAAAATGGCTCATCAAGTGGAGCTTCTCACTCCCTTCAACTATCACTAGTGGAAGGATGACATGAGAGTATTGCTCTGCACCAAGCATCTCTTGAGACTCATAGAAGAAACAAAGGAAGAGCCAAAATCAGATAAAGACAAAGCTAAGTACATGAACAGGATTGATGAAGCCATTGGACTCATGCTCTCCTCAGTCTCTAGAGATATTCGATTTCACATCCAAGACTTGGACACTCCAAAGGAGGTTTGGGACAAGCTTTCTTCCTTATTTGATAAGCATGATGAGATGAGGATCCATCAGCTAGAAAATGATCTGATTACTCTCAATCCATCCAATTTCGAATCTCTAAATGAATGCTTCTCAAAGTTCAAGAATCTGATATATCAGTTGAAGCAATGCAAAGTGAAGAAGGATGAAGATTAGCTCATCCTTGCCATTCTCACAAAGCTCAATGCAGACTACTCAGTCTTTGTATCCACCTTCCAAACAGTAAGGCTCACTACTCCAAATTGGAAGATGCCCACTCTTAATGCCCTGAGAATGATAAATTCATCCAAATGGGGATCATTCGATCTCCCAAAGATCTAGCTCTAGTTCCAAGAGGAGATAAGGTAGCGAATGACAAAGGAAAGCAAAGAGATGAGTCCCTTGTGAAGAAAGAGCAGTCAAAAGAACCTTCAGGTTTGAAGAGAAGCAAGAAGAATGGCAGAGGCAAGGTCCTCTGCTCTAACTGTGGAAGGGGCTTCCATTCAGAAAGCTCCTGTATGAGAAGACAACTTGATGAAATGGCCCTTCTCTTGAAAAAGCACAACATTTATGTACCTGCTAGCACAAGGAAGGAAGACTCTGAAGAAGAAGAAGAAGAAGAATACCAAAGGAAAGGACATGCACTGAAGGCTTGCTGCACATCAGCACCTGTCTTCCTCATTGATTCTGGAGCTTCCAACCATATGGCTACATCCATAGAATCATTCTCTTCTTATCAGTCCTTTGATGGTCCTAGTATTCAGATGGGCAATAATAGTGAATTCAAAACAAAAGGGAAGGGCTCTATCCAACTTGAACATGGAAGGTTCAAAGATGTGCTATTTGTTCCCTCCCTAGCTTCAAACCTATTATCTGTCTATTAGATGACCCATACTGGATCTCCAAAGTGAGTGATATTTGGTCCTAACTCAGTGGATATCATAGATATCTCTACTGGGAGCATCATAGCAAAGGGTACTGCAAATCATGCTTCAAAAGCATATGAGTTCTCACATTTCATGGCTCCTTCAGAACCAATGCACTCTCAGCAGCCACCTGCAAGGGAAGGTAAAATCATTGCATCTACTTCTTTTACAGCTTCTACTAGTATTGTAGATCCATCTATATCAGTTTATGACATTGAGATTCAAGGTGACTCAGATCTAGATTCAATCCCTACTTCCAAACTGGAAGCTAGGAAGATGATTGGAAACTCACCTGACACTTAGAAAGGAAAGACTCTTGCGCTATGTCATGCTATTTTACCTCCTTCAGGGAGATGCAATAGACTTCCTGTAAGATGCAATATGGCAAAGGCTTAGTCTTACTACATTCAGAAGAATGGATATGATCATACACCTCTTCATTCAGCAAGATACAAAGGTTACATTCCTCCTTTCTCCCATCATCATTTTTGGAGAAGAAGGAGAAGTCTACATGCCAGGCCCCAGAATACCTGTGCACAACACAACATGCATGCTGCTTCACTACCTCACAGAGATGAAGATTGCAGCAACATATTTTCAAGTTTTTCAAACTTGAGACCTGATTCTACCTGCTTAGCTAGAGGGAGGGATTTTTTCCCATGTGGTTTTTGCCCCAGCTCCTTGTATTAAGCAGTTACTTTATTTTACTTGATGTAATGGGTGACCTATGGTCTTAGTTACCAAGGCCCACAGTTTGTCCAAGTTAGCATTCAGGGGGGGTGTTAGGATTATTAGTCCTCCATTGTCCAAATTTGGTCATATGTCTAAATTGGGAGTCATGTCTAAATTGGGAGTCCATCCAGTCTATTTATAGTCATTAACACCATTGGGTCCACTTGACCTAATTGGGGCACATGTTTCAATTACTAAAGTGTGGGGAACACTAATTGAGGCTCACTACCACTGATTACACTTGATTGCATCAGT
Source organism: Pseudotsuga menziesii (assembly GCA_001517045.1). NCBI lineage: Eukaryota > Viridiplantae > Streptophyta > Pinopsida > Pinales > Pinaceae > Pseudotsuga > Pseudotsuga menziesii. Next base: position 691,117 of record LPNX011058746.1, on the reverse strand, counting down.
TTAGGAGCCTCCTAGACCAATCCCTACAATTTAGGAAGCCACTGGGAGTGCCAAAACCAACCAAGGTCAGTTCACTTCTATTAATGACTAGTCAAGCTAAGTTAGGAGTCATTTACATTCAA
>LPNX011058746.1:666576-690916 GCA_001517045.1 Pseudotsuga menziesii | reverse complement strand
AGGTTTACTTGACTGAACACATGTGGGGCGCATTTCTCACCTACCACAGTCAGTTAACCTTAGTCAACATTGAATGTAACACTTGAGTTGTGTTTTAGAGCTCTGATGAACTTCGGTTATGGTTTAGACAATGTCAGTTAACTACTGAGTCCTCCGATAGTGATTTAGACAAGGTCTTGGTTACCTACAGTCAAGTAGAGTCTAATCAATTCGAACTTCCTCATGTGGATTCAAATTTCTTGTGGCTATTAAATCCATTTTACTTCATTGTAATGATCATCGGATTACTTTTTGATTAATGAAAGCATTCACAACTGCAAGCCTTTTTTGCACTGTTTCATTCTTCAATTGCTGAGTAAATTGTGAGATCCACTTTGTGAGTTGTGTATTTGTCTACAGATCTATGTGCTCAAATTTACAAATGTCAACTGAGATTAACTAATTTACTATATACCAAAAATATAATCTCATTCCTACAATGAAATCTGCAAGTTTACTAGATGTTTCTAGGGATTTCTAGTTTCCCAAATATATTTAAAACAATAAACTAGTAGTAAGGAGGTAAGATTAAGGTAGCATAATTTTTCCCTATGGTGTTATATACATATATTTAGCACAAACAACATGACTTAATGTTCTTATAGACACAATTACCAATATTCTGAATATAAATTACACCAAAAAAATAGATTATTTAAAAAGAAGCTTCCATATTGTCAATGCCAATGGGGCCACGGCTTACTGGTGAAGATGGTGGCATCTTAGGCCATCTGTAAAGGTTCAATTCCCTCGGATAGACAAATAAGCAATTTGGATCCACTGCAAGTCCTAGGTGGTTTTTCTAGAATAGTGCCCCCACTAGCACAATACCTTATATAAACATAAGTGCTTGGGTTCAATAATTTTCCCCTTAAGAAACATTCATTCATGCAAGCATGCCATTTACGGTTCCCTACCTATTCAGCCCATTTGTAATGCTTTTGAGTTTAAAGGAAGCAATTTCAAAGAAAAAAAATCACAACATAAAGTAAAAACACTAAAAACTAATAAGAATCTATGAAATAAAATGTAGATTTGGTTAGCTTCAAGAAAAAAATTACCAAACCAGTCAGTTGGAAAATTTTGGGTTGACCTCTGTCCTGACATGTATATTGAATCTAGGCCAACTTGTTAGACAAGATGTAGGTTAAGTTCTGACATCATACCAAGCCATGAGCCAACCTATAGGTTAAATTTAGGGTAACTTATTAGCCAACCTGTATGACAAATTCCAACAATCTTGTCAGCTGACTTGTAATATGAATCATACCAAACTTTGAGAAAACCTTTTAGGATTTTAGGGATGGATTTCGAGACATAGGAAACTATTTGTGCTAAATTCTAGAGGAATGGGATACCTTTGAGTAGGACATTCTTTTTGTCATCCCTCTTCACTGGAAAGAGACATTTTGGGAGACAAGTGGATGACCAGATAGAGGAATATGAAACACCATAAGGTTGGTTTGTATCTACTATCTATGGAAAAATTGATGTATTTCTACTATCAACAGGGTTCGGGGATGCTTCCCCTTTTCATATGTGAGAGACTATAGCATTTAGATAATGATTGGTTGGTTAAATATCACCCAAAAGTAGCATTTTCCATAAGCATATAGATTCTCTTGATATCGTGGTTAAGCGATATGTTGGCACTCCCAAGTCCTTTCCTATTCAAGAAGGGATAGCCTAGATAATTGCATTCTGGCTCATTGATTTATCTGGCTTGAAGTGGTATTTTTTGGACACTAATATTATATAAGATGCATTTTTTAAAATAAAATAAAGAAAGAAACATAGGAAATAAAAAAACACGACTTCTTAACCTCCACTTATAAATTATGGTTTAGGCCCACAAGGTGGAGATGGAAATGAGCCATATGATGTAACCTATACACTATTAAGGTCATGCATTGTGCACTTTGAGTAGGAATATACCTGTAGCTAACTTTCCCACCTGCTCGGCTTATTCTAGTGCAAATAGGGACACTCTCGCTGTTGATCTAGTCAGGAAGTGCATGAGAATCAAGAACATAAACACAAATAGCCTGCTCCCTTTCCTAATGTCAATTTGTTACCTTCTTCTACCAGATATGATGTTTTGTGTTGGTCAAATAGCCATATCATCATTATTTTGTTGCTTTTCTTATGTCATTATAAAGCCGAACATCACTATTTTTTTTATCTTTTACGAAAAAGGTTTTGTACCTTGGATGCTTAGTTGCTAGAATTATCAACAATGTTTGCTTGGGAATAAAATGCTCTGTACATATGTGTTTTATTAATATATATAAGGAAGCATTTTCTTTGGACAAAGAAAAGTGAATTCTTTGCGCTTCAAATAGTATTTTCTAATTGTGCAAGATCCATCAAATTTTTGAGAGAAGTCATTGTCAAGACAACTAATTTAGTGTGGTTGATAAGTCAACTAATGCAATTGTTTTGTGACAGACAACTCTATGAGTAGAAGTACTCATGTGATGCTCTCATATTAACATATATTATATATCTTGAAATCTCAATTGGAGTTCCTTTTATGACTAGTAAAAAATATTATATTAACAAAAGTAACAATACAAAATAGAAACGGTTTGTCCCCATCTTAATGGAAAAACAAGAAACGAGACTATAAGAATTATGGTAGTAATTTATCATTTTCCAAACCATGTATTAAATTAAGTGCAGAAACAATAACAGAAAAAGAAACCAACTGACAAAACCAGGACTTATCACCCATTTTACAAATCTTCTTGGTCTTCATTACTTGTGTTAAGATAGTTGTTTGAGCTTATGAATGGTGGAATTCCCAAATGTTGACGCTACTCAAAGAACTACTGCAATTTCCTTGACGATACCTTCTATTAGGCTCATCAATTCTTCTTCCCATACCGGTATTGTCCATTATTTTTCTCTTTGACAACCATCTTATTCTTATCTTGAGCTTGGGTTCCCCAGAGAATATGGCCAAGCTTGCAATGGTGTTATTTTCTTAATTTAATATCCACAACTTGCCTAGCTTCCTCATGCTTATGATTGTTAGACCAATTGTTTCCATACCTCCTCCATGATCTTCCTAATCATTTTCTCCAACTTCAACTTAAAGGCCAATCTGACTTCCAATAGAAGAAATATCTTCTCCAAACCGATCAGTGACTCATTAATTTCTTGCATGCAGAGAGTAGTTGTCAACTAAATGTTTTGTCTCCCTTGGGAATGCTTAGGATCATTCCATGTGGATGACTTTCATTGCTCTTGGATAGCCAACTTGTCAATCTTGACCATCTCCTTAGACCACGGAGTCCCATCCAACCCCATCTCCGTTGGTTCTGCTATAGTCAGACAAGAACCTCTTTCCTTAGACAAATCCTCAAGAGAACATTTGTAAAATTTTCCCTTTTCCTTCCTATCCTCCCGATTTCCCATGACTTCCAAAATTTGAATCAATGTTGTAAGCAATTATATTGGAAGGCTCAACTCTACTTTAGGCACGAAAACCACTAACAATTTACAAAAGATAGATAGACTTATCCCATGTGTCCATATCAATACGAGGTTTGTTGGATTAATTCACTTCGGTGGCATGCAATTTTACATGATGGGCCATTAATGGTTGCCACCACCTTCCTGAATTAAAGAGATTTGCAAATATTTCCCTGAACTTTTAAATCCAATTTCTCAAGGTATTGCAAGCCTCAACTTGACACCTTAATCTTCCCAATTAAGAATATAAGATGCCTAAGAGGTTTGTATCCCAAGGCCAAATTTATCTTGAAGCTCTAAAAATTCTCATTCTCTACTAATTTCATTAATTTTGTTTCCCAATACCTACATTTTTGTACCTCTAATTTTGAAAGTACTAGGTCATGATGTTAGAAAGTCAATCAGTTAATTTGTTGGTTTCCCTCCTAACATGACATAACTCAATCTCTAGCCTTTTTCCAAGACCTCCTTAATCCATCTACAGTTGGATCAAATATTCCAGCATGGTGAAGTAAGTCCTTTCATGAGATTGATTATAATACGGGAATCGACCACTATCAACACTTCTCTAGATATCCAAGCCTAGTCCTAGACATATTATCAAGTTATGCATCATGCATTGTCCAAACTACCCTTCTATTTATATATTTTCACTCAACTTAGGGGTATCATTCTTTTGATGAGAATTTCCTTGTATGTTGAAGATGACAAGTGTTAGGAATAATCCCCTTATGGTTTGATTACTTGTTCTATGCATTATTATAATTACAGGAACTTCATTTAGGGCTAGTTCTCTTGTTTTATGCATTGGTTACAATGTTGCTTTCAATTTACTCAATTTGTTGTATCTCAAACAAGAGATACATTTGATATGTAAAATAATGTATCATATCTCATAGAGATTATAGATCACAATCCAGTAGGCTTAAATAAATTACAAACTTGCTATCAAACAACACCAACAACATCAGTGAGTCTAGGATTAATATTTTATGACATTGATTGTTGAAACCTAAAATGATGGCATCCATTGAATTGTCAATATTAAGATGAATTCCTCCCTCGATTGAGGTTTATTCTATGTGGGTGAAAGTTTCACTACATATAATATTAGAGCTGACATCAAGCCTATTGTAAAGCCAACCATGCATTTTTGAAAGACATTTGTTATAAAAATCTTTGAGGTTATCTTTATATTTCTCTTATTTATATCTAGTTAAAATTATACAGAGTTTCCCCAAAGTCCCCTTTGCTTTCAAGACCCTGGATTCTGAAGTTGCTTATGCATTTCTAGATCCAAAAAGTTGGCATACCCAAGAAAAACTCCCTAAATTAATCAGTCATGATTCTCAATACATTTGGGACATTAGGCACATAATTCCATCTTTGATATCATAACTTTATTTATGTCTTAGTGATTGAAATGCAATTAAGGGACAGATAATATCCAAATAAATTTGAATACATCTTCCTGCTAGTCACTTTAAAGCAACTTTAGTATTTGTACTCTCGAAATTCCAAGAAAGATGGAGCAAATACAAAGCAACATTTGCTCAATATGTGTGAGAAGAATCCTTGTGCTTTCATCCAAATCAAACAAATTCCAGCAATTCCATATCTCACTTGGATCATAATGGAGTCTGAATTTCTAAAAACGAATATTCAAGGTATTGTTATTCTATGACACAATGGACAACTTCTGAATTAACCAGACATATTTTAGTTCCAGCTCAAACTACCAATTGTTTGAGCTTTTCACTAGAACAAATTTTCCAGATAAGTTCTGAGAGCAAAATGAGATTGTTGCATTCCAAACAAAAAAGAAAACTGCAAAAAGTAATCAGAAAAAAAGGGACCAAATGCCACTTCAAACTTGAAAAACATAGAATTGACCGCAATAATATTTGTGATGTGGCAACACAACCCTCCTAGATATCCAATTTGACCCTCAAAGCATAATGACCATAAGCTGGCAAGACATTTTCCTGTATTTCCTTGGTTACAACTTCTTAATTATGGCCATTATTGATCTAGGTCTCCCTTCATGACCTTAAATTTTGGACATCGTGGTATTAATTGTCTTATGCTCGTAGGACAATTTTGCATGTCACAGATAGATTTGAGGGTCTAGTTTAGAGGGCTTGTTAATGCACCCCTAATTTTGTATAGCGGTGATGGACTACCTATTGCATATGTTTTTTTCCCGAATATGTTGTGTACATTTTATCTCATCAATAGGAATTTAGAAGCGTATTTCAATACATATTGGGCATTTTTCACAATGCTACTACAATTATGTATTTGATGGGCTTTTTTCTCAAAACAAAACTATTAAAATTTTCCAGAATCCAATATTTTCGAAACATGTGGACAAACACAACTTCAGATGTGGTGGCTTCCACTACAAAATTGGGAGTTGGGATAATCCTTGAAGTTATTATAATTGATTTTAACACTACTTGATAACCACACTAAAAAGGCAAAGAAACATAGTCAGGAGACAAAACCAAGAGTTGGGACTTTTCTAGGGCTTTCACATATACCTTACATCAAATTTTTTTCTAACAAATAATGAAATGACAAGGCGAATTGTATTCATTTCTTTCATTTCCCAAGAAAGCAAGTCATCGTCACTTCACAGTCAAGACCGATAGAATTTAAGGACAAATTCACAATTAATCCCAGATCTATTTCAGTATAATTCCACCAGAAATACCTAGATATACAAACTGAAACTAATTGACTAACAAGGAAAACACATCTAAATTTATCAGAACCCACCTTAAATCGACCTAACCCATGTCGAAAACCTCTTGAAAATCACAAAAAGAGAGAGAGAGAGACATTACCTGGTACACATAAGGCTAAAAGGGAGTAGAAAGTGAAGGAACAACCATGGCGTTTGAGGTGAACTATTTTAAATTGTAACCACAAAAATGACAACTTTGGTCTATCTATTCAAATACCCAACAACAGTTGCGATATACATTTATCACATTGTCTGCATTGTTCTAGATTTAATTCATAACAACCACATTTCACCTTGAAAATTCACAGAGCCAACTATATACAAGAATTGAAATCATGAATATCAATTACTATTTTGCGCGCCCTCCAATGGTTTGATCCCTTTACCTTAAGGCTTGTAACTGAAATCAACCCTTCCTTGATGAAACCGAGTATTTTTTAAAACTATGTGTTGCTCGTAACTATATGTTTTTGTTTATTCAGAGAATGTGAGTGCCACGTCATCGATTGGTCGAGACTACATTGATGACGTGGTATCATTATGATGGGCGGTAAATGCGACCTTCGTGAGTTGCGGGCAGCATCGTAGAAGTTTGAATGGAGCAACGAAGTTCCACTCATAGAAGGATGTGCCCACGCCATGGGTATCAGTATTTTACTTTTCATTCTTAAATTTCCATCTATTTTATTCATGTAGATTAAGGGTTGGCTACTCAAGAAGAATCCTAGGAAAGAAGGATGAAATTTTCCATTTATTTATTTATTCATGTACAATAAGGGTTGGCTCGTCGAGAATAAAAAATAACCCATAAACAATGAAGTTTTAATAATAAAAATATTTTTCAATATATTGTTTTTAATAAATAATTTAATTTTTAATTAAAACATATGTTTTTATTAAGGAGTTTAATTTTCAATTAAAAGATAACAATATACTTGTTTATTTACCAATATTTTTCATTGATCATGTTCTTTGAAATTCTAGGGTGAAACAAAACAACCTACTAAGAATGATGTAGACAAATCAAAAGCACATGTGTCAGCATTACGCATATGAAGTACATTGAGTGGTAAACTTAAGAAATAATAATTTCTGAAGGTTAATGTCAGGCCAGATGCAACATACAAAATTTTGCAAGGTTAACATGTTGCGTCAATGGTGTAATTGAAATTGCAAAATTTTAATTTTCAATTAAAATATATGCTTTTATTAAAGAGATTAATTTCCAATTAAAAGATACACATGTTTTCTATCGATCATGTACTTTGAAAATTGATGGTGAAACAAAAAAACCTACTAAGAGTGACACATACAACTCAAAAGTAACATGTGCCAACATTATGCATATGATGTACATTAAGTGATTAACTTAGGAAACAAACAAAAGGTGGAACCTAGAATCCTTTCCATAGGTTAGTGCTAGGCCACATGTAATGCAACATATCAAATTTTTCAAGGTTAACATGTTGTATCAATGGTGTAATTGAAATTGTGACATTTTACTCCAAAGGACTTGAGTTAAAAGGATAGATAAATATAATATACCCTTTGTAGAGTTGATTCATTAAAAAACACATCAAGTAGTTGAGATTGTCTATGGTGTTCTCTCCTTCCTTTTCCAAAAGAAGTTTAATAAGGTTGTTTTTCCAAGGTATGGACTCTTTTGGATTCCCCAACTATTATTACAGGTAAACTTGCACATACCAAACTACAACAAATATTTCATGAAAGTGGAGTTGTCTATGTATTATCCATAATGTCATAATGCACTTTGATGATAATTTGTTAAGATAAATTTGCTTTGCTTTGCTTTATTCATAAATGAAAACATTTATTTTTATAATATAAGTAATTAATTTTACTTTAATTTTACAAAAATAGAATAATATAAATTTATATAATTTGACATATTAATTTGAATACCTAAAAATTCTTCTCGCAAAAATTGTTTTTTGGGCACAACTTCTACTAATATAGAATCAGTGATGTGATACATTTTTCCATTCGAATTGATAACCACGGGGTTCAATTTAATTCTCAATATTTTTTTGTGGGGGAGGGTCAAAATTTGTATCAACCAGTTCATGGTCTATGTTTTCTTCTTTGGTTCATTCGCTTTCCCTTGGCTATAAATGGATAAGAATAAGTTTGTAACACCCTGGTTTTGACCCCATTTGCATTAAAAATGTATATGATGTAAATATTGTATTTAATCGTGGTGTGGAGTTAAAGGCAAAAGCCCCACAATCTATTTAGCGTTTTACGCTTAAACGATTAAAAATCGATGCCGATGGTATTTCGTGCTAGCCAAGCACTTTATAATTTTTAACATCATGTAAATATGCAATTTAATTCAAATACCCACAACCAACTATGTCAATGCAACATTAAAGAGATGGGGGCATGATTTCCTAAGGATAAGGGGGGGTATTCAAACCTTTGAGCCAATGGGGAAAATCCAAATGTCAAGGAGAAAACCCATCAAGCTGCCAACCACCTTTCTTGTCTTATTCACCCAATCATGTATTTCTTCCAGAAATTGGTTGAGTTAGTTATTGTATGGGATGGGCAAGGTATGCAGGTCAAAATTCAAATTGGGCAGAGCGCCAATTTTTGGAAAAACGTATTTTGACTTATGAGCCAAGTAAATGCCCATTTTTGCTGCCCATTCCCTCATGCATTCATGTTTTCATCTTTCCTCACGTTTTTGGGGAGCTGCTGGACGTTTTCATCATCCATCCTTCATTCACGTTGAGCTCTCACACAGCTGAACCTTCCTGGGTTTTATCCTTCATGTTTTCAGTTGTTTCCTCATTTTTCCATGCCCAGGAAATTCGTTTTTTGGTTGCTGAGTGAATGGCCAGTAAGGATTCACAATTTTGGGGTTCATAGTAGTCATTTTGGCTCATGCGACGCCCAAAATCGTTGTTGAGTTCGAATTTCTCACCCAGGGGTCGATGTCTCCATTTTACTAATACGTTTTTGGTTGAAAAACATTTTTACTCAAACCCAGAACTTGCATTTTGTTGTGGGTGCATCCTTTGTTTTGGTATGAACTAGTTTGGAGTGGAATTGGGTTTGAACTAGCTTGATAAACCTAGTGTAGGAAGGAACCTCATAGACAGATCTAGAGGGGTTGGTTTTCTTCTTTACACACCCTGAAGAGCACTGGAAGGGAAAGCATAGCCCAAGGGACTGCGTAGCAGAGAAGGGGATGATTCATTGTGTTGAGTGTGTAGATGTTTTAGAATCCAAGCCAGATTTGGTGTAGGTGTCCATAGCTCTATGGTTGAGCTCATTAGCTTAGCAGTTCCACCTTTCCAGCTCCTTAGCAGCCTAATAAACCCAAATTTATTTTTGGCTTTGCTAAATTTTGTTATGTCTTTGGCTATGTGTGAGCCTGTTGTAGTTTCCTTATTCCTGGTGGGAATCACGCCTAGCTCGGGGGTGGCAGTGCTGCTGAGAGATTGATGAGCACACTGGCCTATGGTTGGGAGGAACGTTGCAGCGACGTAGCTGGTTGCGGGACAAGTTTCTTTCAAGATAAGTATTTCTTATGTGTAATCTCTACAACAGTATTTTGTTTAATGAATTATGATTAGCATGTTGTATGCCTAAATGAAATGTAATTGCTTCCGCTATATATTGCATGTTTTACACATATGTGTATGTTTTTAAGTTCAATGAAATTTTATATTATGTTATGGGGCTTAGATTTCCCGGATTTGTTAGTAGCAATTTCGCATCCTCTCTCTGGTAGAGGGGTGGGGTCGTGACAAATCCACTTTCAAATTCAAACTTGTTTAGAATATTTTTTTCCCATGAGTAATAGTAAATGTTTCAACCAATTACTAAGACTAAAAGAATAATAAAATGTTACTAATTTTTGGCATATATCAAATAAATCATTTTTAAATAAATGTGAATAGATAGAGGAAAAGTTTTTAGAAACAAGATCTATAAATTGTAACTTGGAAGTATTGGAAGTGTACAAAGTGGGATTGGTATCCCTCCCACAACAAAACCTTGTTTCATCTCTTTGTCCAGTCACAAGTGTTAACCAAGCTTAATTCCAAAATAACAAAAATAATTTCATGTTTAAGATAAAATATAGAATATTTTTTTTAATTTTTTTTATTTAGATTATTATCAAATTTATTAAAAAAAATGAAAATAACATCTTATAAAATTTAGTAGCTCCAAGTTCGTGGAAGCCAGAGGATATCACTTTCAAACTATATAAAGAAATGGTTATCTAAATTCAGCACATGCTTTTAACTTCTGAGGCCCATAACCAAAAAGAAAGTGTGTCTGAAATTCCATAAGTGATGCTTGGTACATTTGGTAGTTGATAAATGGTTGATTCTTGGTAAATTCAGTATATGATAAATTGTTGATTCTTGGTGGGTTGTTGATTTAATTCCTTCATTAACATAGTTTAAAAGTGACTTCTTCTTCTAAAATGGCACCTACTCTCTCTCTAAGTTTCCCTATTGGACTTGAAAAATGACTTATCCTCCCCTAAAGGAAGGGCACAAAGGCCATAAGGAACTGAAAGAAAGGGTATGAAATCGTATTGGGAAAATGCTAGGCCAATACAAGAAATAAAGAACAAATGGAATGAAAACAAAAGAATCACCATTGAATGAAAACTCACCCACCTAATCTTCACCATTGAATGAAAACTCGCCCACCTACTCTTCAATCAAATGGGAAAGTTTCAACCAAGTGGGAAAGTTTTAATCTCCATTATTACATATATAATAACATGTCACATACTCTAGACCTCTTATATAGGCATGCACATACCTTAACAAGCCTATTAATAAAAATTAATGACGGTTTGAAAAATTATTTAACCATAAAAAATACATCATAGAAAATTGTTTTCCCATTCTTTGAGACGGTTTGTTAAAAATTTTAACAGTGTTTTGATGGGTAAAATGCCTCATGAAGGGAATATACCATCAAATTCCAACCGTAGTTACAGGAGCCTTTGATTTTTGACACGAAGCCAACCCTCATTAACCATTCTAATATTTGTATTTCATATATATATATAGTAGCAAACCGGCTCTGGAAAGATGGTGTGGCAATGGATTTTGGTACTTGGAAGTTTTTTGAACACAAGGATGGGGAAGTCTACGAATTCTATCACATACCCTTTGCAGAATATCCTCCTACAAATCTGAATACATGAACCCGGGATGTTTTACCTCTTTTTTGACAGATACACGTTAAAATATTCATCAGGGGCTTCAAGCCCAGATTCTTTTTTGAGAAACTATATGTTTATCCACAATGGGTTGTTATGACAGCACTTACAGTATGCACTTGCCGGTTTTCTTTTTTACAAATATCCCATTGCTGAGATGCTCCTACATGGACGGTTCCTTATGGAATAGTGATAGTTTCAGTTCTCTGGATGTATATACNTTATTCTCACCTCTCTCTCTCTCTCTTGTATTCACATGCATACACACACAGACATATATATTCTCAATAGAAACACTTATTTTTCTCAAAGCCACTACTACAAATTTGTAATAAAATCACATATAATGATGTCTAGAAAATCACCATTTTTTTAGCAGTAACGAGAAATAGTATTTATATATTAAAACAAAATTTACATATCACCCCTAGGGCATCAAGAGGGAGTTCAAAACAGAGGTATGACCAAGATAATTCCATACAATCTTTGGACCCAATTTTCTCTATCTAATAAACAAAATTACATTGTTTTCTAGAAATTATTATATTTCCTTTAACTGTGTAAACTCTAATAAATCGTCCACATATATATCTACAAAAGAAAACAACAAAAAACTTAAATAGAGACCACGGGGTATCCACTTAGTGAAACCATGTCATAGTTCCTTCATTCATGGGATATTAAATAATACCCCTAATTTTACTACATATTGATAATTACTTACAAAATCCTTTTGTTGATCCCCCTCCCAACACATATTTCCAATTAAAAAACCCCTATTTTTACAATATATTCCCTATTTTTACTAGAAACCCCTTTTTAAACCCCCCAACCCTATTTCTCGCCCCCCAATACCTACAATATATTGACCTTATTTTTCACAATTAAAAACCCCCCTTTATGAATGAACATGATAAGATATTGCTCAACAGGGTGAATCCCCCGTGACAGAGACACGGAACTTCATTCCTTAATCAGGTCCTCTTCTGCAGTCGGATGAATGGTGGAATCTTCATCCATTAGGGAGGCCTCTGCATGTTCATGGGAAGGGACACTATGCCCTCTATACAACTGTAACAACTATAAAATAAAATATTATTTAGATTAGTTAATTATCTTATGAAAGGGTGTAACCCTTCAATTTACACGCTCAAAGCCTATAAAGGTGAGCTTCCCTTGTAATTATTAAAGCATCCAATATATTATTATTATTCATATTCATTATTAAAATGATAATCGGATTCAACTAACGGACAACTAGATTCGGTTGCTCCAACAACCCATTTATATTAGCCTGCATTTCCTCTGGACAAGATGTCTTTCAAACAAACAAAAAAAGCCTCGGTCATTTCGTTTGCACTCATTCTTTGCTCCTAGTGAAATTGTTTCAAGTCAACAACAACCAAATGCATCTCCTTATGCCTGGAACTCAATGTCTTCTCCATTTCCTTCAAGCCACACTTGATGTCCTCACCTCCCCCAACTTGCTACCGATACCATCCTTCAATGGCATCCCCATGAGAGTCAATACCTATAATATCCACATAAATTATCTTGCTTTCGTCCAAAACCACTTTGAAACCTCAAATACACACCTCAACATCTTTCTATAGTCTACCATAAAAAATTTCAAGTCCTAAATCTCTTCTATAAACTTCTCCATGGAATTTTCCTTTGCAGAAGAGGGCATGACATAAATTTTCTCCATTACATTGTCACTTCCTTCAAACGTAAACTCCTCTTGGCTCTCGAATCCAAATCTTCTATTATTTCTATTGGAAAATTTCAAATATCAAAGGAGACTTTGGACACTACCTAAATAAACAGGTATGGACACATGCGAGGGATCTTTCATATCCAAGCACTTAACCATCGCAAGGTATCCCGAGTTATTAACTGTATCAAGGTAAGAAATGATAAAGGATAATTTGTAGGATCAACATGTAATTCTATCACCCACCCACTACCACCAAGGACCATCTATCATACCCAGCATTAATAAGATATTATATATGTTTCCCCCATTCCATATCCACATACAATGAGTCATGGAGCAATTAATATGCCAGAGAGAATTAAGGTGAAACATAAAGACTAAGGTTGGAAACAATTTTTCCATATGAATATGATGACTATGATGATGAGATGAAGATGATGATGATGATGATGATATGAATGATGATATAGATCATTATGATGAAGACAGTGGAAACGACAATGAAGTTGAAAATGATGATATTATATGATAATGATGGTGATGGTGATGATGATTATAGTAATGGTGACAATGATAGTTACGATGACAATGAGAATGGCATGAATGATGATGATGATGATCCTTCTAATAAAGTTTTGGTAGAGGTAAATAAACCCAGTTTCACTACAAGCTCCAAGATTAAAATGTGCTCAATCGTAGTTATAAGTTATGTATGCTTAAAATTGTAACCAAATCCAACTTGTTATGCATGCTTTAAATGGTAACCATATCCCATATGCTTTAAATGGTGATGATGATGAACTAGATGGAAATGGAAATGATGATGTTTTTAATGATGACGATGATAAAAATAATGATGATGATGACAATGATTATCATCATCATCATCAAAATCATTGTCTTTGTCATCATGATTATCACAATAGTCATCATCATTCATGTCATCATCGTCACCATTGTCCTTGACATCATCATCATCATCATCATCATCCTCATAATTATTGAAATTTTCAACAGTTATTCATCATTACCTTTGGCATAAGAAATAGCATCTACCCAAAATATGTGATTAGTGGAAACGGGTCATGGAGGACACATATGATTTATGCATGAAAAATAACAACTTTATTTTTTTATATGATCAGCATCATCATTCTCATTGTATCCATCATCATTGTCATTGTCATCATCACCATCATCATCATTCATTTCATTGCCATCATAATCATCGTCAACATCGTCATTGTCATCATCATCATCATCATCATCATCATCATCATTTTCATCATCATCGTCATCATCATCATAATTGTCATCATCATCATCATCATCATTGTCATCGTTCTACTCATTATCAACAACATTACCATCATCATCATACCATCCTCAATATTATAATCATTATCCTCATTGTCATCTTCAACATCTGGGTGCAAAACTGGATGCAAAAGGGGATAAAAACATGGATGCAAAAAATGATGCAAACATGGATGCAACAAAAGTAGGCACAAAAGTGGGCACATAATGCAGTGCACCAAAAGTGGATACAAAAGAGGATGAAAAAGTGGATGCAAAAAATGATGCAATCGTGGAAGAAAAACATGATGAAAAAAGTGACAAAAAATTGGATGCAACTATGGAAGTAAAATTGGATGCAAAAGTGGATGCAACAAAAGTATATACAAAAGTAGATGCAAAAGTAGACATAAAACCCAATGCAAAACTGCAAAAGTGGATGAAAAAATGGATGCATGAAGGGATACAATATCTGATGTAAACTTGGATGCAAAAAAGATGAAAACATGGATGCAAAAGTTGAATCAAAGGTGGGAGGAAAAGTAGGCGTAAAAATGGGTGTGAATTGGGACGCGAAAAAATTGGATGCAATAGTAGATGCAAAAAAAGACGTAAACATGGGTGCAAAATGGGATGCAAAAAGGGATGAAAATGTGGGTGCAAAAGTGGATGCAAGATTGGATGCAAAAGTGGGTGAAACAAAACTAGATTCAAAACGAGACTCAAAACAGGATGTAAACTTTGATGCAAAACTTGTCGCACAAGGAGATGCAAAAAAGAAGCAGAAGTGGATGCAAAAGAGGATGTAAAAAAGGATGAAAAAGTGGATGAAAACATGGGCATAAAAGTGGATGCAAACCTGGAAGGAAAAGAGGGCACAATAAGAGTAGATGTACAAACTAGGTGTAAAACTAGGTGCAAAACATGGTGCATAACAAGGTGCAAAAACTAGTCCAAAGTGTGCCATAATTCGCTTCAAATTTAGAAAAAGGATAAAAAACACCTAAAATAGCACCAACCCGTGAAATTTCTCCATTTTGTCAAAAAATTGAGGAAAAATACATTGAAATATGGTATAGATGCAAAAAAGGAAGCAAAAGGAGATGTTAACCAAAGGGTTTTGTTGTAATGGGTCCCTCTGCTTGTACCCTTCATGTCCCTCTACTTGACTTCTTTACCGACTTTGATATCTTTTTTTTTCCAGGTCCCTCTGCTTAGATTCTTTTCAGGTCCCTCTACTTAACTGCTTCAATGGCCTTGATATGCTTCTTGAGTAAAATGATGTCATATATAAAAGGTTTTTCAAGAAAACTTGGAATTTTGACTTCTTCAATGCCTTCTTCCCAGCCTTATTTATTGACTTGTCCTCAAGTCTTTTCCACATAAAATTTCTTTATTACCTGGGAAAACAAACTTGTTATGTACAAAAAGATATTCCTAAGTTGGAAATTGACTGAAAAGATACACATAAGTATTTTTAAGAATTCTCATTGGCCAATGTTACTTGGTTTTCCAATGAGAATTCCGGTTTATGTTCTACGAGTTGCTTGGATTTTTACAAATAAACCCCCTTTTATATAATATATATTTTTATTGTTTATATTATTTACATATATATATTTTATTTTAAGAAGAATGTGAAGGAGACACAGGAATGTGTCTTTCCAACACTTCCATCTCATGCAGCTGAGGTATTTGTTGCAAAAAATCTTCTTTGTTTATTGGTTTGTTGTAAAGCTTTAACCTATGTCCATTGACTATAAATGATCTTGCTTCATCATCTATTGTTTGAAGTTTGACTGAGCCATTATCATACACCTCTAAAATGTCATATGGACCAAGCCAATGAGTTGTAAATTTAGCTTTAAATTTTTTTAATTTTGAATCAAATAATAAGGCCCAATTACCCACTCTAAATTGTTTCTTCTTGATGAATTTATCATGCCATTGTGCTCTCTGTTGTTGTAACAAAATGGTTTTTTCTACTATTGCTTGTCTTATTTCATTTAATTGATTCAACTGAATGACCCTTTCCTTTTGTGCCCCGAAGAGATCTATTCCTAAATCAGCTGCTAATTTGAAAGTAGGGATTTGAAATTCAATTGGTAATTGTACATGCTTACCATAAAGTAGCTGATAAGGAGTTAAACTAATTGTATCTTTCCAAGTAAGTCTCTATGCCCATAAAGCTTAATTAAGCTTATCTTACTAGTCTTTTCTATGCATTTGAACTATTTTGGTCATAATTGCTTCCAAAGTTTTATTAGTAGATACTACTTGTCCATTGGCTTAAGGATGATAGGGTGTTTGTTGGGGAGAGTTAATGCATGGGGATGGAAAGAGTATGGGAGTCAAATTCGAATTTGGGAAGCCACCCATTTTTGGAAAATGTGTTTTTGACTTCTTGGGCAAGTAAATGCTTGGAAATGCATACCCAAGCCATTATTCACCCATGTCTTTCATTCCTCACCCATTCTCATTCACGTTTGGCTCTCTCACGCAGTTGAATCTTGTTGAGCTCTCTCTTTCACGTTTTCTCTAGTTTTATCATTTTTCTCCATAGCTAGGAAATCGTTTTTGTGTTGTTGTGTGCATGTGCAACAAGTATTCACATTTTGGTGGTTTTAAGAGGCTGTATTGTCTCCCTCACATAGTTGAGATTGTTAACCGTTTTCCCCTCACGATTTTCCTGTCGTTTCTTCATTTGTTCATGCCCAGAATTCATTTTCTGTGTTGCTAAGTGAATGTGCAGTAGATATCCACATTTTGGGGTTTTGGGGTTTCGAAAGAGGCCATTTTTTCCACGCAAATCCCATAGATGTTTTCTGAACTCGAATCCATGAACCGAGGGTTTGTAGAGGTCGTTTTTTCCTCTGTGGAGCCATTAAAAATTCCCTGAAATGATTTGCTCACCTAGGTCATTTTTCCCCAATTTCCATTTCCGATTTTGGTTCCCAGGACATTTTTGTCCATACCCAGAACTTGTATTTGGCTATGAAGTTCATCCTGGTGTTGGCTTGATTAAGTAAGTCCAAGGAACCCATCTGTTAGATGGTTGACTTTGTTTGGGGGTGATTTTTGGCTTGGTTGAGTAAGTCTGAGGAGCCCATATGTTATTGGCTTGTTGACTTAGCAGTCTGTGAAACCCGACTGTGTGTTGGATTGACTATGGATGTATGGTCTTGTGGTGTGTAAGTCTGGTGTTCCCTTATTCCTTGTGGGAATCATGCCTAGCACGGGGGTGGCAGTGGTGCTGAGAGATTGATGAGCACACTGGCCTATCGTTGGGTGGAATGTTGCAGTGACATAGCTGGTTGCGGGACAAGTCTTTTTCAAGATAAGTATTCTTGTGTGTTTAATCTCTGCAATGTATTTAATTGATAATTTATCATGAACATGTTGAATGGTTGAACACGATGAATAAATCTTGTTTTATGAATTATGAACAGGATAAATGCTTTGAATAAAATGTATTTCTTTCGATGTACATTGCATGCATTATGCTTCTGTGTATGCTTTTATTTTCAATGCAATTTTCTGTTTATGTCTATGGGGCTCGTTTCCCCGCTTAAATGATAGCAGCAGTGTCATAGTCACGTCCTCTCGAACAGGAAGAGACATAAGGGGTTCCATAAATTATGTAAGTAATGTAAATAGAATATGAAGATGAATAGTCACGTAGGAAGTTGAAAGAGTTGGTGGGAATATGAAACTCAACCACTAGATACAATGTATAAATAAATGCTTTGGTAATGAAATAAAGTGAATTTAGGAGTTAATCAATCCTACAAAATAAATCTAAAATTAGGTTGGTAAGCTAATCACTATTGACCCTACCTATGAATAACATATAGAAGAACACATTTCCTTGATTATCCTAAAAATTCAAAACCCAACTTCATGTGCATGCCTCCATTGAGAATTTATATTGAATTTGATGTGAACACATGCTTGAAATATAGGTCCTTGACAGAATGCGGTTGTTTTGATTTCAAGATATGGGAAGGAACATGTGGTTAGTAAATGGTCAAATGCCACATCCTCAAAATACTTGGCTCGTTACGTTTTTCTTACCACTATATTACTCGAACCAGGTTGATATGAAAATTCAAGAAACAAAACTTTGGGGTGGAGGAATGTGCTCTCAAAGAGAACCCATGATGAGTTTTAATGGAATTTTTATGCGAACACAAACCCTAAGAAACCATAATGCAATATGTGTTTTTTAACAGGGTGGAGAACAAATTTCAAAGAATTACAACAACCAAAATCACTCCTCTATTACCAATTGATCTTTAACCAGAAATGATTTGCAAAAAAATAATAAACAAGTGAAAAAAATATACACCGAGTGAAACCCTAAAATACCATCATTATTATTTTATTATATAAATAAACAACCCCTTATGTATGTAAGTGTTGCAATATATAGAAGATTGAAATAGTCAATTTTGGAGTGAGATATCGACCCGACCATTTGTACCCGGGCCCACCCGGTGCCTTCCAATCCATAAGCTCACTCTGTTAACCTTCGTGGGCTCCCTCCCCACCGTCATTTCCCTTTCTTCGGTGAACTTCACCCCGTCCATTCTACCATCGCAGCCTTCCGTGTCAGAGAATCGCGCGGATCGAATCCATTTGTTAGGACAAAATCAAATGCCCAGATCCGATGCATGCAGTTAATGCATGGCCAGCTACTCGCGTTTGAACGAGCACGCCCGACTCCCCTCCCCTACTTCCTTCCTTACTACACTCGACCACACCATTTCCAGAGCTTTACGGAACACTCTCTTTCAAAAAAGGTTTTTGAGCTGGAGGTCTCATAGCAGGTTTTAGAGCAGGAGGAAAACTGAAGATCCCTAACCGAGATTGACTGCCAAGCTCAAGCCCTTTCAAGATTAAATCGCTAGCAGTGTTCAGCGCTGTCGTGCTAAGAATTGTATTATTTGCATGTTTTCTTCTGATCTAGAAGGGTGCTCCACTAGACATTTGAAGCCCAATTGCTAGTATGTCAACAACCTTTTATTTTTTCATTTTGTATTATAGTCCCTAATTCAGTTCTGCAAGGGCTAGAACTGCCTCCAGTTGCAATATTTGTAAACAATTATTCCCCAAAAATTCTGCAGCATTGCAGCGAAGCCACCTTTCAACACAATCACACCGTATATCAGCCAATGCCACTAACAAGTCCTGAAATTTAGTGTGCCAAAAATCACCATTTCTTCCTATTCTATCATGTAATATAGATTCATCTAAAGCTGCAAGCTCCATGTGTGTCATGCAAATTGATGAGGAGATCCCCGAGTTATATTGGAGCATCTCCTACTTCATATGAGTCAAATTCATAAGAACCTTGTTGGCACTTGCCTTAGTAGCACAATCCAAGGTCCTGCGAAGGATCTTCACCTTCATAGCAAAACATTTCAAGTCTATTCATTATTCATGATGAGGACATATCAAGCTTGCATATATCCATTTCTGCTTTGATCCATAATAATGATGATTTCTTTGTCGATCTGCCAGAGCCTATGAACATGCAGTTTGCAAGGAAATCTGTGGATGATCATCAATCTTTATATAATGATGATCCAGACAGCACTGTGGTAGACCCTTTTAATATGTTTAACTAGTCCAACACCACTAACACTTCCACTTTTGGAGGGATTGAGCTATCACCTTCATATCAAAACATTTCAAGTCTTTAAGCACTACAACTTCAAATCCCTTGAAAAGGCACGACCACACTCATAACTATGTCCCAACACTTCTTCTACAGTCGAAGCAATATCAGATAAGCTTTCTTGATGATTTTCCCAACGAGTGAAAGGAGACATTGCAGCAAGTTCAACTATTCCTCCATACCTTCATCAGAAAGTATAGATTTGTGGAAGTTATACACATAATTCATCTTTTAATTCTCCACATCAGAGACATCGACATTCTTGATAGCTCTGTAGAATAATCCCTGGAACAATTTTTCATCATTTTTCACCAAGATCACCCCACTTTGGAAACACTGGAAGATAAATTGCGTCTCTTTGTCAAGATGAAATCCTAATTACAAATCCATGTATCACAATTGTTAAATTTACCTTTGATCAGCAACATTAATATAAAGGTAAAGGTTAAAAAACTGAAATATGAGAAATTCAAACCAGCAAAACCTAACTAACAAGATAGTCCTCAAAACAAACCTTCTTGTTGAATATTGTCAAATTACTCAAGGCAACATTTAGAACTAAGAGTAACAAATATTCTTGCTCTATTCTTTCAAATCTCCCTAATCCCTCAAATTCCATGAATACATAAAGGCACTTTGAATCCATCCAAACTGTCATCCACACCCATCAGTGCATCTTCCCCCTGCTACATCAAGGAGGGAACTAGACAGATGGCTTAGTAAGTACAATTTACCACTACTTTGTGTGCCCATTGAGGAGACTTCCTTGCTTTTACCATCCCACTGACTCAACACATAATCATACAAGTCAAAGCACAACAAAGTTGCTAGAAATATGCTAAATGCATAAGCAAGGTGGAGAGGAATTTGAATCCCATTAAGCAAGGGCCGTAGTCCATTGTTTTCAGCACATTTTGGTTGGATGGGTACAAAACATATAAGTTGACAGACCCAGTTTCCCATAGGCATTTTTTTTATAGAGAGGGAGTGAGAAATCTAGGTTCTATATTGTTTGAGTCCCAGCTTTCAAACATTTGAACATAGAACTGAATCCTGAGATTTGAAAAATCAATTCCTTTTTCATTCTCTAACCACCCAATAAGAATCTTAAAAAATGTAGTCTCTGCATTTCATCAATATGCACAGGAAAAATCACTTTACCTTCCTCTATATATGAACCCTCAACATTTTTTTCGCACCGCCTCTAGCCTCCAATGCTTTTATATGTAGCATTTAGACTTTAAATGCTAGAAAAAACTGCTCTATAAACTGATGACCACTGTTGCTTGCACTAGAGTCATAATTTCCTAAGCCCCTTAATGAAAAGGGTTCAATGCTTTGGCATAAACAAACCATATATTGAATATTCTCCATGTTTTACCAGAATCGAATCTGTACAAGCCACTATTACATTCTAAGAATTCTTGAGAGCCTTCATAAAGAAGGCCTTAATGCTTAATATTGCAAGGAAAGATCCCAGAGTTACTACCAACCCTGACAAAAAAATAGGTTCATCAAAGAAGGGGTTCTGTTGCAGGTAAACTCTAACCCCAAGAGTTTTCCAAAAGCTTTCAATCTAGACTGGATCAACTTTACCCATTGTATCATTAGGCTGAACAAGAATAACCTTCCAAGAATCAGATTCATAGGTCAGACGAGTTGAATAAGCTAGAACATATCTGCACAATAGCATAGCACTAAGAAACGACAAATGATAAATAAAAGGGAAACGCAATCATTAACACTCAGTCGAGTTAAAACATTCTAGGGGTTAGTATATTTGGACGAAAGGTCAGCTTATTGAGCAAAAACCCTGCACCTGGCAGATTGTGACATACATCTGGAAAAAACACACAAAAGATATGGAACCTGCTGAGAAATCAGCAGTTAACCTCTCTAAATCTCCAGAAATCATTACACAAAGATTCTTGCTTCAGGTCTAAGAGCAGACAAACTATATCCAGCAATAGTATTATGAATAAACCTAAGATGAAGAAAAAGTTATTTTAGGTTACTGTATAGTGCGTAGTATATTCTTTAAGTTTATTTACATGTTCTTTGCTCAAGGTCTTCTCCGTGTTCCCATTCAGGAGACTTCCTTGATTTTACCATCCCACTGACTCAACACATAATCATACAAGTCAAAGCACAACAGAGTTGCTAGAAATATGCTAAATGCATAAGCAAGGTGGAGAGGAATTTGAAGCCCATCAAGCAAGGGCTATAGTCCATTGTTTTCAGCACATGTTGGTTGGATGGGTACAAAACATATAAGTTGACAGACCCAGTTTCCCATAGGATTTTTTTTTATAGAGAGGGAATGAGAAATCTAGGTTCTATATTGTTTCAGTCCTAGCTTTCAGACATTTGAACCTAGAACTGAATCCTCAGATTTGAAAAATCAATTCCTTTTTCATTCTCTAACCACCCAATAAGAATCTTTAAGTTTCTTTACATGTTCTTTGCTCAAGGTCTTCTCCAACAGTATCCCTTAACTTTAGTAAAACAAAGAGGCTAAGACCCCTGATTCCTCCTCTACAAAGTGCCATACTAACTGCAAACTTATCAAATATGTGATAGATGTAGTCTAAGGTAGCAAAAAGTATTTTGAGAGTGCTGGTCCATAGCATGTTTGCAATCTCTTTCTGAACTTGGAGTATGCACACACAAAGATAGTCAAACCGAGCCATCATCAACTACCTTGCAAGTTATAAAATTTGATAGTAAATTCAATACTGCTGCACATACTTTTCGAAGTCATTCAATGAACTATCTATGTTGGCATCCAAGAAACAGTTACAAAAGGCTCAAAAGATCATATTTGTCTTAGTAATATTTCAATTAGTAAGACATTATTTTGTCAACTCAGAAGGAAATGTCAAACAAGTATTTGCCTTCTTATCTTAAGTGTTTGCACATTACTTTTTTCCTTCTTATGTCAAGTGTTTGCACATTTTTTGTAGGATTTGATACAAAATGGGTAGGAAGAACATATGGGAGACTATAATGGGTCTAGATTTGCAAAATCCCAAAGACGTGACCGTTTTTTCTGCTAAAGATATCGTTTGGTATGAAATACATCGGCGGAATGGAACCCTTGATCGGGTTGCCAAAATCCCATCAGAAGGAGTGTCCCACTTTATTAAAAGGGAGGAAATGAATCCCGATGATCCTTGTGATTTCTACTGTAACAAAAACAAAGGCACAGGAAAGAGGGATAGTGTAGCATTACGTTATGAAGTGTAAGTATTTCAATTTTTCATTTTTTGGATGTGTGTAATCATAGTACACTTTTCGCTTGTCATATGCACATAGTACACTTATCGCTTGTCAGATGCACTAACTTTTGAAAAACATTTATGCAGATACAACTGTTCATTTGGCCCTAATGATAAGAGGGGAAAGAACCCAACTAAACGAAGGGTCAATTCATTTGTGAAAAGAAGGGGTTGCCAATGCCATCTTATTGTTAAGGTTATGGTAAGTAATCCCGATGTTGTAATATTAACTTATAACAATCATGAGAATAAAGACATGCAAGGATTGCCTTGTCATGGGTGTTACGAAGAGAAATTCCTATGTCTTGGGGTACCACAACAGACAGCTTGACTCTAGAAATCAATCCTTTCCAATATGCAATAGAAATTAAATATCTAACACTAAAGGATTAGACCTCGTACCTTATTCCGGACGGTTGAAGTAGATCCGCGTTGAGCTTTCCAACTTCAGCTTGAATTGATAGATTACTTCCTCAACAACAAGTAAACAATACAAGCATACTATATATATTGGTGTTATATCTATTCTAGCATACATAATCAACAATGTATAAACATTTGAAAACATCCATGGATAAAATATTCATTCAAACATACATTATTGGACAGGAAAAGATATTTCTATTAATATAAAATCAGAGATTACAGAGGAT
Organism: Pseudotsuga menziesii; assembly: GCA_001517045.1. NCBI lineage: Eukaryota > Viridiplantae > Streptophyta > Pinopsida > Pinales > Pinaceae > Pseudotsuga > Pseudotsuga menziesii. The sequence continues at coordinate 666,812 of LPNX011058746.1, read as the reverse complement.
ACAACCTCTGTCGGCACATCTGCGAATCGAAGAAACTGAATCCCCCACTTGGGCCACCACCTCAATCCTCCATCTCTCGATAGCAAGCTCACAAGAAAAAGGCAAGCTTAGGAAAAACACAAAAGTGCTCCAAGGGACAAAGGGATGCAGACTCAAGCATAAGTTCCGGCAATAATAGACTATAGTTTCTTTGCTCTCAATTCTCTCATATGCCTTCAATGTACCATAGAGTTACT